>OX578151.1:84507401-84902401 GCA_951213105.1 Amaurobius ferox | reverse complement strand
ATTACTTATTTGTTTGCTTTATGCACTTTCATCATATTCTTTCTAATTTCCTTTTATAATTTTTGTTAATTTCATTTATGTTACTGTCTGGAAGTGTGTCGGATCTTTTGACGATGTTTCGGTCATGTGGCTGTATCGTTGAGCGAAACACATTTGGAACCTCTGTGGATGCAAAGATCCTTGAAAAGCTGGATCTACAGAAGTTCTATCCAATTTCATATTTTCGGATTGTAACTTTTCTCTTGTTTTTTGTCATTTTAATATATTAAACCTCCAGATTTTGTTAATCCTTTGATGTTTGAACTTGATTTGCATGCATTGCTCTTGAATGTTGATACATTCATGTGTATTATTGATATTTAAAATTAGATCATTTTGTCTTATATGGTAGCATTGTTTTCCTTTGTCTGATATTTCCTTTCATATCCTCTCTACTTAATTTTACAGTTTTTGAACCAGGGTATAACACTGATCATGTATTAAATTAGTCTTACTATTTTTATTTTATTTTTAATTTCATCTTTTTTATTATATATATATATATATATATACATATCCATTAATTATGGCCCTGACACTCGCATATAAATAGGACGAGAAATGGGGTAAAATATCTGTTACATCATTTTCTATTTGTATTCGTTGTCTTCGTGAAACGAACCTGTTGATAACAATCGACATACCAGTAGCAGAATAGAAACTCAAGGATGTCGACTGTCGACTTTATGGAAACGATGGTAGTATTCCCTCACTGTATCTCTAGGAGGTCGATTGCACTTGCCGGAAATCAAAATCATCCCACAGAGTTCAGCATTACTGAACAGCGCCATTATTAAATCTAGTTATGTAGCAGCGTTACTTGAATGCTTAAATACAAATTATAAATCGGCATAATAATGATATAATAGCTTTATCTGCATAAAATAAATTTGAAGAAGTGGTAAAAGTTTTAAAAACTATCTGCAACCGAAGATGATCTGTGGATGTCCCCTTATTTCCCAATAAAAAAATTCAATTAACGATATGTCAAATTGGGTATTACACCCGAATCCCTTTCATTTAGACTAAATACGGTATGGGTGACATCTTTGTAATGGGATTTTTATTAGATGAAAATTTAATGTTCTTAACTTTTTACAAAAATGTGTTACAGCATTTTAATTATTACTTGATAACTTCCTTATCTAAAGCATTTTTGCAATTTTAACTATGGGTCTACAATTAACGGTTTTAAATATATTCCACTAATCACGTTATATAGGACTGTATATATATCCCTGTATATATATACATAATCAAACTAGGTATATAAACGCTTGAAAACATGAAAATATTCTACAATATACTTTTTACCTCAACTCCTTTGATGATTCCTTCAATTCCATCAAATTCTTCTTCGTTTTTGCCCAAATCGTATATAGCTTTAATTTTTCCAGACTCTAAATTTTCCAGAAGATACTTGAAATATGTTAAAAAGCACTCTTGGTAGTGAAGTACCAAGAACCCTTGAACGGCAGATGATCGGAACAGGAGCTATATTATAAAAAGAAAGATCAACCATGCATACAGCATTGATTATGAAACACGTTCCAACACCATTTCAATTTCATTTAAACATCTCTAAAATGCGATACATTCCTCGGAAGTATTTTTTAAATTATCATAATAATACAATAATTTATTATATTTGAAAATTTCATCGAAAACAAATGAAATTTATTCAAATGACGTCATCGAAATATTACATGCCTGGCTCTCGCTATAAAAGCAGCATTTCATTCATAAACATTTTTCCATTCATTTCATTCATCACATTACTATAATAATTTATTTTATTTAAAAATTTAAGACCATGGAGGTACAAGTGTTACACTCTATGCTTAAAACTTCATCGAAAAATCGTCCTTCTCTCTGTAAAATCAATGAATATTTCATTCATATCAGCTATATTGCAGACTCCATGAGCTAAATAATTTTGCATTAAAGAAATGCAGCAATTATTATACAACTCATTCTACAACATTTTCAACTCATTTTAAACATTTTCAACTCATTCTACAACATTATACAACATTATACAACTCATTCTATCCGACCATCCATCTTGCTGCTCTTAGTCCCTGGACGAGTCGGATGGTCTGGGTTTTCGACAACTCATTCTACATATTTTGCTGTTTACATTTTCCAACAGTGAGAAGTAGGCTTCGTTGTAGAAATAATCAGATTTGGATGATCATTTAAACTAAAATATATTGTAATTGCGTTGTTTCAGTACGTAGCTGCACAGAATTTAAGCAAAAATAAAGCGGTTTTGGGACGGATACAACACTAAATATGAATTAAAAAGAACTTTTAAAATCACGATTTTGGCACAAGATGGATGCCACATTTTATTTTAAAGTGGGTCACGTGCTCTCTTTGTATAGTGGTCACGTGATAGCTTCATATAAAAGGTGTAACTATTATTTTAATTTTTATTTAAAAAACTACTGAATATATTTTGCTAAATTTTTTTGTATATTTTATGGCATAATTTGAATATTTCCTAAAATTTTCGAAGCAATTTGTGAATTTTAAATCCGCTTAAAAAATGTTTGAAAAATTAGGTCCCATAGGTTTCAATGTATTTCATTTCTTCAACCGGGGTTCAATCTAAAATTAATTGGGTGATATTATACATTTATATTCCCCTAGGTGCCACAGACCGTTTGAACAATATACTAAAATTTCATTTTGATTAAGTCATTTTTACGGCAGTTATCGTGTTAACGGACAGACAGACAGACAGACAGAATGAACAAAGTCATACTTTTCAACTTTTCTGTAAAGTGTTAAAAAATTGTTACATCCCAATAATGCATTAAAGAAATAATATACTACTACGACTATATGTATACATTGCACAAATGAACCGATACACACAGATCGAGCCCCATGATTGTAAACATATTGTGTTGCGTGACTAAAACCAAATTCTTTGTTACGTTCCTAACCATAGTTATGTAAAAGGAAAATATTGCGATGAGGTCAAACAAGCGTATTTTGATGAATCTTTATTTGTGGCCACTATATTTTGTGAATGAAATTTAGAGTATAATTATTTAAATTGGTGAATATGAGAGGCCTACTAATTTTCAGAGTGAACAAAGCAAGTTAAAACTCTTTTTTTTAAATAATTATTTTGAACAAGTCCTTTTGGGTTAAACATAAAATATTTTAGAACAGTCAAAGCAACATTTTAACTTTACAATTTGGAGCAACCACGATGAACTTTGTCAAACATTTCTCCAATAAATTCAAAATATCTTAATTGTTAAAATCCTAGCATCCATTTTTTCTGCAATCTCCCAGCCATATATTTACTTTCTTTTCTTAAATTTGCAATCCATTTTCTCAACCCTTGAAATTAATTTTCTTTTATTTATTTTTACTAATACTTGAAAAAGAAATGGACTTTTTTTAACATGTGAAAAAAATCAATCACTATAAAGATAAGTTGATGCATTGACATTAAGCAAATGTAGACCCTGTAGAGTTCGAAATTTTTAACAAAAATATTCCGGAAAGCATGTAAATGATTTGCTTACGTTTTCAAAATGTGTTTTTGTTCCTGTGAATTTCTGTTAATGTAATTAATATGATAACTAAGCATTTTTTAATGTGCATGGTACAATTATTTACAATTGCATAGTATTTTGGAACTTGCAATAGCTCTGACGCCACTATTAGTGATGTCAGAGTATTTCCTCGATTTCCAATAATTCTGTATGAGGGACTACTTACGATGTTATAGTTCAGTTATTTAAACTCAAAAAGTTCTTAAAATTTGGAAAATAACATCACATCAGAAAATTTAATACATGAAATGCTACCATTTGTAATTTCATGCTCACCAAATTACACATGCATGTGATGCCATGAATTACTGATTCATACGTATAGAATGCAATGAATTGATGATTAATATATCTAGCCCATGTAAGAATTTAAAAGTGCATATTGACTATTTTGAAACGGTAATAGTTCTCGTTTAAATTCGTAAAATACGAAATAATTTACAAACACAGAATTAAACATAATTGAAAAGACTGCTACACGAAATTTAAAAGACAATCCTATTTCAGATGTCAACAACCGTGGGTCGGTTTTGAACTTATTATGCGTTCGTCAGCGTGGTAAATATCCCGTATCTGCAATTCCAGCAAAAAATTTGTTATATACGTTACAATTTTAGCTAACTTCCATGGGAACTGACAATTTCAGTCCTTCCACATGGCAGGTTGTATTTCCTTTGCAGCTTCGTGTAGCCCGAACTAAACTGTATTTGCATTTGATGCCGGCTACTCATAAAAACTAAAATTGCCAGTTCTCATAGAAGTTCGTAAAAATTATCGCTTATAACAAGTTTCTTGCTGTCATTGCAGACATCGGTTATTCCATACTGACAAGCGCACAATAAGATTGAAACTGGTCCATAGATACAGTTATCTGCAAATGGTTTATCTTCCAAAGATATTGCTGTTTTTATAAACCTACCATTTCTGGCATAGTATAAAGCTCCGTCCTGGGAAGGGCTTCTTTATGTTCATTTTTGTATCCAGAGATACCTCCAACAATGACTAGTCTGCCTTTCACAGCTAAATTCTTTAAACACTTTTCAAACACACTTCCTCCGATGGTCTCCCAAATAACATCAATACCACGCTGTAAAAATAATAATTTATGATAAAAGCGACTACAGTTTAAGGCGGCTGTTAATGCAGGAAATGAGTTCGCAATTAGCAATTTGAAATCTGAACTTCAGGAACTATATGTGCTTAATGGAATTAAAAGCAGCAACAAACATTTTCTGAAGAAAATTTATCTCGTTCATAAGCTTCGAATCTTTTTACAAATAAAAACAAAAACAAAATAATAGAAATGTTGCTTAAAATATTATAAATAAATAAAAATTGTTGCTTTGAAATTTAGTTTGTAATTTCCAACAGGAAAACGCTTACACAGTGCATTTCAATAAATTTCCTTAAAATTTGCGAAGGCAAGGTGGGAAAAGTTTAATTTAAATTTTTTGTAGGAAAGATAAAATTTTAGTACCAATAAAATCTCTAAACAAGAGAATTTCTAAAGTTTTCATATTCTACTGATAGAGAACATTTTGCAAGCTGCAGGGTCGGACTTAACGATTCATTTTCTGGTCTTCAGATTAATTCGTTTCTAAAGTCCAGAATATTTTAACACAGTATATGAAAGCCCTGTGTAGTGCGCATGTGTACATTCTCATAATAGTTCGTAAGCCACTACTAATTGTATTAGTTAAAATTGCTCTTATGTACCATAAAAATAAAACAGTAGTGCCTAAATAATGCAATTTTATCCAATGTGAGAGCTGCAAGTATCCATAGTAGAAAGCTTTCTTGTTAAATTCTTTATTTAATCAAAAAACTCTCTGAATCATATAGGACAGTTGAGTGCACATATTTTGGTGTACTAGATATATATATTATAAAGTTTGGGCAACAAAACTACATTTTACGTGAACTTTAATATAAGATTAACACGGAAATTTTTTAAATTGCGTGGAACTGCATGGTACGACATAATTTATATATCTTTTCAATAAATAACACTCCGGAAATAGAGGTATATTTGAAAATACGTCTATACCTATGTTACAATTCCTTAAATAAGTAATCATGAAAATATTAAATTGATTCACATTTGTGTTTTCATTGTAATATTTTAGCATTTTAATATACATTAAGGATTATTTTGTTATTTTTAAAAACATTGATATACTGCAAATTCATTAATATATCCTGCTGTTAGTAAAATAAACTGAGCAAAGGTGAAGCCACCACACCGTGAAATAACGCAAGGCATGTGTGGGCCCAGAGCTACAAAAATTCCGAAGAAATGATTGCAGAATTAATATTTAGTAAATTCTAAGTGGTAGGGATAACAGGCCATAATTTTTTAGAGTAGGGATTTCAAGCTCTGCCTCAGACGCCGAAGCTCTATAAAATTTTAATTTTATTCAGTTTTACGTTGAATTGGCCCTCACTTTAAAAATGTATCCCTGAATGTATCTTTCACAACAAATGTAAATCTGCCCAAAATTAAATACCTACATTGGGATATATTATTGTAGATAAAATAATAAAACCCAAAAAATACTTCCAGACAATTTATTTTGTTAATTGTGCCAAGAGAGATGTGAAACTTGAATTGCATAATTTTAGGATACGATACATAGATAAGATAATATAATTCTATAAGTGATAACAATGGTATTGCTATCGTAAAAATAATAAAAAGACAGAGGAAAAACATTACCGGGTATTCTTTAGATAAAACAGCTGCTAAATCTTCTTTATTATAGTTTATCACACAATCGCATCCTAGATCCTGTTAAGCAATACATATAAATATAAATATGTTCTTAACACAAAATCGGAAAGATAACTGAGTATTTTTACGTATTTATATCATCGGTTCTCAACCTTTGTACACTCGAGAACCATATGGCAGGCAGTTCCTTTAAATTGTTCTAATTAAATATTCGGAGTTAGCAATTATAACCTTATATGCTCATTTGTGCAATTTTGATTTTGAAAGCTTAATTTTTAACAATAGTTAATATAAATATATATTTTTCCAATAATAACATTAAAAATTATATTTTTGCAAGACCTTGTTGTTGCTGTGTTGTTGTTTATAACCTCCTGTTTTGGCCGAGCCGCAAACAGAACCAGTGACGCCGGAAGAAGGACAAATAATGGCACAAGACGAGATCACAAAGTTTATTATCACAAACAAGCAGCACTGACGAGGGTCAGGGGAGATGCAGCTTCACATTTTAGCGAGGACACAGAAGGCGGAAGGCTGACTTCATCCTCATGAAAACAACCATGCCTTACTCGGGATTCGAACCCAAGCCTAAACAGACAGCAGCCTCGAACGCTATCCACTTCACCGCCTGGGCGGCGCAAAATCTTAATAACCTTGAGTGTTCCATTTTTATTAGAATCTTGAATACTAATTTTCGCATTTGTAATCTTGAATGTTTTTACTATTGCGAGCCTTGAATGCTTAATTTTTGCAATTTTAATTCTGACGGCTTGATTTTTTTGCAATTTTAAACTTGAATACTTGTTTATTTTTCCAATTATGACCTTAAATGTTCCATTTTTGCAGTTAGAAGCTTGATGAACTTAAAGCATTCCATTTTTTTAATATAACTCATTTTTTGCAATCGTAATATTATATATTTCTACTGTTTATAGCCCTCAATGTTCCAAATTTGCAATTTAACCTTGAATGCTTAATTTTTGTAATTTTAACCTGCAATATTACTTCTATTTCAATTAAAACCTTTACTTTTTAATTTTTGCAGTTTTAACCTTGAACGATTAAATTTTGCAATTCTGACCTTGAATACGCATTTTTGCAAATTATAATCGTAAATTTTCCATTTTTGCTGTTATAACCTGGAATACTCTATTTATCAATTATAATATTAACGCTAACATCCACTTTTGCAATAATAACTTTAAACGCTCATTTTTTTTCCACATTAAGTAAGAGTATTCAATTCTCTGCTATTACAACTTTGAGTGCGCAGTATTATCAATTGCTACTTTCAATGCCATTTATTTTGCTATTGTAACTCTGAAATGTTAATTTCTTTCAACTGTATTTTTGGAATATCCATATTTTTCAATTGCGTTTATTCCCTTGCCACATGTATCATTTTAAGAATTTGTTTTGTAATTTTTACATCTCATTCTTTCGACTGAATAAAGAAATTACAAAAATGGTAAAATTGCAAAAATGGTTCAATATATTTCTTTTATTAAAAATATAGTAAAAACACTTTCTACAACGGTTAAGGAAAATATGAATACGTTTCTGAGCAAGAACAAAAAGAAAAACGCAGCATGCAGCTGCTTTGTATACAGATGTTTTTTATATATAGCAACATACAGCTATTTAGATAATACGTTGGATCATCATCATCAGTGCTACAAAACCAACAAACCCATAGTCGAAAAGACAAAATAAACCTATATGGTTTAGTAACAGTTATAAAAAAATGACAACTGTGAATAAATAGATACTGACATGTCAATAAATGGAGTATAATCCTAAAATATCACTAGATAATTTAGAAAATAAAGGAGAGAATGGAAAGTTACGCAATTTATTTTAATTCAGAAAACATTTTTCATCAAAATATTCAAAATGTATTTGATTATTTTTCTGAAGCAAATCATCTATCACAAAACACCTAACAAATTTGCGCATTCTTCTTGAAATGAAAATAAACTATCGTATCACGAATAAAAATAATTTTCATATTTAATTTTTCATTCTATAGAGATTTTATATATATTCTATAAGATTTTATTCTATATAGATTTTAATTCTATAGATATATTTAGTATAGAGAAAGTTTTGTTTTCACAAAAATTTTCGATTTCGAGATTTTGAAACCAATACATTTTTAGTACCTCCAAGAACACATTTTGACTATTAATAGAGTGATGCCCGTATGTCGGTCTGTCTGTATGTTGTCTATCGGTGGTCGATTTCTGTATACAAGAGAGCTGCTACAAATATTTCCAGAAACATTTTATCTTGTTTTATTAGCAAATAATCTAGCAGGAGCTAGAATTTTTCAAAATTTAAGCGAAAACTTCAAAGCGATCATTCCGAAATATATTCGAAGTGTTTTTATTTCCTTAAAATAGCAGCATATGAAAAAATTTTGCATAATTTAGCACAAAAGGGATTATTTATGGCTCAATGATCACGAAACTTAGCAGTTTCAATTATTGTAGTGTAAAATAGCCGGGATATAATACAGGTACACCCTCGGGGGCCAAATTTACCCCCAGTGTAGAAAACCTAGGCCACCCGACTCACCCTAAGGTATGAGCTGTTGTTTCAGTGTTCGCTGCCCCTCCCCGAGTGTCGAAAACCCAGACCGTCCGACTCATCCGAAGACTTAGAGCAGCAATTTATACGGCCGACCACATTGTCAAACGTGGTTGTAATAAACTATTTTTTCCAGCCCTTCACAATGAAGGGAACCATGCTATATTTGTGATCATTTGAACTAAATATACAAAAGCAAAAATAAAGGCTACTTAAAAATGAATTTTGGTATAAGAAAGTCGAATTGAGCTGCAATCCAGTTAATTTTATTGCGACCCCTTCACCACAACCCGTTCAATCACTTAACTATTACCTTCCTTATATTCATACTATTTATATATAACGTACAAGGAAAGTATTGTAACGGAGTTAAAAATTTAAATCCAAACTTTCATCCCTGAACTTTAAACAAACGGATTTGATGGGATGTATATGTATGTTAGTGTGTGTGTGAGTGTATCAGTGTGTCTGTAGATGCAATATCTCATGAACGAGTGAGGTTTCCGATCGAAATGTGGTACAATCACTATACTCTGTAAATTCTGGAACACTGGTGAATTTGATCTTAATCGCATGTTCAAAAGACCCCCCCCCCCACCACCACCACCACCTCCTCCCAAATATTCCAATGAAATTTTGAAAAAAATATTTTAAAAACTTTCAACAATAAATTTTTGTTACACAAATAATCATTTTTATGTCATTTTTATTATAAATTGACTAACGCAAGCTTTAGAACGCTAGCATGAACGATTCTTGATATATTGACAGATTTTCAAATAAATTTAACAAAAAATGACATATAATTAAAAAGGCGTTAACTACCGTTAAATGTGTTCACTTTTCATATGCATTATTGTGTGATAAATTTGTTAGCATCATTCTAGTGGATCTAGGTCTCTTCACTCCAGAGAGATTATACTTTGTGTAATAGTTTTGTATTTCGATGCTCAAAAATTCACCAATAGTCATTTATTCATACATATAAGCCCTTTCATCGGTCTGTCTGTACCGCTTGGCGAATAATTTAGTGAATAATTAGCAATTTGGCAACTCCTTTTACCATTGCCAAATTAACGAATATACCGCCAAAATTGTAAAATTAAGCTAAATTAAAGCAAATGACGCCAAACTAAATTAGTAATTAAAATATTTTATTATATGGACTATATCGCTTATTGCGGATGCTATTAATATAGATATTTTCAAGTTTGATTTGCAAGAAATATAAATTAATAGCGTACTTCGAAATAAGTTTATATATTGCAACCCAGAAATGATTAATATTCAATTCAACGTTAACAACATTGTGTGGTGGATCTTGCACATAATTTTATTGATCTGAAAGAAATAAATTTATTGCAGTATACAGCGAAAACCATGTGCTGCCCGAATCACACTGTTTTGCATATGCGGCCAATTATTTTCGTTCAGAGGCTAAATACGACTGTCAACTACAAAAATCTGATGTGGACAGCACATGACTTTCCTTATATAATGCAATGCATTTACTACTTTTACAGATAAAAAATGTCTTATAGTAGATACTTATATTCCTTCCAAGATATTGAATTTTCTTCTATTAATCGTCATTTTCATTGATTTCGCGTCATTTTTATCCATTTGGCTAAATTTTCGGTAATTTGGCAACGTTTAATAATGTCGCCAAGTTGACGACATTCCACTAAATTCGTCGCCAAAATCTCGCCAAGCATTATGGACGGAAAAATAAGTTATTTTTACAGCAGATAAATGACTATTGGCGTTTAAATGCAAAAGTATTTCACAAAGTATCTTTTTTTCCCTTCCCGGTCGTCCATTTTGTTACTCTAAGTCCTCTGGATAAGTCGGATTGCCTGGGGTTTCCACACAAAGTATCTTTTCTCGTGAATAGAACGAGTTAAATCCACGAGAATGATGTCACCCAATTTATCGCATGACATTGCATATGAAAAGTGAACATGTTTCTTAACAGGTAATAATTTTTTTTTTAATTTATGGAATTTTTTGATAAATTTATTTGAAAAATGTGCAATATCTTGAGAACGGTTCAGGCTAGCGTTCTAAAGTTTATGTCAATCGTTTTCTAAGGAAAAATTACATAAGAAATATCAATTTGCGTAACTTTATTAAAGGTTTTGATTTTTTGAGGATTTTTTTCAAAATTTCACTGGAAAATTTATGAGAGTTTCGAACATTCGATTGTATTTTAAAACAATAGCATTCCAGTATTCACGGATTGTGATTTTTGTTTCAACTTTCGTTCGAATCGCCCCATTCGTTCGTGAGATGTCGTCTCCACACACACACACACAGACATCACTTCAAAAATGTTCGATTCGTGATCAGGAATACTTGAAACGCGTTCTCCCGTCGAAAACTCACATTCGAATTTTCGACCCAGTCACAATACTTTCCTTATACATTATGTATATAAGGAAAGTAAAATTGTTGCGTACCACTGTTTCAACGTATTTATAAATCGCAACTCTTTGGAATAATGTTCAAAAACAAAATGTTTATTGCAGTATGATACTCACTTTGAGCACATTTTTCTTATCCTCTGATGAACAAGTTCCAATAACGTGACAGTCTGCAGCTTTCGCCCACTGAACCTGAAACAATGAAAAAATCAAGGAGTGTGAAAATATATTTCCACAGATATGCCATACCGTCGAGTTTCCAAAAATAATATTTACATTGTAAATAAAAGAAATTATTACAATCTCACCAACACATTCCCACAAATGTACAGGGTGATACAAAAGTCTTTGACACATTTTAATATTGAATATAAACTCAAGTAATTGCCGTACGATAGTGAGGTTTGGATTAAATGCTTTCCACGTTGAAAAGTTTTCATTTAGCAAATAAATAAAAAATTAGTTCCAAACTTTGCCCATAGATGGCGCTGTACCTTAAAAATACCAAAAAAATCATAAAAACTGAAGACGTGGTAGTTACAGGGCATTTTTTTTTTATCGACTACAATATTTCAATATGTGCACCCTTTGTAGCTTGAACCACATCCAAACGGTACTCCATTTCCAAGGCAGACATACAAACATTTGAACAAGTATCGCCATCTATGGGCAAAGTTTAGAACTAAATTTTTTATTTGCTTAACCAAAACTTTTCATTATAATCATTTTAGTCCAAACTCACTATCGTACGGCAATTACTTGAGTTTATATTCCATTTTAAAATGTGTCAGGGACTTTTGGATCACCCTGTACATTCATATTTTTAATAACGTACTGAAGAATGTCATTTATAAATATATATTACTACTTATACTACAATGAAATTTAAATTGTTCTATTTAATAAGTGTTTTATTTATAATACAAAGAAAAACTAAATCAATGAATATCTAAATGTAACAGTTTATAAACTATTGAATGTGGATTTTTCTTTTACTCAGTTTACATTTATTTTATTTGATTAATTTGGTTTTCTATTATTACTGCATAGTAGTATAAATAGAACAAATTATTTCCTCATAATATGTTGTAGGTAATTATTACAAATTCTGCATTAATATGTGTCTGTTAATAGAATTTCATTTTTTTTACAGTTTTACATATCATTCTCTTGAAATTTTTCTTTTTCTTTTCAATTCCCTACACATCCATTTAAACGTGTGTTACTAAAATTGCTTAATTAGAGTAACTTAGTTGTCATATACTTTTATTACGATCAATTCCTTCTCTCCTTTATACCCTTCATTTATTTATTTTCTGTTTTTTCAACACTTTCCAACATAGTTGGAATGTGTTTATAAATTTTTTCATTCATTCTGTCTGTCTGTCTGTACGTTTGAAAGATAACTGCCGTAAAAATGACTTTATCAAAATGAAATTTTAGTATGTTATTGAGACGGTCTGCGAGACATATGGGAATGTAAATGAATAATATCACCCAATTAGTTTTGGGTTAACCCCGGGTTGAAAATTGAAATACATTGAACCCTATGGGACCTAATTTTTCAAACATTATTTAAGCAAAGTTAAAATTCAGAAATTGCGTCGAGAATTTAAAGAAATATTCAAATTTCCCATGAAATATATAGAAAAATTTCAGCAAGAGTTTGGTAGTTTTTTAAATAGAAATTAAAATAATAATTACACCCATATTATATGACGAGATCATGTGACCTAGAGCTCCTCTACTACAGGCTGACTTATCAAGCATATTGAAGCCCACCATAGCTGGAAGAGCAATCCATTAGCATTAGCTCTATTCGCATTTTCACTTTATTATATATTATTGAAATAATTATGGGTGGTTGTTCTCTACCAAACTGCTCTAGTCATTCTAGAAAGGGATTTGGGTTATTTCACTTTCATAGAAACGAAAAAAGAAGAAAACAATGGCTAATAAATAGTCGGCGCGATAATTGGATAGCCGGTACTGGAGCATACTTGTGCGAAGCAAGTTCTACAATATTCTAATTGAAACTTCTTTTTTTATATAAAGTATTTATTTTAAACACTTATTTTATAATTTCTGTAACTGTAATATGGATTATTAATAATTTTTAGTTGTTATAGTCTTATCTTAGGACACTTGGTTTGTAATGTAAGCATAACCTTGAATGCATTATACTGTCTTCAAAACCTAGAAGTAAATAGCTTCAAATTATACATATATATATTAAAGATTTATTCCTGTTACACCAATATCTTTCAAGTTTTATACACTTTGTTGTATTTTTAGATCATAATGAATCACAGAATTGGTGAATTCTACTATCAACAAACTGTCGCCAAGTGGAAAACTTGCCATGTTATAGTAATTATGCAAACATAAGCTAAAATGGTAAATAAATCGAAATACGTTTATCATAAAAGGTTTTTTTAATAGCATATAAAAATGTTTGTCTCACATATTTGAAAGTTTGTTAACTACTTGGTATTTAAAGAGGAAAAAACTATTAATAACCCTACTGAGATCGGCTTTTTTTCATCAAAGATTTTCAAACAATAGTTGTTCATTAAGTAGCTATTATGATAAACATATTTCGATTTATTTACCACTTTAGCTTATGTTTGCATAATTACTATAAAATGGCAAGTTTTCCACTTGGCGACAGTTTGTTGATAGTAGGATTCACCAATTCTGTGATTCATCATGATCTAAAAATACAACAAAGTGTATAAAACTTGAAAGATGTTGGTGTAACAGCAATAAATCTTTAATATATATATATAGCTTCAAATTATATATATATGTAATTTGAAGCTATTTTCTTCTAGGTTTGGAAGACAGTATAATACATTCAAAGTGATGTTTACATTACAAACCAAGTGTCCTAAGATAAAACTATAACGACTAAAAATTATTAATAATTCATATTACAGTTACAGAACTTATAAAATAAGTGTTTAAAATAAATAATTTATATAAAAAAGAAGTTTCAATTAGAATATTGTAGAACTTACCTCGCATAAGTATGCTCCAGTACCTGGTATCCAATTATCGCGCCGATTATTTATTAGCCATTGTTTTCTTCTTTCTTCGTTTCTAGAAAAACGAAATAGCCTAAAATCATTTCTAAAATGATTAGAGCAGTTCGGTGCAGAACAACCATCCATAATTATTTCAATAATACTTCCTAAAGTGGAAATACGAATAGAGCTAATGCTAATAGATTGCGTTTCCAGCTACGGTGGGCTTCAATATGCTTGATGAGTCAGCTCGTATATAGAGGAGCCTTAATGTGACCCACTTCAAAATAAAATGTGGCATCCATCTTTTTTTCCCAGTGTAGACTTTTAAGTTCTTTTAAATTTATATTTAGTGTTGCATCCGTCCTAAATCCGCTTTATTTTTGCGTATTTTCTGTGCATTTATATTCTGTGCTAGAGCAATTACAATATTTTTTAGTTCAAATGATCATCAAACTTTGAATATTTCTGAAACGAAGCCTAAATTTAATGGATGCAGAACGTAAACAAGTCGTTGTAAAATGAGTTGTATAAGAATTACTGAATTTTTTTCACGCAAAATTATTTAACTGTGGAGTCTGGAATAAAAGTGATATGAATGAAATATTCATTGCTTTTACATAGAGAGCTAGGTGATTTATAAATCGTACTTTCCAACATAGTTGGAATGTGTTTATAAATTTTTTCATTCATTCTGTCTGTCTGTCTGTACGTTTGAAAGATAACTGCCGTAAAAATGACTTTATCAAAATGAAATTTTAGTATGTTATTGAGACGGTCTGCGGGACATATGGGAATGTAAATGAATAATATCACCCAATTAGTTTTGGGTTAACCCCGGGTTGAAAATTGAAATACATTGAACCCTATGGGACCTAATTTTTCAAACATTATTTAAGCAAAGTTAAAATTCACAAATTGCGTCGAGAATTTAAAGAAATATTCAAATTATCCCATAAAATATATAGAAAAATTTAAGCAAGAGTTTGGTAGTTTTTTAAATAGAAATTAAAATAATAATTACACCCATATTATATTAAACATGTGGGTCCGAAAGTCCTTCCGAGAGGTTGGTGGTAGGGGAAGGAGGGTACGGTCCCTGTGGATGCCTCCCCCACTGGGTTCCGGTCTAAATTGGGTGGCACTTCCCGACCGTACAAACAGTTACCTTACACCTTTCTGGTAGGTCGGACGGTCTGGGTTTCAACATCAACAACAACAACCCATATTATATTGTTACTCAAGTCCTCTGGACGAGTCGGACGGCCTGGGGTTTCCACCCATATTATATGACGAGATCATGTGACCCACTTCAAAATGAAATGTGGCATCCATATTTTTTTCCCAGTGTAGACTTTTAAGTTCTTTTAAATTTATATTTAGTGTTGCATCCGTCCTAAAACCGCTTTATTTTTGCGTATTTTCTGTGCATTTATTTTCTGTGCTAGAGCAATTACAATATGTTTTAGTTCAAATGATCATCAAACTTTGAATATTTCTGAAACGAAGCCTAAATTTAATGGATGCAGAACGTAAACAAGTCATTGTAAAATGAGTTGTACAAGAATTACTGAATTTTTTTCACGCAAAATTATTTAACTGTGGAGTCTGGAATAAAAGTGATATGAATGAAATATTCATTGCTTTTACATAGAGAGCTTGGCGATTTATAAATCGATGACGTCATTTGAATAAAGTTCATTTTTTAATGAATATTTAAGTTTTCAAATATAATATATTATTATTGTACTGTAATAATTTAAGATATATCAGAGCTGAATGTATGGCATTTCAGAGATGTTTAAATAAAATTGCATTTCAGTTGGAAAGTGTTTCATAATCAATGCTTTATGCATGATTGATCTTTCTTGTTATATATTTACATTAGCATAAATTACATTATTAATTTTAACCATTACATTATAAATTTTAACTATTACATTATTAATTTGGCTATTAATTCCTTTTATGATGTGAAAACAAGTTAGTGATACATGGAAAAATTTCCAATTTCTATTTTATTTGATCATTGTATTACTTGTTCTACATTTTCATAAATAATATATAACTAAAAAGTAAGATGTCTGTCGAATAGTAGAAAATCTAAGCGACCCATAACCATGAATTTTCGTTGAAAGGTTCCTCGGATTTTGTGAGGAAACACTTTACGGATATATTCGTCAAATAAAAATTGGTGTTTTAGTTATAAAATGTTGAAACACCATTTTTGCACAAATTAGTTCCTTAGCAATCGAAAATATTATCGAAATGTTTTATCTTAACAATATCGGAAAGATTCTAAGCATCCTTGATGCCTCAACAGGGAAACGAAGCCTGGATCTCCGAACTGGCCAGCCGACGTTCTACCTTTAAGCTATTGGAACGAAATTGAAAGCTCTTATCAACGAAGTGGACTCTGTAGTCTCGACCTTCTAACGTCAGATTGGCAGGCAACTGACAATCTGTCTGACACCTTCTGCTATTTTTACCTCAGGATAGCGTATTCTGCGTGGTCTTTATCCCCTTAATTTGAAACCGGCGTTCAATCTTCCAGAGTTCACAATTAAATCTACCTCTCACTGTATTTTTCAAATTTAAATCCACCTCTAACTGTATTTTCAATAAATTCGATGACATTGATCATTACATTTTCGATTGTCCTTTTTCTAAAAATTTTCATCTCTGCAAACCCTCCCCCTCCAATAAACCTATTTGGTTCTCCAAAGTTCGTTCAAATCCCTCTTCAGTAGGTAAAATTAAAAACTGTATTCTTGTTGCCATGGAAATTTCTAATAAAGTGACCTAAGCTTATGAGTAGATTCTGCTCTCAATTTTGATTAATGAATCCCTTTATTTCATTCTTATTAACTTATGTGGACTTATTGTGTTCCCTTCATATTTTCTGTTTAAAAAAAAAGCTATGTTAACTGTTTTTATTTTCTCGGTTCTTTCTTTTTCTTTTGACCTATTTTATATGTATTGTTTCTTATTTTTCTTTTCTAAATTTTATTCTAAATTTCTGCTTTTGTTTTTCATGTACCTATTTTTTTTTCCTTTCCATATATTCTCATTTTATATATTTTCTAAATTTTACTATTACTGTTTACTATTAATGTTACTATTAATGTAAATGTTAATATTATGTTATTATACCTCACTCTAAATCTTATTTTTCAATGATCTTTTTATTTATATTGGCAATAACCCTTTTCCCATTTTTGAAAAATAGACGTACTTGCCAAGTTCAAATATAATGTAAAACTGCCTGTTTAATCACAATATTTTTTATAAATTGTTATCTTTTTAGATCTAAATAAATGTTCGTTTGGCGGAATGGTAGACCTTGGGTGTCTCCTGAGTGCAGGAGGTATCCAAGGCCCTCGCTAGGGGGGGGCAGGGGGATTCTCCCCCCCCCCCGAATGTCGAGAAATCCCTGTACAGTTGGTAAAATCAAGATCCAAGTTGGCAGACTTGGTACATTTTAGATAAAATTTATTTAAAAATTAGTATCATCCCTGGCTGGTTTCAAGGTATTACTGTTGTACTTTCTCTTCCTCCTCACTAACACATTATCTTTTAAACAATGATATTATGATGGATGATATTATGTCATGATATACACTTCAGAGATCCATATAAATGAAATATGTATAGAAAAACGTTTTACTGTGTATAACTTATTTTACATAGACACGTATTCGTCTTTGCTTCAGGCAAGATAGACCACCTTTCCACAGCATCTTCCAAGTTGATTTCGTTTCCCAAGTCTGCTGCGCACTTCAAAAGCATCAAGCTGTTAAGCCTCATGTGTGTCATTGTTGTTCTCAAGGAACCTTTCACAATCTTTAGCTGACTGAAGACTCTTTCATTTGTGCTGACTCCTTAGCCGGCTGTTATAGTCAATTGGCACATTTTGAAAGTCAGCTTTAATGCATTGTTGAATTGAACCATGACGTTCTTCAATGTTTCCATTGATAGCATATGTGTCTCCTTGCATATATTAAAGAAAACTTCTAATTCATTTTATAGAGCATGCATATCAGTCCTACTAGCTGGAGGGAACATCATAACAGCCTCTTCAATTGCTTCGATTATCAGATTATCCTTGTTCAAGAGAAATTTGAAAATTGAATGTAGTGGAGAAATAGTTGTCTTCATAGCAACCCCGCTATCTTTAAGGCCTCTACATAGTGTATCAAGAACCTTGAACTCTTTCCTATAGAATTATTTTAGGTCTATGTTTACTTCATTTTCAGCATACTCTTCAATCCTTCTCGGCCTCATTAGTCTTCTATGGTGCAATTGAAAGTCATGTTCAGGATCCACTTTAATGTGTTCCAGCACATGTTTCCGCATTTGTGATCAAGTTGTCCATTTCTATGGTGTTAATATTAAGCTCCTCCAAAATTATTACTGTGTTTTCGACAACTATAATACAATCGATCAAATTCAGATCAAGGCTTTCCAAAGTTTCTGTTAAAATCGTCATCTTATACATAATGTTTTTCATAAAAAACAAGCTAACAATGAAAATAAATGATTTCATCTTTTTGCATAACCCGTGCGCTTTTGTTTTTGTAGCACAGTCAAATTCCTGTTGTGTGGAAATTTCTTCTAATACAGTTAGGATAGGTTCAAATGATGTGTTTACATCTTTTATAGTCTCTGCTCTGGCTGTCCACCTAGTCCTAGACATATTTCTCAAAAGAAGGGCATTCTCCACTTCTTTGATCGTATTCCTCAACTGTCTGAAACGTTTAGTACTTGAGTTAAAGAAAACATACAATGCTTCAAGTGTGTCGAATAAGTCTCTAATAATAATGCTGATACTGTAGCTGTGTTCTACGGCTGTGTTCGTCCTGTGATCTTGGCATGGAATGCATGGTATATGATGCTCAATGATTTCTGAGAGTTTCTTTTGAGCTCCATTAAACTGTCCTGACATTGAAATTGCAAAATGATATGAATGAAAAGCCAATGAGGATGTGTCAATTTTTTTTAATTTCCCTGCAATACATGGTAATGTATAGGGAAAGTATTGGAATCATGCCGAAAATCGCAACTCGAGTTTTCGACGGATCTATACGTTTCGAGACCTCTAGAATACGAAAAAACCATTTTTAGCGTGACGTCTGTGTGTGTGTCTGTCTGTGTGTCTGTATGTCTGTGTGTCTGTGTGTCTGTGTGTCTGTCTGTCTGTGTGTCTGTCTGTCTGTGCAGATTTTGTATCCACTCTAACTAAAAAACTAATGGACCGAATTTCACTAAATTTTGTAAGTAAGTCACTTGTGGGCGGGGCTAGTGCTGATTAGTTTTGGGTACGAGTCGGAATAAAAGAACCCGCCTTTTTTTGCGAAATGGCCCGCAAAAACTTGTATCCACTCTAGCTGAAAAACTAATGGACCGAATTTCACAAAATTTGGTAGATAAGTCGCTCGTAGGCCACCCTGGTGCTGATTAGATTTTGGTATAATTCGAAAAAAAATAACCTGCCTTTTTTTGCAAAATGGCCCGCAAAAATCATCAAAATCTAAACTTAAGAACTACGTATGCTCAAATATAGCCATTAAATGCTTGTTTAATACGTAATTTTTAGCGAAGAAAAGAATAAGACCAACCCCATTACACTAGGACCAGCCGTTCTCGAGATATTTTAGTTTTTCGTATTTTCTCTACGCCACCTTTGAAAATAAGTCCGGTTACCGAATGAGAAAGAAAATTGAATTAAAAGTGAAATAAATTTAATTAAAATAAAGAGAACGTGGATATAAGTCTGCAGGGAAAGTCATGTGCTGCCCACATCAGATATTTACTTTCCCTGCAATACATGGTAATGTATAGGGAAAGTATTGGAATCATGCCGAAAATCGCAACTCGAGTTTTCGACGGATCTACACGTTTCGAGACCTCTAGAATACGAAAAAACTATTTTTAGCGTGACGTCTGTGTGTGTGTCTGTGTGTCTGTCTGTCTGTGCAGATTTTGTATCCACTCTAACTAAAAAACTAATGGACAATGATTAATGGACAATGGATAATAACAAAATTTTGTATGTAAGTCACTTGTGGGCGGGGCTGGTGCTGATTAGTTTTGTGTACGATTCGGGATAAAAGAACCCGCCTTTTTTGCGAAATGGCCCGCAAAATCTTGTATCCACTCTAACTGAAAAATAATGGACCGAATTTCACAAAATTCGGTGAGTGTCACTTGTGGGTTACCCTGGTGCTGATTAGATTTTGGTAAGATTCGGAAAAAAATGACATGCCTTTTTTTGCAAAATGGCCCGCAAAAATCGCCCAAATCTAAACTAAGGAACTCGGTATACTCAAATATATCCAGAAAATGCTTGTTTAATACGTAATTTTTAATAAAGAAAAGAATAAGACCAACCCCATTACACTAGGAGTAGCCGTTCTCGAGATATTTTAGTTTCTTCGTATTTTCTCTACGTCACCTTTGAAAAGAAGTCCAGTTACCGAATGAGAACGAAAATTGAATTAAAAGTGAATTCAATGTAATTAAAATAAAGAGAACGTGAATATAAATCTGCAGGGAAAGTCATGTGCTGCCCACATCAGATTTTTACTTTCCCTGCAATACATGGTAATGTATAGGGAAAGTATTGGAATCATGCCGAAAATCGCAACTCGAGTTTTCGACGGATCTACACGTTTCGAGACCTCTAGAATACGAAAAAACCATTTTTAGCGTGACGTCTGTGTGTGTGTCTGTGTGTCTGTCTGTGCAGATTTTGTATCCACTGCAACTAAAAAACTAATTGGACCGAATTTCACAAAATTTGGTAGGTAAGTCACTTGCGGGCGAGTCTGGTGCTGATTAGTTTTGGGTAAGATTCGGGATAACAGAACCCGCCTATTTTTGCGAAATGGCCCGCAAAAGCTTGTATCCACTCTAACTGAAAAATAATGGACCGACCGAATTTCACAAAATTCAGTAGATGTGTCACTTCTGGGTTACTCTGGTGATGATTAGATTTTGGCACGATTCGGAAAAAAATAACCTGCCTTTTTTTACAAAATGGCAGGTTGCAAATGGCCCGCAAAAATCGTCAAAATCTAAATTAAAGAACTAGGTATACTCAAATATATCCAATGAATGCTCGCTTAATACGTATTTTTTAACAACGAAAAGAATAAGTCCAGCCCCATTACACAAGGACTAGCCGTTCTCGAGATATTTTAGTTTTTCGTAATTTCTCTACGCCACCTTTTTAAATAAGTCCGGTTATGAGTCCGAATGAGAACGAAAATTGAATTAAAAGTGAAATAAATTTAATTAAAATAAAGAGAACGTGAATATAAGTCTGCAGGGAAAGTCATGTGCTGCCCACATCAGATTTTTACTTTCCCTGCAATACATGGTAATGTATAAGGAAAGTATTGGAATCATGTCGAAAATCGCAACTCGAGTTTTCGATGGATCTACACGTTTCGAGACCTCTAGAATACGAAAAAACTATTTTTAGCGTGACGTCTGTATGTCTGTCTGTCTGTGCAGATTTTTTATCCACTCTAACTAAAAAACTAATTGACCGAATTTCATAAAATTTGGTAGGTAATTCACTTGTGCACGAATCTGGTGCTGATTAGTTTTGGGTATGAATCGGGTTAAAAGAACCCGCCTTTTTTTGCGAAATGGACCGCAAAAGCTTGTATCCACTCTAACTGAAAAACTAATGAACCGAATTTCACAAAATTTGGTAGATAAGTCGATTATAGGCCACCCTGGTGCTGATTAGATTTTGGTATAATTCGATAAAAAATAACCTACCTTTTTTTGGCAAAATGGCCCGCTAAAATCATCAAAATCTAAACTTAAGAACTACGTATGTTCAAATATAGCCATTAAATGCTTGTTTAATACGTAATTTTTAGCGAAGAAAACAATAAGACCAACCCCATTACACTAGGACTAGCCGTTCTCGAGATATTTTAGTTTTTCGTATTTTTCCTTCACCATTTTTGAAAATAAGTCCAGTTTTCAAATGAGAAGGAAAATTGAATCAAAAATTAATTAAATTTAATTTAAATAAATAGAACGTGAATATAAGTCTGCAGGGAAAGTCATGTGCTGCCCACATCAGATTTTTTTCTTTCTAATAAATTTGCTTTGCCATTCCAATACCTGTTTTTTCAGCACATTCAGAAACATCTAGCAAGCTTTCTCTTGGTTTGCAGTTTTCATCGACAGTACAGACAACAATCGAAAGCATATCCTTTTGTGAACTGTCAGGTGTGGTATCAGCCATCACTGAGAAAAAATCACAGCTCTTAATCTCCTTAACAATGTGTCTTTCTATTTCTTCAGCAACAAGAGATATAAGCTCATTTTGTGACTCAGGACTCATGTAACTCACGCGGTACAGCAGTAATTATCTTTCACCAAACCACGTTTTAAAGATGTGATTATATCTTGAAATCAGCGATATTATTTGTACAAAATTACTATCATTTGGTCCTGATCCTTGAAATGATATCCCTTGCCGTCCTAGGGTCCTGCATGTGTCGAGCACGATGCTCACAACTTCTCTGTTCTGAAACTGTACTCTTTCATTTTCTATCAGAGCTAATCTCTTAGTTTGATCAAGAAGCTCCTTTATTAAAAAGTCGCTCGTTTATTAAAAAAATTACCAACGTGCCGCTCCTTTATTAAAAAGTCACAATAGTTGTGGAGTGCTGATCTGTGTGCAATAGATGAAAAGTCCTACAAATTGAACCAGCAGCTTTCTTCCTAACGGTATTGTCTGCTCGCAAGAGCGGATTCAAAAAGCTCCGTTGGTAAGGGGTAAAATATTTTTCTTGGCAATTTTATGATATAGTATTACGCAAAAAAATTTAAGATATTTGAGTACTCAGAGACATTATGGATACATTAATCAAACCGATATATCGATGAATGAAATATCGATATAAAATGTGTTATCGGTACAACAAAAAAAAAACTCCCTAGATTTTACTTAAGTTGGTAAAAATCATTACTTGACAATTTTATCGGCTCTCCCCCCCCCAATGATAAGTCTTAGGGAGGGCCCTGGAGGTATCCTTTCCCGGCCGTGCAGCTAACTACTCTAAACCCACTATGTGAGTCGCACGGTCTAGGGTCTTCAGGCTTCCGATATATTTCCTTTGCTATGGACTGGGCTTCCGCTAATAATACCCATGTTAATGTTTTTTCCGATAGCCTATCTTCCATTCAAGCTCTTAACTCGATAAAAAATAAATCTAATTATCTTTATTTCATTAAATCCAAAGCTCTCCTTGTCAAAAACCTTGTCAATATTTCTTGGGTAAAAGCTCACAATAATACATCTGGAAATGAAATTGCTGATCACCATGCCAAAATTGCTGCTATCTCTGGTCCCCCCCCCCCCCCTGATATTCCTTTTCCTTACTCGCTCCGCTCAAAATTTTGTAAATCTTATATCTTTAATCTTTGGCAAAATTATCTTAATGATTATATTTCACCAGAATTGGTGTTCCAGCGAAAATCCTGCCTTACCTCCCTATCGTGAATCCTAATTTACAAATTTCAAATAAATACCTCATTTACTTTATTACTGGTAAAGGCCCCTTTCTTGATTACCTATACTTTTCCAAAATTAAATCCACCTCTAACTGTGTTTTCAATAAATTCGGTGACGTTGACCATTACATTTTCGATTGTCCTTTTCCTAAAAATTTTCATTACTGCAAAACCCTCCCCCTCTAATAAACCGATTTGGTTCTCCAAAGTTCGTTCAAATCCCTCTTCAGTAAATAAAATTAACAAGAAAGATCAATCATGCATAAGTATTGAATATGAAACACTTTCCAACTGAAATGCAATTTCATTTAAACATCTCTAAAATGTGATACATTCAGTGGTGATATCTTTTACATTATCACAGTACTACAATAATTTATTATACTTAAAAATTTAAAACTGTATCGAAATATAAGTCATCTGATTCTCTATGCAAAATCAATGAATATTTCATTCATATAACTTGTTTTCCAGACTCTAGAGCTAAATAATTTTGTGTGAAAAAAAAAATTCAGCAATTCTTATGTAACTCACCTTACAATCGCTTGGGATATTTGCATTCTGCATAAGTTAAAATTAGGTTTCGTTGAAGAAATAATGAAAGTTTAAGGATCATTTAAAATCGCAACTATAGTAATTGAAAAGGAACGGAATTTAGATACACAGAAAATACATAGATACACAGATAATATATGTGTGTGTGTGTATATTTAAAGTATTGGAATCGTGCCGAAGATCGGAATTCGAATTTTCGAAGGATCTACACGTTTTGGGACTTCTAGAACACGAAAAAACTATTTTTAGGAAGGTGTCTGTGTGTGTAATGGTGTATCTGTGTATGTTTCTGTGTGTCTGTGAGGATATTACATCCACTCTAATTGAAAAACTAATGGACCGAATTTCATGAAATTTGGTAGGTATGTTTTTTGTGGGTAATCCTGATGTTCATTAGATTATAGTACGATTCTTAATAAAAGAATCTGCCTTCTTTGCGAAATGGCCGGTAGAAATTTCCTTTATCCACTCTAGCTAATAACCAATGGAACAAATTTAACAAAATTTAGTGTATAATATTTCAATAACCTACAAGTGATTTATATACCAAATTTAACAAAATTTGGTATATAAATCACTTTAGGGCAGTATATAATTCGCTTTAGGGCATTTATAGGTTATTCTAGTACCATTCGGGAAAAAGGAACGGGCTAATTTTGTGAAATGGCCCGCAAAAATCGTTAAATATAAAAATAAAAGACTGCGTGTGCTCAATTATATCAGTTAAATTCCTATTTTATACGTGATTTTTGACAACAAAGAAAAATAAGACTAACCCCATTACTCTAGGACTAGCCGTTCTTGAGATAATCTAGTTTTTTCGCGTTTTCGCTACGCCACCTTTGACAATAAGTACAGCTATCAAATGAGAACCAAATTTAAGTTTAACGTGCAAATTCAATGTCATTTAAAATACTTATAGCGGTTATTTTGTGCAGATAAACTCAAATTATTATTGAAGAAATAAAGAGAACGTGAATATGAGTCTGCAGGGAAAGACATGTGCTGCCCACATCAGAATTTTTAACAATATTACAACAATGATTTATAGAAGTGAACGGGGATTATTTGCAGGCCATTTCGAAAAAAAATGTACGATCTATATTTAAAGATCCACCAAATTTTTGTAGAATAAAATGTTCAACACATTTAAACTGTGTCCCAAACATTAACTCTCTAGGACGTAGGAAAGTGCATTAAAAATGCCATCAAATAAGTATATCATGAAGAGTTATATAAAATTAAAAAATAATTTGAAAAATTATTATCTACCACATTTATTTTAAAATGTTTAGCCTCTCTCATATACAAAATGATTAAACTTTTGGAAAAATATTTTTTATATAATATATCTCCTTTTTCTTTCTGGAGGATATTCCAAAAGTCAGAGATTAATTGAATTTGTTTTTTTCCCTATATTAAATTATTTTTTATTAAAAAACTACTTAATATATTTTACTGAATTTTTTTTTATATTTTATGGGATAATGTGAATATTTCCTAAAAATTTCGAAGCTATTTGTGAATTTTAAATTTGCTTAAAAAATGTTTGAAAAATTAGGTCCCATAGGGTTCAATGTATTTCACTTTTTCAACCCGGGTTCAATAAAATACTAATTGGGTGATATTATTTATTTATATACCCATAGGTCCCACAGACCGTCTGAAAAACATACTAAAATTTCATTTTGATAAAGTCATTTTTACGGCAGTTATCGTGCTAACGGACAGACAGACAGACAGAATGAACAAAGTCATAAACACTTTTCAACTATGTTGTAAAGTATTAAAAACTGTATTCTTGTTGCCATGGAATTTCTAATAAAGTGACCTAAGCTTATAAGTAGATTCTGCTCTCAATTAATTTTGATCAATGAATCCCTTCATTTCTTACTTATTAACTTATATGAACTTATTGTGTTCCCTCTATATTTTCTTTTAAAAAAAACGAGCTATGTTAACTTTGATCCTCTTTATTTGTATTTTTTCTAAATTTTCTTTTCTAAATTTTATTCTAAATTTCTCTTTTTGTTTTTCATGTGCCTATTTTTTTTTCCTATTCGTATATTTTATTTTTATATATTTTCTAAATTTTACTTTTAAAATTTCATTATTTTCTTTAATTTCAATCTATTTTTCATTATGTTATTATACCTCACTCTAAATTATATTTTTCAATGATCTTTGTATCTATATTCGCATTAACCCTTTTCCAATTTTTGAAAAATGGACGTACTTGTCAAGTTTAAATATAATGCTAAACTGTCTGTTTAACCACAATATTTTTCATCAATCGCTATCTTTTTAGACCTAAATAAATGTTCGTTTGACGGAATGGTAAACCTTGGGTGCCTCCTGAGTGCAGGAGGTATCCTTTCCCGGCCGTGCAGCTAGCTACTCTAAACCTACTATGTGAGTCGCACGGTCTGGAGTCTTCAGACCTCCGATATATTTGCACTAACTTACAGGGTTGATTTGTTCGGGCGCCATTGTAAAAAACCTTGCTGCCCCAACCGCGAATCGAACCCTGGATATCCGAACTGGCCGGCGAACTCTCAACCGTTGAGTTACTGGTACGAAATTGCAAGCTCTTATTATCGAAGTGGCCTCTTCAAGATCTGGAAATTATCTTTGAAATAAAATTTGATCTGAATCCATACTATATATTGACGAATTTTCATGATTTTTTAAAATATATACATATTTTTCGTGTTTTAGATGAAATCTACGACAACTGCACTCTAAAAAATTTTAAGAAAGAATTCAATTAACCCCCTTTTAAATCTCAAGAAGCGCCAGCCACATTTTCTAGGTAGTAGAGAACTAAGTAATGCTAAAAATATATTGCAGTTAAGAGTTTTAGAAAAGCGCAGCTGGCGTGCCGTAGCTGTGTGTGCACTCGCTCAACAGGGTTCGTTTTTATTGTTGTTATGCACTAACATATTGTTAATATTCTTAAAGCGTTCATTAGTTTTTGAGAATTCGTTATGACTTCAGTTATAATTTAAATTAGAGATTTGCATCTTAAATTCCGGGCAATGTCGGATACATTTTCTGGTTACTAATATTTTAAATTAGTATTTCCTTCATATTTCATTTTAATAATAGACATAGAATTTATTTTTTCCGATACTTATTTTAACAAACTGCTAATACATATATATATTTTTAATTTGATTAATGGAGTGTACGGTAAACTTCCAAAACAATTATTCAGGTACAAATCATCGCTCTAAATAATTTTCGAAGTATCTTGCCATTAAAGTGTATCTTATTGTTTCCGACGAATTTCCGTTCGACTAGACTTGGGAAGAAGATAAGTAAATTTTTTTTTACCTTGCTCGTAAAATTTTTAATGCTCTATCTAATGTGCATAAGTCTGAAAAGGCCTCTAACTATGTTATATCTAAGTGGAAATACTATCTTTATTCATATACGGATAGCGAAGTACTATTTCCTTATTGTAAATAGCGTATTTGTATTGCATGATCTGTCTTTATTGGTTTATCCTAGCTATATCTGAATGATCTTGATTATCTTAGGCCGTAATGTAATAAATTGTGTTTATGTTGTATGTAACTCTCTCTATCTGAACACTCTGTAATGTGAACACCCCTGTATTATGAACACATTACGACGGTGCCGGCGAAACTCCATAGACTTAACATAAGATGAACTCTCAGTATTCTGAACACCCTCTAATATGAACACCCCAGTATTACGAACGCTACTTTTGATCCCCATTTCCCCTTCACCTCTTTGTAAACCGAAAGGAAACTGAACGTGTGTTTGCAATCGGAGGAGAAATTCCTGCCCCGCTCCCCGCCCCCAATCACAGATAAGTGACAACAGGTGTTCACCACGTGTTAGAGGGAGTGGTCAAAAAAGGGTTATGCTTTCTTTTCCGCACACCTGATTGGACAGCATTGTCGTTTCTGTTTTTCTTCCTTTTTGCTCGGCAAAGGGAAATTTTTTTCGCCATTTCGCTGTCGTTGCAGGGAAAGAAGGACAGTACTTACGTAGATACAGTATGTCAGAAATAAGTAGGAAAACGGAAAGAACTGAAGCTTCAGGAAAAATACGAAGTTGTTCGAAAATTCAAATCAAAAGTAAGTCAAAGGAAAATTGCATCTGCTTTTGGAATTTCAGTAGGCCAAGTCAACGCCATCAGCAAGAAAGAGAAAGAAATTATAGCCGCTTTTGAAGCAAATGAACCTTCCTCAAAGTGTAGAATTTTCGAAAAGAAAACGGGAAACGAGAACATAAACAATCACGTGTGGAAGTTTTTTGCCAAATGAGAACGAA
This sequence comes from Amaurobius ferox, assembly GCA_951213105.1. Lineage (NCBI taxonomy): Eukaryota > Metazoa > Arthropoda > Arachnida > Araneae > Amaurobiidae > Amaurobius > Amaurobius ferox. Next base: position 84,873,612 of record OX578151.1, on the reverse strand, counting down.
GCATCTTCCTTTCACTGGACCCCTGCTAAAGCAGATTGTTCTGGATTTTGCAGAAAATGAGAAAATCACGGAATTCAAGGCATCGGAAGGATGTTTGACTCGCTTCAAAAGTCGGCATAACATCGAATTCAAAGTAATCAATGGTGAAGCTGCAGACGTAAATATGGAGACTGTGGAGAAATGGAAAACTAAACTTTAGGACTTAACGAAGGATTTCGACGCCGCTGACATTTTCAATGTCTTTAGAGCTCTTCCAAGTAAAACCCTAGCACAAAGAAGCGAGAAAATGTCGAAAGAAAGGCTTACCGTCATGTTCTGTGCCAGTTTTACGGGTGAGAAGCTCAAACGACTTGTGATCGTAAAAAGTAAAAAACCACGATGCTTTAAAAAAGTGAAGATCGCATCATTGCCTGCGCTCTATCAATCAAATCGAAAAGCCCTGATGACATTAACAATTTTCTCACAATGGTTGGGGGCATTAACGAGATGACGAAGAGAGAAGGAAGAAAAATTCTTCCTTTGGTGGATAATGCCACATCACATGGAATCATGCAGCTGAGCAACGTGAGCCTGAAGTTCCAGCCACCGAACTGTGCTTCTATAATCCAACCACTGGATCAAGGAGTGATCAAGACCTTTAAAGCTCACTACTGAATTCATTTTCTGAAGAAAATGGCCCTGGTGATGAAGGAGGCAAATTCGGCAATCCAACTAACGTAGAAGGTCAACGTCATGGATGCTGTCCATTGGATATCAATGGCTTGGAATGAAGTAACCCCCTACACCATTCAAAGATGCTTCTACAAAGCAGGATTCCCGTGTAAGAAGGAGGAATCAATAATAGAGGACCAAGAAGCAACAATTGTGAGTGCCTTGGGGTTAATTCTTCAGGAGCTTCATACTGAAAGTGAACCTGGAGCTTATCTCGAAGCCGACGGAAGACTTCCGGTTTGCGACAACAACATCGTTGAAGAGAAAGAGGATAGTGGAGAAGAAGCAGAACCAGAAGAGACCAATGAAACAAGAAGTACGATTACCTTCAAGCAATACGGCCAAGGGATTCAGGACCTGATGAACTATGCGACTGAACATCACCCAGAAGCCTTTCCACTTCTTAAACAACTAGATAACATGTACATTGCACGAGCATACACAATGCAAAAACATACTAAACTTACTCACTGTTTCATGAAATAATTAATTATGTACTGTAATTATGTAATTTTATTGCATGTTTTGTAAAACTTTTTTAATAAAAATACAAGACAAATGAGATGGTAGAGTACAGGTCCGACTGAATTTAGTTTGACATTGAACTAGCCGCCAAATCTAAATTCAGCACCTCCATCTCGGTAACTGGCATGGCTAACCAGGCTAAGTATTCTATACAGTCTATAAACTCACTATGTACATGCGTTTACCAATCTCCCTCTATAATGAACACCCCCATAATCTGAACATTTTGGTCGCTCTCCATGAATGTTCAGAATAGAGAGAGTGTACTATTATGTTTTGTGTTTGTTGTGCTTATTTGTGTCATCTTGTCGTTGTGTTAGTAAATTTGAATTTGATTGCCCAGCTAATCAGAAATATAATTTTACAAAATTGTATTTAAAATAAACAAACAATTCCAAATAAAAATACGCACTCTCTAAAGTAAATACATATTATGTTTCTAAAAGGCGTAAGTTACATACAAAAATAAAATTATGAAATAAACCGAAATTTATGGATTGATAGGCAACGATCAATGTGTCTTAACGGTAGCCGAAACTAAATTGAAGGAGGGGGGATTCTATAAATTTAATTATTTTATGAGAATAGTTTGCTCATAATACGTGGGTATTATAAGTTAGCAATGGCAAGTGCAAATTTCAACAGGTCTACGTCTTCAATTTATTGTCAAAATCAACATCCTAAATAAATTATTATAATGAAAATTAGGGATATACATACATAGATAAATGACTCTGCTATTTTATTACGAAAATCAAAGGAATTACCGCCATGTGTCCTGCTCCGCCAGCTGCAGCTGTGATGAGAACAGTTTCTCCGTTCATTATTCGTGCACTCTGCAAAACGATGTTAATATGCATTAAGTATTAAACCAATAATTAAGTTAATATACATTAATTATTATATCAAAGCAGAAGAAATATCCGAATTCAGTGCATTCAAAACCGTCTATATTTTCAATCAGTAGCATAATAAGGACTACATGCGTTTCGTGGACGTTATAAATAGTGAATTATCTAAGGAATTAAAAGATGTGGATTTAAATAAAAGTTACACGTAAACTTATTCTAAAGCAGTGTTTATCCTAATATGTTATGCGCACCTCTGGCGGTCAGCATAATAAAGTATTTGACCCATCCAAAAGTATACGGTAAGGATGATTTATCATTGCGATAGCAAGGTCTCATACATAGGTCCAACAAGCAGTGACACAAGCCACCATTCACAGGACCAACAGGCGCCTCTAAGTCCTACCTCCCACCCCGATACTGAGGCGCTGCAGAATTGCCAGACATCGCGACCTTGCAGATTGCCAGACTAACAAATATAGCCAAGTCCTCAAATCAAAAACAAACTACCAACATATACAAAACATGGGAAAAGGCAGAGTAACAAAGAAGAGCTAATTCAATCAAAGGAAGCTTTTTCAAGAACTGTGGCAACATCGCAACCCATATAAATTGTCTGAGGCTTGACGCAGATCGAGTCTAGCACTTTATGGAACTTTTTAAGGTTAGTGTAGCAGAAGCCTTTCTTTCTCTTTCTCTCTCTCCCTCTTCACCTCGTCCCTCTCACTTTCGGCGTAAAACACTGGCCACTAGTCGTTTGACGAGGCCTATGCAACTTATACTTTGCGTTCCGAGTTGGTTCATATTTTTACTGTAAAACGTAACTAATTCTACCACTTCTAAATGTAATGTGCGTTGTACTGTATATGGTACCTGCAAGATTTTATGATACGTATATCAGTTTAACTTTCGCTCTTTAGTTCGATTATGATTCTGGCAAGTTTCATCCATGTTTTCACCTATAGCAGTACTGATGCATGAGATGTTAGTTCAATTCAACGATAGGTATGGAACCTTGGTAAAATGCTCAACAAGGGCATGCAACACCCAATGTAAGCCAGACCTTCATCTTAACTTTGTCACTCTCAGTATCAATCACACATAAGCCCCGTTCACGTGCAAACCGGTATTTTCCGGCAATAAAACATGGGAGTGAATTAGGAGGTGTTTCCCGGGGTATATTCTAGACTCGTTCACAAGTGCAAACCCCCATTGCTCCCGTTTAAAGGAATAGGACGCGTTTAATGACACCTAGCAATTTTTTCATGGACAAATTTTTCAATTTTTCTTAAATAGTCTTGGCATGCATGTTTAGTCAACAATTTATTCTTTTTAATTGCTTTTTTAAAACTCATATTATTTTTAATGCATTATTCTATGTCAATATTTTATTTCTTTTAATATAACAAACTTACGGAAATGAGAAATTAAATAACCATTTTATTACTGCTGTTTTTGAAATACCTTTATATATAAATGAGAAATACTAGAAATTAAACTTAAGTTAAAAAAAAAAGTCATAATTAAAATTAATATATTTTTGAAATTGAAGATATGTGTTTATTTTTATATGCATTAGAAAGCTTTATTCCATGACACTGTTTAGATAATTCATGTTTAAAACTCAAAAACAAAAAATGTTTTCATTAAATCTTTTTTTTTAGGCTAAATTTTGACGTTTAATAAATGTGAATTAGTGGAAGAAGGGTAACACCTTTTCAAGAAATTTTATTCAAGACAAAACTATAGGATGTTCTCTAGAGAAAAGAAAGCATATTTATATAAATTATATTTTAACTAATTCTAATCAGTATATACCTCATTTTTAATAAACACATGAAATCTTACTGCATGGCGCAGACACAAAAAAATCGGATATACCACTAACACCGCTGTTAGATTTAATTTTTTTAATAAACCAGCATAAAAAATATTTATGATTGACCTGTTTTGAAAGATTGAAGCTAACTCTTTTTATCGATATGTAAGATAGGTAGTCCTCTAAGTAATAAGAAAAATATAATAATAATTAAAAAAACTGACTTCACATGAAGTTCCTGAAATATATAAGAATAATTAATATTTCTGATACTACTAATGGTGGATTTTTAGGGGACGATAGGGGAGGTGGTGGAAACTAGTGTTTTGTACGATAAAATTTTATATATTCAAGTATAGTAAAGGCAACAGCTAATCACACAGTTTAGTTTATTGCAAAAAGTATGTAATTTTGAATGCCTTAAATATGTTACTTTGTTATTAATATACATTGTCACTAAATGCAATTCTTTACTAATATTCACATTATAATCATATCTCAAGTTATGTGTATATCGCTTTGATATACATTACACATTATATAAAATGCTTAGAATGTAAAATTAAAATCATTAACTTGAAATAATTTATTGCAATATTAAACAGCATATATTCATTTAAATATAGACACATTACAAGCCTTTCTAACGACATAAAATAATTAAGTATTAAAACTCGTTATATATAAGAAGAATGTAACCAATATAATTTGCAAAGCTAAGAAAATTATTTTATCACCTGTTAAAAACTACTTCTTGGATAAATCCAGAAAACTTGCCCAAAAAACGGAACATTATATTTTAAAGTTTTTGGTTCAAAGGAAAATCAGCTGTCTTACAACACTTTTTAACTGATATTTAATTGTATACGTTTAGTAATTAAGGATAAAATTTCTATAAGAGAAATGCTGAAATTCATGAACGAAAAATGTCTATAGTTCATGAGAAAATAGTTAGCTCAAATAAACAAAATGCACACACCTGAATGAAGCTTTTGAGGTAAGATTCTCCGTTAATCAAATTATAAAGTTCGTTTAGCTTAATTCGTAAATAAATCCATGTAATGATTGCTAAATAACCTATATAAACTGCTATAAATACATTACTATTCTGCTATAAATACTGCTATAAATACAATCTTCAGATAGAATTGGCATCTATATAAAATACTATAAATACACTACTATTGAATAATCTTCAAATAGAATTGGCACATATATAAAATGCTATGAATACACTACTATTGTACAATCTTCAGATAGAATTGGTACCTATATAAAATGTTATAAATACACTACTATTGAATAATCTTGGGATGGAATTGGCACTTATAAATTGATATAAATACACTACTAGTGAACAATCTTCAGATATAATTGATACCTATATAAAATGTTATAAATACACTACTATTGAATAATCTTCGGATAGAATTGGCACCTATATAAATTGCTATAAATACACTACTACTGAACAATCTTCAGATAGAATTGGTACCTATATACAATTCTATAAATACACTACTATTGAACGAACTTCATATACAATTGGGAGAAGAAGTCCACAAGGTATCCAGTCCGGCCACCCACCTTGCTGCTCTATGTGTTAGGATAAGCCGGACGGTCTGGGCTTTCGACGAGGTAAAGTTCCTTTAGCTTAATTCGTAAATAAATCCATGTAATGATTGCAAAATAACCTATATAAACTGCTATAAATACACTACTATTGCACAATCTTCAGATAGAATTGGCACCTATATAAAATAGTATAAATACACTACTACTGCAGAATCTTCAGATAGAATTGGCACCTATATAAAATACTATAAATACACTACTAATGGATAATCTTCAAATAGAATTAGCACCTATATAAAATGCTATAAATACACTACTATTGAATACTCTTTAAATAGAATTGGCACCTATATAAATTGCTATAAATACACTACTATTGAACAATCTTCAGATAGAATTGATACCTATATAAAATGCTATAAATACACTACTACTGAACAATCTTCAGATAGAAATGTTACCTATATACAATTCTATAAATACACTACTATTGAACGATCTTCATATACAATTGGGAGAAGAAGTCTACAAGGTATGTCTTGGGCGCGGTAGCCCATTGGTTAGCGCGCTGGAGTTGCACTCGGTAGGCCCGGGTTCGATTCCAGCCGCTGCCAAAACTGTCGCCGTGTTCACGCGGAGTACGATCACGTTAAACATGTGGGTCCGTAAGTCCTTCCGTGAGGTTGGTGGTAGGGGAAGTACGGTCCCTGTGGATGCCTCCCCCAATGGGTTCCGATCTAAATTGGGTGGCACTTCCCGGCCGTCCAAACAGTTACCTTACACCTTTCTGGTAGGTCGGACGGTCTGGGTCTCAACAACAACAACAACAAGGTATGTCTTAGGATAAGCCGAATGGTCTAGGCTTTCGACGAAGTATCCAGTATCCGCCATGTTTTTCAAGAATTCGCTGCTGCATGCATGGAATTGTGGATAAACTGTTTATCTATCTCCTTCGTTCCCTCAAATAAAAGAAAACAAAATTCTACCTTCTTTCAACCCTCTTTCAAACTGGTACTTTGTCCGCTTGGACATGGACACGGTGATACGGGCAAAAGGCAGCCATAATACCGGCTTAAAAATGGGCATGAGAACAGGTATATAGAATAAATAAACATTTCTATATAAAATCTTCGTATATAAAATAATGAATACATTTCTATATAAAATGTTCCTCTATTGTATTTCTATATATTATATACAACCCGCCTTTGGCCAATCTAGTCGTTTTATAAATAAAGTCGCATGTTGAAAAGCTTTAAAGTGTCTTCAATATGTATGTGTATACTATGTAGCCCGCAACTCAAGTTCCTGATAATTATAAATGTCAAGCTCGTTGAAATTGGAACGATAGAAACCAAACAGGGTACATAATGCACTACGTACCGCGTTGCCTCCTCTACTCCATTACTAGAAGCCTCACACCAGGGGGTATTCGTCTCTGGGCATGACTGACATTGTTATTTTTACCTGGTTTTACACATGAAACGATATAGGAATTAAGAACGCGCGCATTTTGTTCCCTTGCTCTCAAGAGGGACCAAACTTGTTAATTGCGGTTGTCTTCTTATCCCGCCGACGTCACCAATTTTCCTAGGACATCACTGAATCCTGTGTGCGCAGTACAATTTAAAACCTTTACGCAAGTTAGTTACGCCTAGATATTGCCACTTCAAAATTAGCATACAATTTTTAACTCTAATAATGCAGAAATTTTTTAAGTTTTGGCATCTCTTCTCAAAGTTTACTCTGTGACATCACGAATGGAGAAACTTGATTCCCATGACCTCAAGCCGACAACATTTTGAATCGTTGTGTGACTGAATTCCCTACCTTATATTGAAAAACCTTGGCTCACACTACCTAAATTGTTGGCTACGCAAGGCATAAGTTGCCATTGACTGCACTCTAATCACGTTCTGCATATTGTAGGCGCACGGGCTACACTTTCTCAAATGAATTATTTAAAAGTCACCCCCCTCCCCCCCCCCCCCCCCACACACACAAGAATCCAGCAAAATAAATTTGTGGATCTCCTATCACTTTACAATGATGTTGAGATGGAAACTTTATGCTAAATATTTCGGCCGCTATAAACAAATTTATGTGCAAATCACATAAAATTATAATTAAATATTATTTTTTATTTAGTTCTAAAAAATATAAAATATTTAATAACATTTAAATAATCAAAATAGAGCATGAGCAACATGCCCGATAGCGACAGTTTGCTTAAAATCACTGTTACGTTAAAATATTCCCTAGAAGCTGTTTAACGCCGAAAATGGAAGATTTGGTATGACAGCTAACTACAGCGCATAGTCCATATCAGCAAAATTACAGGATATTTTCTGGAATTCCAAAAATCGCTTTTAACTTCGATTAATTTCTCGCATGTCGTTAAATCGAAATATTTGTTATAAATAAGCTAATTTTGCCGGATACATTATGTTTTCAATAGCTGGTGAAATAATGCATTTAGACAGTGGTATAGCGGTTCTGAAGCGCTTTAGCTTGAGACCCTGCATTTCGAAACACATTTGTTTAGCGACCTTTTAAATGCAATTTTACACACACACATACACATTGATGAATTACAATTTAAACATTTAATGACCCAAGAGTTGGACAACAAGCTATATTTGAGCTACAAGCTATAAAATTCATTTTATTCTTATGTACATAACGCTAGCTGCGTGAGTCTAAACTCTAACATTTAAAAAAATTTCTTCACCTTGTCAAGACCTATGGATGCTGTCAGTCCACTCACCAGTAGAACAAGATATTCGGGCTTAGCTTCTGGAATGGGAAACGCATCTGTTTCCAATATGCACTGAAAATACATAGCATAAAATAGATTTTATAGGAATTTAGACATATAATAAAAAACATTTTAGAATTTTTCATTTGAAGCAGTTTTCATTAACATATTAAGACCTTGTACGACGTACTTTAGAACATAAATTACAATAATAACCATTCATAAAAAAAATATTGAAACTATCTAAACTGTTTTTATCCTTACAACGAGTGACATTTACTTAGAACAATTTTATTGAATTGTACCGGATTTATCCATGTTGTCACAAATGTATACTTTTTCAGGAATTCTAACTAATATTGTGCCATCAATATCCAATCTGACAATATAGTCTGTGTTCAGGATGGAAGAATAGCCCCACAGTATGGTGTCTTTGTAGTCAATAATCAATAAGTCAAATAGTGAATAACTAATTTTTAAAATCTGAAAATGAACCTCAATAACTTTTCATTTCACTTAAATATCTGAATTTCTTTCATTAAAAATTATAGAACTAATTTAAAGTTCCCTGAAATTCAGTAAGCGCAAAATAACTGCTGTTCCTTATATCTTCACAATTTGCATACAGATTGCCCTGTCAGGTTGTTAGTCGGTCAAATAAACTTTGAAATATAGTAGCTAGAGCTATGAAAGTGAGGTATATGTATTATGGTAAATTTATCATGCGCTACCAGCTGAAACTGGTGTCAGCGGCCTTAGCGATACAATGTGGAAGTTGCCAATCCTATTTAGGAAATTATAGGAGATACAGAAAAAAAGTCAGTCTGAGATTTGTAGATCATCATCGAATTAGTGACAAATGACATTCTTGCAGGATACAAATAGCGCAATTTGAAATAATTAAGCGTTACTTTGAGTATTGTAAGCAAATGATGGTTGGTTGTTGTTGAGACCCAGATCGTCCTACCTACCATAAAGGTGTAAGGGAACTGTTTGGACGGCCCGGAAGTGCCACCCAATTTAGACCGGAACCCAGTGGGGGAGGCATCCACAGGGACCGTACCTCCTTCCCCTACCACCAACCTCTCGGAAGGCCTTATGGACCCACATGTTAACGTGATCGTACTCCGCATGAACACGGAGACAATTGTGGCAGCGTGCAAATCCAGCGCGCAAACCACCGGGCTACCGCGCCCGAAATGTGCCAACAGCACGCGGTGTTCCAAGGTGGTCACCCACCCAAGTACTAACCGCGCCCGATGCTGCTTGACTTCGGTGATCTAACGAGAACCGGTGTTTTCAGCACGGTACGGCCGTTGGCCTTAAATGATGGTTGGTGATGCACAATAGAGCTCCTGCAGATAAAATATGGGCAAAAAATTGCAAAACGATAGTCTATCGTCAGATGTGTGTATTTTGATGAACATAGTGTAAAAAAAAATCATGACAGGCTGCTATTCAAATGAAGATTATTGTGAGATTGTACTGCTGTACCGCGAATTCAGACTAAACTTTGTGGAAGCTGTACGGTATTGCCTGGAACTGGCCTTACAATTTTCTACTAGTCTACGTTCGTCCATACTGCTGTCTAATGTGCAACAGGAAGTTATTTTATTCATACAAATATGTATTGTGGCACTAGATGTGCACATAGGGAAACATATTTTATGTTAAACTGTACGTTATGTAAATAGCGTGCTTGCAGTAAACAAAATAACGTTTCATAATAATTTGGTGATGCTCTATAATTGTTAACTGACTTTTTTCCTCTATATTTCACATAGTTTTTGAGATAGAAATGCTAACTTATAAATTATGTCTGTAGAGGCACTATAGTCAATCTCATCTTGTAGCGCATGGCCAATTTGCGTTAATGATGCATATTTTCCATAGCTCTAGCTACCATCTTTTCAAACTTAATTAGATACTTGGCCTGCTCGCAACTTTACCGGATAAACTGAAAAGTGTTATCTGATGACGTCGTGTGTAAATTACAAACATTGATAATTCATGTACTGAATTTTTTTACCATTATTTAAAGTTCATGTATGCTGTTATGAATTACAAGATTATTTATTATTACGTTGTGATATATGGAGACGTACGTATAAATTTTTCCAATAGCACTAAATGTAGCTTCCTATGAATTTATTAGGGATAATCCAGCTGGGCACAAGTAAAAAGCGCATGCCTTCTACTACTAGTGCATAGTATAATCTAAGATGTAATTCTCCTTAGATTTTTTGCATTGCGTCGGAAAAAAATACTTTCTTTGCTCTGAAATATCTAAAGACATTGTTTTAATTCCTAAGCAGCAATAAATAAAATAGTAACACATCAGAAACATAATAAGACTTACACAATATTCTGCATATGCATTAAGTTTTGAACTTAGATATGCAACTGCGTCTCCAACTTTGAAACTCTTGACAGCACTGCCTACCTTGACTACATCGCCTACTCCCTAATAAAATAAAATTCAGTATGTCAATTTAGTTCATGATCACATAAAATCTGATGTGGGCAACACATGACTTTCTATATATAATGCAATAAATTTACTATTTTTACAATAAAAAAATAGGTTTTTTATAGTAGCTACTTATATTCTTTCCAAGAAATTGAATTTTCGTCAATTACTCGTCATTTTCACTGATTTAGTGTCATTTTTATTCATTTGGCGAGATTTCCGCTAATTTGGCAACATTTAAAAAAGTGACAAGTTGGCGACATTTTGTCAAATTTGTCGCCAAAATCTCGCCAAGCGCTATGGACGAAAAAATAAGTTATTCTTACAGCAGATAAGTAACTATTGGCGTTCAAATATAAAAGTATTACTCAAAGTATCTTTACTCATGAATGGAACGAGCTAGATCCACGAGAATGATGTCACCCAATTTATCGCATGATATTACATATGAAAAATGAACATGTTTCTCGACAGTTAATATATTATTTTTAATTTATGGGATTTTTTGAGAAATTTATTTTAAAAATGTGCAATTTCTCGAGAACTGCTAGCGTTCTAAAGTTTATGTCAATAGTTTTCTAAGGAAAAATGACATTAAAAATGTCTTTTTGCGTAACTTTATTAAAGGTTGTAATTTTTTTATGATTTTTTCAAAATTTCACTCAACAATTTATGGGGTTCTGAACATTCGATTACGTTTAAAAACAATAGGCTTCCAGTATTCACGGATTGTAATTTTTGTACCAAATTTCGTTCGAATCGGTCCATTTGTTCGTCAGTTAACTTCTCCACAGACTCGCTGATACACACACACACACACACACACACACACACAGACATCACCTCAAAAATGTTTGATTCGTGATCAGGGGTGCTTGAAACGGGCTCGCCCGTCGAATTTTCGACCCAGTCACAATACTTGACTTATACTTTATGTATATAAGGAAAGTAATATATTTTAACTTGAAGTATACACTTAAAGTAGAAAACAGAAGTAGAAAAAAGTTTTCGTATTGCCATTGCAGTTAACGGTTATTTCCTGCTGATGAAAGTATAAGAAGTGAAAAACAAGTCTATAAATACTGTTATGTGCAATAAAAGTGTTTACCTTATTTTCTGAAACATCCCGCTCTGGCGAGTTCTTGCGATTTTGAACTTGGCATTTGTAGCTGCCAGTAGCCCAAGCTAAATTGCAAACGGATTTTATACCGCATATATTAAAGGACTGAAATTAATTCGTAAAATTGCAAATTTTCTTGTTGGCATTTCAGGTTATTCCATGACGGTGAGGTCATATAATCAGCGCGAAATCGGTCCATGGATACTGGTATATGCAATGTGAGTACTTCTTTGTTTTCCTTAGCTACATATAGTTTTGTGCATTTCCAGGTATGTCAAATGTTTTAAAAAAAAATTGCCAACATTGGCACAAGAAAATAATTGCAACAGATTGCAATTTAAGTAAGTTCAATCAGTAACAATTAAATTCGTGAGATAATTTTTTGCAGTTATTGTTTACTTGCAAATTTAGTAATATTAAAATATCTCCATTGGCAAGAAATTTATGGTCTCTTGTTCGTCAGTGAGTCTTATAATGCATATGTCATTATACATGACGCCTCACATTTAAACCTCATTTTTTAGTCCTGTTATTACTTTCCTTATATACATAATGTATAAGAAAAGTATTGTGACGGGGTCGAAAATTCGAATTCGAGGTTTCGACGGTAGAGCACGTTTCAAGCAACGCGGATCACCAATCGAACATTTTTGAGGTGATGTCTGTGTGTGTGTGTGTGTATGTGAAAGTATGTGTATGTGTCAGTGAGTCTGTGGAGACGATATCTCGCGAACGAATGGAGCGATGTGAATGAAATTTGGTACAAAAATCACAATCCATGAATATTGGAAGCCTATTGTTTTAAATCACAATCGAATGTTCAGAACCCCCCCCCCCTCCTAAATTTTCGAGTGAAATTTTGAAAAAAATCCTAAAAATATCAAAACCTTTAATAAAGTTACGCAAATAGATATTTCTTATGCATTTTTTCCTTGGAAAACGATTGACATAAATTTTAGAATGCTACAGCATGAACCGTTCTCGAGATATTGCACATATTACAAATACATTTATCAGAAAATCCCATAAATTAAAATAAAATATTAACTGTTAAAAAACATGTTTACTTTCCATATGTAATATCATGCGATAAATTTGGTAACGTGACATCATTCTCATGGATCTAACTCGTTCCATTCACGAGAAACGATACTTTGAGTAATACTTTTGTATTTGAACTCCAATAGTCATTTATCTGCTGTAAGACGAACTTATTTCTCCTTTCATAATGCTTGGCGAGATTTTGGCGACGGATTTAGCGGAATGTCGCCATCTTGGCATCATTTTAAATGTGGCCTAATAAACGGAAATCTCGCCAAATGGCGCAATTCACTATATCGTATGTAGTATGATTCAATCAAAATTCCACTGTATCTGTGTAAGGCACGTTGCATATTCATAAATATAACTCGTAAACATACTTCAACTAAGACTCATACATTTCAACTAAGATATTGCTGCGTATAGCCGAAACTTTTGCCAATATAATAAAATTATAAAAACTTCGTTAAAATCAACATGAAACACAAATTAACAGTGTCAATTCTTCTTCGACCCAGACCGTCCGACCTACTTGAAGGTGTAATGTATCTGTTTGGATGGCCGAGAAGTGCCACCCAATTTAGACCGTGACGTCCTTCCCGTACCACCAATTTCTCGGAAGTCTTACGGACCTATATGTTTAACGTAATCGCGCTCCGCGTGAACACAGCGACATTTTGAGCAGAGGAGGAAATCGAACTCGGGCCGTCCAAGTGCAATCCCCGAGCGCTAACCACTGGGCTGGAGCACCCCTCAATAGTGTCAATTGATTTCGAAAGCAAAAAACAACCTTCTTTGACATAAAAAAAACCTTCGCTCGTCAGAGCAGAAACGGTAACTAATATCAGGGGTGACCAATATTCTTTCCATAATATTTGTTGACGAAGGTAGCTCTTTTAGTCTCCAAAACTAGTTCGTTCTCTCAATTTCTGCTATACTTAGTTTTCTTGTTTTTATAGAAGCTTGTTAACGAAGGTAGCTCATCAAAATTAGTTAGTCTCCAAAGTTAGTTAGTTCTTACAATTTCTGCTATACTAATTTTCTTTTTTGTATAAAAGCTGTCATTTTTAAGCAGGTATGGACGGCTCATATATATTCTGAAGCCAGTATGTTGACTTTTTAATTTAACAGGACACTTATGTCCGTAGTCTTACTCACTGAACAAGTGTTTTGAATTCTTTTTTGATGTTCACTTTTCTCTTTTTTATTTTACCGTTCAATCATAATGCCCTACTACTTGTTCCTTACTCCTCCGGTTTTACCTCCTTTTTCTTCTCTCGCCATTGGCAAACCCATTATCCTACTTCAGTCACATTTGCTGTTCTAAGGTCAGTTATCGATCCTGCTCTGGCTATTGAATGTGGCGCTTCTTGTTTTCTCTGACAATAAAGGCTACTTATTGCCTTCAAAACCTGCTGACATTATTAATTTTGTTTTGTATGTTGCTTTTAGCGATCTATCCAGTTACATTTCTTCGGTTCTGATGAAAAGATTGATTTACAGATATTCGTTATAATGAACTCAAAATTCACAACAACTATTTCAAGTTAAAAATACGACAATACACAGAAAAAAAATACTTGCAAAACGAAATACCAAAAGTATATTTAACATGTGAAAGTACAGTGCACATATATGAAGATTTAAATAAATTGTTACATTTGACTATGGATATGACATCTTACTTCGAATCCAATGTCAAATGGGACGCCGCCCTCTACAAAATAGCGTCCTTTTGTTATGTTGACATCCGTTGCATTCACTCCCACATATCTGCAAGAAAACATAATATCGAAAGTAAGAGTCTACTCTCTTATCCAAAAGGATTTTACCCCTTACAAATTTACTTCTATAGTGTTATAATTACATCATACCTTTTCCAGTTTTAAACATATCCTCGCTGATAAACAACATTTACAGTAACTGTCATTACGGAATGCCAGTATCGCTTAACCTCGACGAAGATGTTCACCCGAAATGTCGCCAACTGCGCACATTTCGTTTAAATTTCGTCTGCGTAAAAAGTTTAGTAAAGAATCTATACGATTGATCAAGAATTTTTTGAAATTCTACGTTTCTGCATGTCTTTTAATACAGGGTAAAGGTGTTCATTGTTCAGAGAATAAATCTGCATGACACGATAAGTAATAAATTGCGGATATCGTCGTGTTTCTTAAAACTTTCCAATATAGTTAAAAAGTGTTTGCGACTTTGGTCATTCTGTTTATCCATTTACACGATAACCACCTCAAAAATGACTTTACCAAGATGACATTTTAGTATGTTGTTGAGACAGTCTGTGGAACATACGGGGATGAAAATAAAAAATATCTCCCAATTAGTTTAGGATTTAATCCGGGTTGAACAAATGAAATACATCGAAAACCATGGGACCTAATTCTTCACACATGTTTTAAACTGGGTTAAAATTCACAAATTGCTTCGGAAATTTTATAAAAAAATTCAAATTATCACGTAAATTGTGTAAAAAAGAGAATTCAGCAAAATATGTGAGGTATTTTTTAAAAATAAAAATTGAAATAATAATTACATCCATATTATATGAAAAGATTACGAGAGACTTATTCCAAACTAAAATATGGCATCAATTTTTCTCCTCGAAAAAATCCGTGATGTTTGAAGATCTTTTAAATTGATATTTAGTGTTGCATCCATCCTAAACCCGATTATTTTTTAATACTCTGTGTATCTCCATTCTATGCCAACGTAACGAAAATATTTTTTTATTTTAAATGATCACTAAACTTTGATCATTCCTACAGCGATGCCTAATTTCTATAGCATGCAGAATGTAAACAAGTCAAGCGATTGTTAGATAAGTTGCATAAGAATTGCTGAAATATTTCATGCAAAATTATTTAGCTCTGAAGTCTGAAATATAAGTGATATGACTGAAAATATTCATTGATTCTACATAGAGAAGCACACGATTTATAGCATTGTCTTTTTGATGAAGTTCAAAGTTTCCAAGTTTAATAAATTATTGTACTACTGTTATAACTTAAAAAAATGAAAGTGTTGAATGTATCGCATTTTAGAGCTGTTTATATAAAATGGCTTTTCAGTTGGAAAGTGTTTTATAATAAATGATTTAATCATGATTGGTATTTCTTGTTAATTTAATTTGCGGTTATATTGCATATAACCGTTTTGTGACTTTTCTAGATTTAAAATGTTAATTATTGTACATTGTTCCTTTTTAACACTTTACAACAAAGTTGAAAAGTGTTTATGACTTGGTTCATTCTGTCTGTCTGTCTGTCTGTCTGTTCGTTAGCACGATAACTAAAGTAAAAATGACTTAATCAAAATGAAATTTTACGTAGTATGTTGTTCAGACGGCCTGTAGGACCTATGGGAATATAAATGAATAATATCACCAAATTAGTTTTGGATTCAACCCGGGTTGAAAAAATGAAATACATTGAGACCTATAGGACCTAATTTTTTAAACATTTTTAAGCGGAAAATTCACAAATTGCTTCGAAAATTTTAGGTAATATTCAAATTGTTCCATGAAGTACATAAAAAAAAAATTCAGCGAAATATATTCAGTAGTTTTTTAAAATAAAAATTAAAATAATATTAACACCTCTTATATGAAGCGATCACGTGACCATAATATGAAAAGATCACGTGATCCACTTCAAAATGATATATGGCATCCATCTTATCTCAAAATCGAGATTATTAAAGTTCTTTTTAATTCATATTGAATGTTGTATCCGTCTTAAAACCACTTTATTTTTGCTTAAATTCTGTGCATCTACATACTGAAACAACGCAATTACAATATATTTGGGTTTTAATGCTCATCCAAACTTGATTATTTCTACAACGAAGCCTATTTTTCACCTATGTAAAATGTAAACAGCAAAATATGTAGAATGAGTTGTATTAGAATTGCTGTATTTCTTTAACATACAATCATTTAGTTCATGGAGTCTGCACAGCTGATATGAATGAAATATCCATTGATTTTACAAAGAGAAGGACGATTTTGTCGGTGAAGTTTTACGCATAGAGTTTAATTACTTGTAGGTCCACGGTCTTAATTTAAAAAAAAAATTATTATAGTATTGTGATGAATGACATGAATTGGAAATTATTTATGAATGAAATGCTGCTTTTATAGAGAATCAGGCGTGTTATTTTTTCTATGACGCCATTTGAATGAATTTCAGTTGTTTTCGATGAAGTCTTCAAATATAATAAATTATCATAGTATTATGATAATTCTAAAATTATTTCCGAGGAATGTATCACATTTTAGAGATGTTTAAACCGGGCAACTTATATTTCAATGCCGACATTTGAATGAAGTTCATTTTTTTCGATGAAGGTTTAAGTTTTCAAATATAATAAATAAATGCAGTATTGTGCTTAGTTTTAAAATATTACCGAGGGATGTATTACATTTTAGACATGTTTAAATAAAATTGCATTGTAGATGGAAAGTGTTTCATAATCAATGCTTTAAGCATGATTGATCTTTCTTGTTGATCTTATCCCTGTTTTTAATAAAACTTAATATATCTAGATATTTGAATTCATGTCAGTATTTTGAGAATATTCCTTCAAATTCTGAGGGTTTTCTACTTGAAGGAACTTATTTAAGAAACCGACCGGGTATTCCCTGATGAATCTAACATTCTAAATCTCGTCACGTACTTTATCTAGTAATTTACTTTTCTTCTAAAAGCAATGATAACAAGAAAGATCAATCATGAATAAATTTTTGATTATGAAATGCTTTACAATTGAAATGCAATATTATCTAAATATCTATAAAATGTGATACATTGAGTTCTAATATATTTTAAATTATCACAGTACAACTTCTTGAAAATGTAACATCGAAAAAGACAATTCTAATTGCACTAAATGTATTTTATTCAAATGACACTACCGAAATATAAATCGTCTGCTTCTCTATGCAAAATCAATGAATCATTCATATCACTTATATTCCAGACTCCAGCGTCAAATTTTAAGTAAAAAGAAAAATGCAGCAATTCTTATACAACTCACCTTACAATCGTTTGTTTTGTTTGCATTCTGAATGCCATAGTTTATATGTATTTACAGCACAAACAGCATTTTTTCCCCCAATGACGTAAGATTTAGGTCACACTGTGACTTTGGGACGTCACAGCGAAGTCATTTTGGTCAATTTCATGGTCGTCTGTGACGTCGCATATTAATTTGTTTGTGACGTCACATTGTAATTGCCATTGTAATGTCGTCACATTGCTACGTGTTAATTAAATTGTGGAAACGTCACAGAATATAGTCACAATGAAGTTATAAAATTACTAATACGTTACGTCACATAGAAGTCACAAATATGATGTCACATTGTGGCCCAGGTGCCACGTGATTACAACGTCACTGTCACACATATGACGATCTTTACTGTGAGGGAAGCATGGTTTAACGGTACGAAGTGAATAGAAAAGAAATTTATTTGTTCAGACAATGGAGAGATATGACTCTTAGTACTTTAGTTAAGCCAATGCGTTGAGGGTTGAGCATTTGAAATATAATCCATAGATGCTCCGAAGGGTATGTCTATCATCACCTCTGACTACGTCCTTTGCATTAATAAAGAAAAACAAAAAATAAGATACCTATTTTTAACGCAAATTTCGCCATCTTTCGGTTCGCACATATCCACATTCTCAATTGTTACAGCTGCACGAAAATTTGTGGTAAGAATCCGAACGACGAGCTTCTGGTACGTATTTGGTAGACTATCCATTCTATAATGAAACAGTAATGAAATTAAAACCAATAAATAAAAGTACTTTGTGCACAGTATAAGGAAAACTATGGTAATGAACAGTTTTAGAAATACAAATGAGAGGTAGACCATGTGGTAAAACCACAATGGCCAAACCGCAGAAGCCAGAATGGTTGTGTCACCTGGTGTGACCAAAGAGAAAGAAGCAAAACGAGAAAAATCTTTAAAATGCAGAAATTATGAAGGCGAATTGTGGTGCAGAGAAACGAATAAGTTAAAAGAAAAAATAATTATACCTGGTTATGCAAATACAAGTGATTCAAAAACGACCATTTAGTTATATATATATATATATATATATATATAAAATATAAATATATAGAAATGGAATTATCAGAAATAAATGTGTTATAGTAACATTTGCGCAAAGCAGCAAGAGGTACCATACACCATATATTGAAAAAATTAAAAGATAAAAAGTGAATAAACATTGAAAAAATGAAGGAAGGCTTAGCAAAAAGCTTACTTTATGGCGGTAAGTGGTTGTGACCTTACTCCCCAGTTCAACGAGCTCGTCATAAACGCCGCGGCCTTTTCACTCCTGGTCGCCAGCTTTGGATCAAGCCAACAAGAAGAGCATTTACGTATTAATTTTGATCAAGAATTTTTAAAGCAGGCATTTTTTCAAGAATATCCAATATCTTTTATGCTTAAAAATATTGATAATTTATACAGAACCAATTTGGCATATGGTGTAAGGCTCAAATCTTTTTTGTGTTCAATTAGAGACTAAAATTTCGAATCATTCATATGACAGGACCGCACAGCGATCAAAGAACCGCAGCTACCACATCCGTTGCTATATACCTTTCCCTTGAGTCAGCGGTTCTGTTGGCTATTTTTGTTGTGTTATTGCTCTCGTCCTCGTTTCTATCCTGGTCTCGTGATGATTTTTATTATCACTCCGGAGGTTGGCTTTAGCCAAAGCTGGCGACCAGGAGTGAAAAGGCCGCGGCGTTTACGACGAGCTCGTTGAACTGGGGAGTAAGGTCACAACCCCTTACCGCCATAAAGTAAGCTTTTTGCTAAGCCTTCCTTCATTTTTTCAATGTTTATTCACTTTATATCTTTTAATTTTTCAATATATATATATATATATATACATATATATATATACAGCAGAGATAGAAAGAGAGAAAGAGAGTCATATGGTGGTAAATAAAGAAAAATTACGACACACAAAATTGAGCAGAACGGAAAAAGAGACAAAACATAAAATGTTGGCCAGCCTTCGTATATGAACAAAAAAGTATTGACTAAAAATGATTAATCAAGTAAGGTACACAGTAGGAGCAAAATTGTTTTTTATGAGAACTTGCCTAGAATAGGTAAATGTGAGATGTGTAATATGACTAATTTTTTTTTGTTTTTTGTTTCAACAATATACGAAGGAAATTTTTTTTAATTAGCGAAACATTTGAACCCAAATGCTCGAAATTATTTGACGATCACTATCACCAAAATGAACCTATTTCAGTCAAGGTTATTTAATATAAGCTGCTAGTCCTAAGGCTCCTCTATATACGAGCTGACTCGTCAAACATATTGAAGCCCACCGAGGCCGAAAGCGCAATCCATTAGCATTAGCTCTATTCGTATTTTCACTTTAGGAAGTACAATTGAAATAATTTTTGGTAGGTGTTCTCCACCAAACTACTCTAAACATACTAGAAAAATGTTTAGGTAATTTCGCCTTCCCAGAAATGAAGAGGGAATAAAAAAATGGCTTATAAATAGTCGGCAGAATCATTGGATACCCGATACAGGAGCATACTTGTCAAAGCTAAATTTTACAATATTGTAATTGAAATTTCTATTTTTATATAAAGTATTATTTTAAACCCTTATTTTATAATTTCGGTAATTGTAGTATGTATTATTATTGACTTTTATTTGTTGTAGTCCTATCTTAGTAAACGTGGTTTGTAGTCCTGAATGTGTTATTCTCTCTTTCAAACTTAAAAGTATAATTGCTTCAAATTATATATATTTGTCAAAGATTTATTCATGTTACACCAATGTATTTCAAGTTTTATACACTTTATTGCATTTTTAGAGTATAATGAATCATAAAATTGTAGAATCCTACTGCTAACAAACTGTCGCCTAGTCGAAATCTTACCATATTGTAATAATTATGTAAACATAAGCTAAAATGGTAAATAAATCGAAATGCATTTATCATGAAAGATAATGAATGATCAAATCGTAATTTTTTACTGAAAACTGATAGAAATTATATCTGAATGACTCGAATTTACTTTGGAACAGTACCGATATTTTCATCGCCAAGAAAATGATTGGCGCCAATCATTTGATGTAAACATTGGCGCTGTGTTTAGAGGATCCAGTTTAGAGGATTTCCCTAATATTATCTTTTAAAGTACTTCAATTCTTTTGTACTAAACATAAAAAATATATCGGTTACAATACAGATTTATATAATTTATTATTATTATAAAAATTTTAAATGCTGTATTTATCTAATCTATACATCCACAGGTTTATAAAAAAATTACCACTCTTTAAAATTTAAGTACCATTAAAATTAAATACACATTTTTATTTTAAAGTGCCCCCCTCCCCCCCACGGGTAATTCACACACTATGTATCAGCATAAATATATATTTCTAAAACAACATTTATTATTTAGTACAGGTACCTCAAATAATTCAAGGTCTTTCTGAGATCGTAATAAGACCATATTTTATTTTATATATTGTTAGAACTGTAACAGATGTAAAATAGAAATATACATCAAAATATTTCATAAATTTTAATAACACAGGATTTTTGCAAAACAATAAGACAAAAACCTGACTGGGCTTCAATATGCTTGATAAGTCAGCCTGTAGTATAGGAGCTCTAGCTAGTCCGGTAACGAATAAAAAAGTTGTTTGTTTGACATTAGTGGGATAGGATTTCACCATTCATGCCGTATCGGTCTAGGGGAGGATTTTCCAAAATATAACAAGTTTTTGCATTATTACAGTTAATAACTGTTTGTTAATTTTGAGCTAACAAAATACAGATGTAAACAACTTGCTTAGAGATTTTGAATTATTCACACAGGACCCAGTAACATCCAAGAAGATGTAGTGCCATCGGTGGGGTAGGATGCCATTCGTAGTTTGCAAGTTCGGTCTCTCTAAAAAGCCGAAGAACAAAATGATCATGGGACATCATATGCGCAGAGCCATGTAAAGGAAAAGTTTGTTATGTCCGGGACGAGATCTTCCGGTGTTTTAGTAAAGTTACGCCACCTTCTATATTCTCCAAAAATTTCGCACTCCACATCCTTCATATCACAATGAGGTCGGAGACGGTGTGAACGTTTATTTACGCGTTCTTTGAAAATACGTATTTTTACTCATTTAATTTTTTTATTCACTTTTAGAAGATTTAAAATGAAATTAAAAGTGTTCAAAAAGTTGCAATAAAAACCGTTTTTAACACTTTACAACAAAGTCGAAAAGTGTTTATGACTTTGTTCATTCATTTTGTCTGTCCGTTAGCACGATAACTGCCGTAAAAATGACTTTATCAAAATGAAATTTTAGTATGTTGTTCAGACGGTCTGTGGGACCTATGGGAATATAAATAAATAATATCACCCAATTAGTTTTTTATTGAACCCGGGTTGAGAAAATGAAGTACATTGAACTCTATGGGACCTAATTTTTAAAACATTTTTTAAGCAAATTTAAAATTCACAAATTGCTTCGAAATCTTTAGGAAATATTCACATTATCCCATAAAATACATAAAAAAAATTTCAGTTAAATATTTTAAATAGTTTTTTAATTAAAAATTATTTAATATAGGGAAAAAAACAAATCCAATTAAATTCTGACTTTTGGGATAACCTCCAGAAAGAAAAAAGAGATATATTATATAATAAATATCTTTCCAAGAGTCTGATCATTTTGTATATAAGAGAGGCTACGCATTTAAAAATAAATTTGTAGATAACAATTATTCAAATTTTTTTTAAATTTTATATAACTCTTCATGATATGCTTATTTGATGGCATTATTTTTAATGCACTTTCCTACGTCCTAGAGAGTTAAAATTTGGTACACAGCTTAAATTTGTTGAATTGTTACATTTATCTTAAATTTGTTGAATTGTTACATTTATCTTAAATTTGTTACATTTTATTTTACAAAAATTTGGTGGATCTTTAAATATAGATCATACACTTTTTTCGAAATGGCCTGCAAATAATCCCCGTTCACTTCTATAAATCATTGTAGTAATATTGTTAAAAATTCTGATGTGGGCAGCACATGTCTTTCCCTGCAGACTCAAATTCACGCTCTCTTTATTTCTTCAATAATAATTTGTGTTTATCTGCACAAAATAACAGCCATAAGTATTTTAAATGACATTGAACTTGCACGTTAAACTTAAATTTGGTTCTCATTTGATAGCTGGACTTATTGCCAAAGGTGGCGTACCGAAAACGCGAAAAAACTAGAATATCTCAAGAACGGCTAGTCCTAGAGTAATGGAGTTAGTCTTATTCTTTTTGTTGTCAAAAATCACGTATAAAATAGGAATTTAATTGATATGATTGAGCACACGTGGTCTTTTATTTTTATATTTAACGATTTTTGCGGGCCATTTCGCAAAAATAGCCCGTCCCTTTTTCCTGAATCGTACTAGAATAACCTACACATGATTTATATACCAAATTTTGTTAAATTTGGTATATAAATCACTTGTAGGTTATTGAAATATTATACACCAAATTTTGTTATATTTGTTCCATTAGTTTTTAGCTAGAGTGGATAAAGACAATTTCTGCCGGCCATTTCGCAAAGAAGGCCGATTTTTTTTTTTTTACGAATCGTACTATAATCTAATGAACATCAGGATTTCCCACAAAAAATATACCTACCAAATTTTATGAAATTCAGTCTATTAGTTTTTCAATAGAGTGGATGTAATATCCTCACAGACACACAGAAACATACACAAATACAACCTTACACACAGACGTCTTCCTAAAAATAGTTTTTTCGTGTTCTAGAAGTCCCAAAACGTATAGATCCTTCGAAAATTCGAGTTCCGATCTTCGGCACGATTCCAATACTTTGAATACATACAGTCACACATATATATTTTCTGTGTATCTGTGTATCTAAATTCCCTGCCTATACAATTACAATAGTTGTGATTTTAAATGATCTCTATACTTTTATTATTTCTTCAACGAAGCCTAATTTTAACTTATGCAGAATGCAAATATCTCAAGCGATTGTAAGGTGAGTTACATAAGAATTGCTGCATTTTTTTCACACAAAGTTATTTTGCTCTGGAGTCTGGAATATAAGTTATATGAATGAAATATTCATTGATTTTGCATAGAGAATCAGAAGATTTATATTTTGATACTGTTTTAAATATTTATGTATAATAAATTACTGTAGCACTGTGATAATGTAAAAGATATCTTCTCTGAATGTATCACATTTCAGAAATTTTTAAATGAAATTGCATTTCAGTTGGAAAGTGTTTCATAATCAATGCTTATGCATGATTGATCTTTCTTGTTTTTAATTATTTTATTTCTATCTTTATTTTCACCATAACGTTTCTATACATTTACCATCTTGAAGTTCCCTTATATTCTGCATAAAATGGTGTATAACAATATTTTAAGAGGGTAGGTCAAGGGTGGCAAAGACACCCATCGCGTCAGCGGATGACATAACAATAATAATATGGAGCCCTGGCATATGGTTTTTAAATTTTAATGGCCTTCAAATTAACATTTTAAATCATCAGCATTTTAATGTTCAAAGCAATATAATGATGTCGACATTATTAAAGTTTTCAATAAAATACCCTCCCCTCACCCAAAATAGTAAATGTGCCTCCTATGTACTTCCCTTCCCCAGTGGGACAATCTAATAGAAATTTATTTAATGATAACGTGCCATCAGGTTTACACAAAAGTGAATTGACACAAAATATGACGTCATAGGGCATCTTCAAAAAGACGTTTTATTTAGTGTCCCCTTGCATTTAAACCTGTCCCTAGACAAGCTTGTTTGCCTTAAGTGTTCCAACTTTATACGATATTAAGTATCACACGAAAACAATAGAAATATGACTCACTTTAGAGCACTGTTTTCAGCCGGGACGCTTTGCTAAGTGAGCTACCGCCCCTAATTGTCTGCTAAGAAACGTGTGATAAACGCGAGCTGTATTCTTATCTTAAATGACATAGAGCCAAGATATCAGTGGAACACATAGCAGGATGCATGCTACAAATGTGGTCAACAGAGATGAATGAGATCAGGAGTAGGTTTGAGTCACAGGTTTAGTCAAATAAAACCAGATCTAGAATATGGCTAAGAAGAAAGATAATATTTATTTATTTCAAGATGTCAATATTTATTTTTCTAAATCAACTATATTGACAAAATATTTTAAATTCAAAAGCAAGAATGTTCTCAACTGGTCATCTTTCACCACTGGTTAATTATAGTACGCTGTCCTTGTTCGTGGGAACGTGGCTGACAAAAATATGAGTTGCAAAAACTTCGAGATATTTTATGGCTGGATTTAAAGATAAAACGGGATATATTGCAAAATTTATGGCTAGATAAAAATTTTATTATGTTAGAATTTTATTACAATTTTAGTATATAAATAAGATTAGAATTTTATTTTAAGATAAGATTATTATGTTATTAGAATTTTATTATAAAAATAACCAGTAACTGTTCTCATCAGCAGCATAAAAGAAACGCCACCTAGCAAATCCCAATAAATAAAAAATCCTTAATAAAAAAATTTCTCTTTTGAAAGAAATGTTTTATCAACACTGTTATTCAAATTATAATTAATGATTTATCAGTTGTCACATATTTTGCAAGATAAACAGAACGTGTTACAATGAAAATCGTGAAAATAGAAATATATATATCCAGAAAAAAGAACTACAATCAAATAGAAGCAAAATCATCAAAATAAGTTAGGCATCATAAATTCACACCACTACTCCATTTACTTTCCCCAGAAGGCAAATTATTGACAGAAACACTTGGAAGTCTCCACCAGTGCATATAGTTGGTACCACCGTGTTTGTCTTGGTGGTACTCTTATCTTCAGTGATAGCAGTGTCCAACAAACAACAATTTTTAGGTTCATTAGTGGGCATTTAAAATGTCTTACTTTCGTCGAAAAAATGTTTGAACATACTAAAATTTCATTTTGATAAAATCATTTTTAAGGCAGTTACCGTGCTAATGGATATACAGACAGACAGACAGACAGATAGAATGAACAAGGTCATAAACACTTTTCAACTATGTTGTAAAGTGGTAAAAAGTTATTTTACAGTATTATAAAGATGATGTTTTACATTTGCCAAAATTTGAAAGAACTTAAATATTATTATAATCTTAAACCAATTATAGCTAATAAATCAATTATACTGAACACTAATTACCATCAAAAAACCTGGAAGAGTTTTTAAACATTAAATATGCCAACTACTCAGAAGTATTATATTTCATGTTTACTACTTGAAAAGGATATGAGTAACATGTTAAGAAACTAAAATCTTAGTAGAACTCTCTGTATCCTCTATGGCAGAGTTCTCCTCAACCTTTTAGAAGCTACGGACCACATTTGAGTCTGTGAGAGCTATTAAAAACATAAACAGCTGATCCATTAAACAGCTGTATTTTGCATTATTTATTTATTTGTGCTAAAACACGCTGATTTAATTTTTCCTTATTGTTTTATCATAAAGCGTTTTTAGTGTAGCATTCTAAATTACATAAAGAATTACAAATACATATTATTACTTGAATGAAAACATTATTATATACAATTTACCATTAAAATATTATTGATACATATTAACGCTATACATAAATATTTCATTTTATATGTTTAGCAATCTCATGCTATGTGTGGCGATAGAATAATATTATTCAATAGACAAGATAGATCAACCATGCATAAAGCACAGATTATGAAACACTTTTCAAATGAAATGCAATTATATTTAAACATCTCTAAAATATGATATATTCAACGGTGATATATTTTAAATTATTACTGTATTACAATAATTTATTATATTTGAAAACATCATAGAAAAATATGAACTTTATTCAAATGACTTCATCCAACTATAAATCGTATGTCTCTCTATGTAAAGACAATGAATATTTCATTCATATAACTTTTATTCCAGATTCCAGAGCTAAATAATTTTGAGTGAAAAAAAATTAAGCTATTCTTTACAACTCATCATACAATCACTTGTTTACATTCTGCATATATTAAAATTAGGCTTTATTGTAGAAATAATCAAAGTTTGATGACATAATCGGAGTTTGATGTTCATTTAAACTCCCAAATATTGTAATTGCGTTGGCACACAATATGGATGCACAGAAAATACGCATAAATAGAGCGGTTTTAGGACGAACGCAACATTAAATATAAATTTAAAGAACTTTACTTTTTTACACTGGGAAAAAAAGATGGACGCCATGTTTTTTTTTTTTAAGTGGGTCACGTAATCTCTTCATTTAATGTGGGTTGAAGACCCAGACACCTCGACTAAGGACTCCAGTAGCCGTTTGAGTGGCCGGCATATAATGTGGGTTGTTGTTGTTGAGACTCAAACCGTCCGACCTACCAGAAATGTGTAAGGTAATAGCATATAATGTGGGTGCGATTATAATTTTAATATTTATTATAAAAACTACTGAACATTTTTGAAAAAAAAAATATGTATTTTATGGGATAATTTGATTGATTTCTAAACTTTTTGAAGCAATTTGTGAATTTTAACTTAGCTTAACAAATGTTTGAAAAATTGGGTCTCATAGGGTTCAATGTATTTCACTTTTTCAACGCTGGTTCAATCCAAAACTAATTGGGTGATATTATTAATTTACATTCCCATATGTGCCGCAGACCGTCTCAACAACATACTAAAATTTCATTTTAGTATGTTATTGAGACAGAACGGCACGAATTAGTCATTTATACGGCATGATTCAGTCATTTATACGGCAGTTATCGTGCGAACGGACAGACAGACAGACAGAATGCAGTCATAAACAATTTTCAACTATGTTCGAAAGTGTTAAAAATGTAACTGGATTTGAGCGAGATAAACGATTGTTGCGTAGTTGTATAGCCACCCACGCAACAGTTATTTAATTGTAATTTTGTTATAAACGCGTTTGTTGAAACGCGTTTTGGAATTTTAGAAGAATGAGCACTTAAAAGATGTTGAACGAAGGGTCAGAGTATACGAAAAGTTAATAAGAGTTGAATTAAAAATCATATGAACTATGATCAAATAATTCGAATTCTGATATTGCTAATTATAAAAGCAATTTTTATCCAGTTGTTCAACGTAATGCTTCGACCCTATAAAGTTCCATAACAATACCAGAATTTGCTCAGGATTGAATCCAAAAACATCAATTACTAAAATTATAATAACGCGTGTTCTATTCAGGCAAAATGGCAAAAATTCTGCTTGCTTGTATTGCTTTAAAAAGTTTATCTACACATGAAATTTTATACCAATATGTTCATCCAGTCTTGTGTTATCGTACATAAACCTCACATACGCACCCAGATGGACGTGTGACTGAAAGTGTTAGACATGTATTCAGGAAATCGTAAAAAGTTTCGAATTCGAAAATATTCGAAAAAAAAGAATACTTTCTTAAAACCATAACATGAGAAGGCAAAAGCTAAATAAAGAGGCATGAGAAATGTTCAAAGTATGAAACTTTTTATATAAAATCGAGTGAGATGAAACCTATCGATCAATATTAGCTTAACATATTGCTATCAAAATGCATTCTATTACTTATAAGTTTCATAAACTATAAATAAACTTTTGATGATTTTTCTTTCATAAAAACCGAAAAAACATATTTCGATAAAATTTGTACCAAGCAACAATTCTCTGTTTCTGAGAAATAAATGACTTGCCATATTTTCTCCTTTTGAAATCAAATGTGAAAATGAAACTTGGTTCCGGCTATGTTACGTTTTCATCATTGATTTCTCATCAAGGTCTTATACTTCATCTGCTTTAGTCGATATATTACTTGAGTGCAGTGGTCAGCCTATCTAGAAGTTTGATTTTTTTTCTCGAAGAAAAGTATACGGCGTCGTAATTTTGTTGTTTTGAACTCGCTAGATATGAAATTATGTTTTATGTAAAGGAATTATCAATAGCAATATGTTATGTATAATCTGTGAAAAAAAAAAACACACACCAAAATATGACTTCAGATATAACTGTAAATCATTCCTTCACTTTTGAAAGTTATAATATTTATTAGTTTGTTGATTTTTACTTTTCATAAACTGCATGATGGGGGGTATAAGGGAAAGTACTGAAATAGGGTCTAAAATTATAATTCGAGTTTTCGACAGATCTATATGTCTCAGGCACTGAAGAATGTGAATTCAACATTTTTAGAGTGAAGTCTATGTGTTTTAAAGAACATTGCTGCCCTAACCAGAAATCGAACCACGGATCTTCATACTGCCAGTCGACACAACAGTTGATCCATTGGGACAGAAGTGAAAGAATGCTCTTATCGTTAGTCGCATTCTCCACATCTAATGTCGGATTGGCGTGCAACTGCCAATCTGACAACCACTTTCTGCAAATTTTAGCTCCCAAGTTATCCTTCCGTTGCTATTTTTATCCCCCAGGAAAGTTTTTTGCGTGGTCATTGACATTCCGATTTGAAATCGGCGCTCAATATACCATTATCTATTGAATCCGTGCTAGTCGTACTAAAATCAATTTCAGACTCAGCCATATTTGAACTAACTGACAGAGGTGATTTGTTTGGGCACCATTTAAAACAAAAACGTGCTACTTTAACCAGGAATAAAACCACCGAACTTCATACTGCCCAGACGACGCTATACCGTTGAGCTACTGGGACGAAATTGCAAGCTCTTATTGTCGAAGTAAATCCATTCTCCACCTTTAATGTCAGATTGTCGTGCAACTACCAATCTTGCAAAACATTTCCTGCTATTTTTACCATAGCTATACCTGTAGTAATCCCTAGAAATAGAAAGTTACATCTCTAGAACTGGAAGCTAAACTCCTTAGTGGAGTCCCTTAACCCACCATGAAATATGTTGCTGAATCCATATCTATCATTACCTAAGCCATATCTATTGCAGATCCCTAGAAATAGATTTATCTAGAAAATTTTTAAAAGAAAGTTACATCTCCAGAACCAGAATTGAAAATCCTTAGTGAGTTTCTTAACCCACACCGGAATATGCTACTGAATCTATGGCTGTCATTATATAAACTATATCTGTAGCAAATCCTGAGAAATAAATTTTCAAGGAAAAATTTTTCGCATAAACAATTGTATGGCAAAATTTTTGTCGCCAATAATAAACATGTTTATTAAAATTTTACTATTCCCATCTTAAGTTCACCAAAGATGAAGTTCTATTTCCAACATGAATATTAAACTCATAAAAATATAAATTCTTTGTCAAACAACTGCTTTATCTCCATTTTATTAAAGAATCTTCGGGAATATTTAATGAGTTTGCAAAGTTTGCCCAAAGCAGGACTTAAAACTTCAATCTATTTATCCTCTAAAAATCGTTCAACCAGCTAAGTTGCTGGGTTGTGGCAGAAACTTAAATTATTCTAATTTAAGATTCTGAAGGGAGTTTATCAAATTGTCGATTTTATCTACCACTACTTTTATATAATATGTTTCATTGATTTTAGGTGGCATAGTAAAATTAGCTAACGCTTCCACTGTAAATATAAACAAGGTTTCTATATAATTTTATCCGTCTCGAATTCTGAAATAAGGGAAAATTCTAAAAGTTTGAAAATTCGAAATAAGGGTGACGGTGCTAAATGATATTCAAAACACTTTATATATATATATATATATATATATATATAGGGTGTCCCAGAAACATTGGCCTTACCTTTTATTCCTTAAATGTTGTCCTTAGATATATATAATAAATTACAAAGTTGCGTAAAAAAAAGTACAGAATTTTATGAAATCGATAAAATTTTTAAAGGATTAAATTTGAAGAAATACAAAATTAAAATTTTTATACGGCCCCCGTACAAAAACATTTCTTATGAGTAAAATGTGCCCCATACACTAATAAGAAGATGTACGAAATTTAAGAATTTTATCATAAAAATTCCCAGAGATATGTTTAAAAAAATGTTGGTGAGGGATTAATCGCAAATTATAGTGTAAATGTTTACAACAAGAGTGCAAATGACGCAACACAGAAATGCATCATAGGCAAATAATATCTGCCTCTTATCTTTAATGGATCTTTGGCATGGATGGAAAACATTTTGAACAAGCTTTATATATAATCTTTGTGTAAAGAGTAAAGTTATTATTTCTACACAGAGTAGATACTTTTGTACCAATAAATAGCAAAATTATTTATTTATGTAATCATTGTTTTCTTTCGTAATTTGTGTGACCCCTTAAACGCGATCTGCCGACATGATTTTTCCACTCTGAGAACTCATGTCGATGCATCGAAAAGTAGTTTAAGTCAGAATTTTTGTCTTTTCATATCTCTGGAACTTTTTATGATAAAATGCTGAAGTTTTGTACATCACCTTATTAGGGTATGGGCCACATTTTACTCATTGGAATTATTTTTGTACGGGGCCGTATAAAAATTTAAATTTTGCATTTCTTTAAATTTAATCCATTAAAAATTTTTATCGATTTCATAAAATTCTGTACCTTTTTTTACGCAACTTTGTAATTTATTATATATGTCTAAGATCAATATTTAAAGAATAAATGCCGAGGCCAAAGTTTTTGGGACACCCTGTATATATATATATATATATATATATATAATTTACAAATGTAAAGTAAGTTTGAGATAGCTACATGAAAAAAATTCTCATACGTAAAATATGCAAACATGGCGCTATGCTGCCCTTGTACATATTTACAAATATAATTTTTTAAAAAAAATACCTAATATACAGAAAAGCAAAAGATGAATGTGAAAAACGAAAAGTATCACAAATGGCCGGGGGGAGTTGTGACCCACACTCTCCGGTTAAGCAATATTTTAAGCCATGGCAACACTCCCGGAAGCCGATACTTATTCATAGAATGGCCTTATTACCATCAACAACCGAACAGCAAAAACCTTTAGCAAAAAATCGAAATCTCTAGATGAAAGACACATTAAAAAACTTTCCAAGTCACTCAATGTGCTAACATATAAACATGCCTATAAAAAACCCGTCTCCACAAATTCCAAAATTCTTACCAAAACTGTCCGATGTGTAAAACTTTTAACTTGTAATCTATTTCAACTCCATCCATTCTTGCTTCTTGTGAGTCGTCCCTTTCCCTATGACTCTGTTTCAACTGTTTAAATATTTGTCTTTACATTCAGTGACAGTTAACCCAGTGAATTCTGAATGTATTTTAATTACAAAGCCCATGGGGTAACCGTGTTTTACTGTTTCATTTATAAACTCTGTATCGTGATGCTTTTGATCACTTTCCCTACTATTCCCTACTTTCGGAATTCACTGGGTTAACTGTAACTGAATGTAAAGACAAATATTTAAACAGTTGAAACAGAGTCATGGGGAAAGGGACAACTCACGGGAAGCAAGAATGGATGGAGTTGAAATGGATTACAAACTTAAAGTTTTACACATCGGACAGTTTGGGTAAGAATTTTGAAATTTGTGGAGACGGGTTTTTTATAGGCATGGTCATATGTTAGCACATTGAGTGACTTGGAAAGTTTTTTCATGTGTCTTTCATCTAGAGATTTCGATTTTTTGCTAAAGGTTTTTGCTGTTCGGTTGTTGATGGTAATAAGGTCATTCTATGAATAAGTATCGGCTTCCGGAAGTGTTGCCATGGCTTAAAGCATTGCTTAATGGGAGAGTGGGGGTCACAACTCCCCCCGGCCATTTGTGATACTTTTCGTTTTTCACATTCATCTTTTGCTTTTCTGTATATTAGGTATTCGTTTTAGAAAAGTATATATATATATGTATATGCAAAACTACTTATGCAAACATACATACAAGACTACATATACAACATATACAAAAAAAACCTCACTGATTACCATGGCTTTTAATGCTACATTGGTATACACTGCCGTTTGCAATGATTAAAAGAAATGTGAATTTAAAAGTAATCTGATTGAAGTATATATAACAAAATTTGCACGTACTATGAATAAATATGCAATAAACAATGAGCGAATGTTTGGGAGTTAGGATCCGGAAAAGTGGCCCCTTGCACTTCGCCTCCCACAAATCGCCTCCCACATTTCGCCCCCAGCGCTCGCATATCGCTCTAAGCATTTCGCTCTAAGCATATTTGATTCTCCATTTGCATCTCCAAGCATATTTCGCCCCCAGTAGATAATAAGTAGACTGCAAAATTGTAAATAATACACCTAATTTTTTAATAATTCTAATTCATTTTGTTTTAATAGAATGAATGCACATTATCTCTCTATGTTGAACATTTCTGAAGCAGCTATTTGACAAATTTCTGGTTTCTCAAATTTATCTGCTTCATACCGCAAAAACTATAGCATACAAATATATGAAATTTGATACTCTTGTAGAGAAGGATTTGAAGAATACACTGATATAATCTGTTTTTCGATATATATATTTAGTTTAAAAAATATTTAACGTGAAAGTCAAGGACAAAATATTTGAGATGCGAGTTCGCATCCTGGATAGACTAATAACAGCCATGAATTTTTCCAGGCAGGTACCTATATAGTTGAATTTTTGCAAGACGGATCCTTTTTCAAAATGCATATCAAAATGCAATAGGCCACTTTTCCGTAAATCATGGGGGTTACCATTAATAATTCACAAGATATGTTGGTTTTCTTCTAGGAATTGAATTATAGATTTTATTCTCTGTTTAGTCCAGCTATTACGCAGGAGGTGTTTACCAAACATTGGCAAAGGTTGTCTACTGGGACTTTTTGGGTGATAGTTCTCTGTAAGTTGGCAGTCAAATACGAAATGTTTCGGTGAAACCACTTCACCACAAATACAGTTTTCAGTGTCTTTCCTTTGAATTTTGTAAAAATAGGTTGTGTCACCAGTCGTGATTTGACGACTGAATTCAGCCAGTCGTCATTTATGGGCCGCCATCGTATGCCTTCGAATGCGGCGATCAACGCGTGCTGACGTATATTTGGACGAACCTGTACCACTGCGACGATTCACATGTCCTTCTTCAATCATCTTCTCCAAATCCTTTGCACAGTGGACGCATCTACGCGTGTTTTAGTGACAATACACCGGGCAGTATGGATATTTCCCATAGCTCCAATATTTTATGTTTCGGATCTGGATACACGGATGTCGGTCCCTGAAAGACACAGCGCAATATTTACCCTCCGCCCCATCTGGCGACCTGCTTGCCAAGGACGGGAACAACTTGGAGTTTCGGATTTCTCCGCGCCCGGAATGCCATCAGGGTTTCGAAAGGGATAACGGTCCCTGTGATTTAGGGCGCAATGGTGCCAGAGGTTACGTGGGGCTGAAAGTGTTGGTAGTAGCTCAGGGGAGCATTTTGTCCAATGGTAAGAGCCCTGGGCGTTGTTCTTAAGCCCAAAGGCCAACCAAGAAAAGTGTAGGCGGGTGTCAATTTTCAGTTTTTTTTTCGAAGAGAGAGAGAGAGAGAGAGAAGTTCGAGGGAGCGAGGAGAAGGTTTTTGGAGATGTAAGTGCGAGGACACCGAGAAAAGATTCTGATAACCATCGGAGAAAACGGACCAGACCCGTGAGAGACCTCCTGAGCCCGAGGCCACGTCACTGCACTCGCCAGTCATGGTAGGCCCTTTCCAATATACCGCTCTCCTTGAGTGTTTAATCTCTCTCTCTCTCTCTCTCTCTTTAGACACGAAAAAAATACCTTTTCCATGTCACGACTAGAAGGTGACATTTTAGCGAGACTGTATTTTAGAACAAAGGGTAAATTAATAGTAAATTAACGGACAGGGCTTGAATTCATGCAAAGTACCTTTATATATAAAAATGTGTTTTTCTTTGTGTTTAATAGAAGGTGTTAATAAATGTTTTGTTTTTTAAATTTATTTCTAGATGTCGTCATTTCCAATTAAAGTCTATATGTACTTTGTTCGATTACGGCTACCTTTCACGTCCCGGGCAGGACGTGTGGTATAATACCACGCAACACACCGGTACTACCACCCAATCGTACGTAGGTCTAAAATGAATGCCCTAGCAATTCCCTCGTCTAGATGCTGAAACGAACATCGGCCAGGCATCTCTGAAACAACACGCGTCTTCTGACATGAAAAATGGCTCGAAAAACGGGTTTCCGTAGGCGAGAGACATTAACAACTGTTGGCTCATCACCCGTTTCCATCCCTTTTATATTGCGGTCTAATCAAGTGACCTACTTGCCGATTTCAGATTATTTGCATACATCGACCATCTGCGTTCGTCGCGCAACCGTACCTTTCGATGAAAAATTCACTGCGATTTTCAAATATTGCTATTAGGTACTTATTGTTCGATTGCAACGGACCAGTAACAAACACATTGTTCAAACCTAAATTGCAACAAATTTAAAACGACGGTTTACCTGTTTTAAATATATTTTTATATATCTCCCATATTTTCTTACAGAGGAAGCTACATATTCCCCGTTGCTGTTCAGGTAAAGTTGGATAAATCAAGAACAAATCAATTCAAGAATTTCAATTATCGAAATATTGGCAAACATTTTATCAAAATGCACCATGTAATTCGAGGTCCAATTTGCGCTAAGTGAAATATTTACTTCCTCATACGTAGTTTTGAGAAAGTATTGTTTTCACAAAAATGTCCGAATTCGAGATTTCGATGCCAATATATGTTTTCAGACCTCCTGAACACGTCTTGACTATTTTTGGTGTGATGCCGGAGTGTCAGTATGTCTGTATGCATGTATGTCTTAGGTCGATTTTTGTGTACATAATAGCAGCGAGTAATATTAATGGATTTTCACGATACTTTATATCCGGCTTTGTTATAAAAAAATCTAGAACTAGATAGAATTTTTTCTAAATTCGAACTTGAAATATTATATATTTTAACATTGCATGGCAGAATAGGACAAAGTTTGACATAAGAGTCTTTATCTATGACTCAACGAGCACGAGACATAATAGTTTCAGTCATTATTGTGAAAAATAGCCGCGATACAATTTTTTGTTTTACTTATATACATAATATATTACTTTCCTTATATACATGATGTATAAGGAAAGTCTTATGACGGGGTCGAAAATTCGAATTCGAGTTTTCGACGGCGGACCACGTTTCAAGCATCCCTGATCACGATTCGAACATTTTTGAGGTGATGTCTATCTGTGTGTGTGTGTATGTGTGTCTGTGTGTGTGTATGTGCGTGTGTCAGTGAGTCTATGGAGACGATGTCTCATGAACAAATGGAGCGATTCATATAAAATTTGGTACAAAAATCACAATCCGTGAATACTGGAAGCCTATTTCTTTAAAACACAATCAAATGTTTAGGACCGCCCCTAAATTTTCGAGTGAAATTTTGAAAAAATCATCAAAAACTCAAAACCTTTAATAAAGTTACGCAAATAGACATTTCTTATATAATTTTTCTTTAGAAAACAATTGACATAAACTTCAGAACACTAGCATGAACCTTTTTCGAGATATTGCACAATTTTCAAATAAATTTATCAAAAAATCCCATAAATGAAAAAAATATTAACTGTTAAGAAACATGTTCACTTTTCATATGCAATATCATACAATAAATTTAGTGACATCATTCTCGTGGATCTAACTCGTTCCACTCACGAGAAAAGATACTTTGAGTAATACTTTTGTATTTGAACGCCAATAGTCATTTATCCGCTGTAAGAATAACTTATTTCTCCGTCCATAACGCTTGGCGAGATTTGGGCGACGAATTTAGCGGAACGTCGCCAACTTGGCGACATTTTGAAATGTTGCCAAATTAACGAACATCTCGCCAAATGGATAAAAATGATGCTTAATCAATGAAAATGACAACTAATTTAAGAAAATTCAATATTTTGGAAAGAATATAAGTATCTATTATAAGAATACCATTTTTTTTGCTGTAAAAGTAGTAAATTCATTGCATTATATAAGGAAAATCATGTGCTTCCCACAACAGATTTTTTTTTCGGGACTTCAAAGTAACCCCCCGGGGGGGGGGGGGGTACATTTTCAAATAAATCAGTCGAAATATTTTTTCAAGCCCTTTAAAGTGAAGGGTAACACGCAATAGTTGTAATCATTGAGACACACGATATCAATTTTTTAAATTTCTTCTTGTAAAATTGAAAAAAAAGTGGATTCTTGTATGAGAAAGTTGAGTTGAGTAAACACCCCCAGTTAATTTTTATTGGTAGTCCATACAGAAAATTAATATTATTTTTCATTTTTATGAAACTATTAATTCCGGGAAGTACAATTTTAGTAGCTCAATTCCCAAGTGTTTGCTAATTTGTTTTCTTATTTCACTTTACTTTTACGACCATATGTTAATTTAATATTTCTTTCAGACGGGCTTAGTAAAAAACACCCGGTTCTTATATATCGCTCACAAAATACTTGCAAGATTCGAAGTTTAATTAGAAACAGAATTCCGTAAAACTTGTGAATATTTTACCTCAACTCCTTTAATAATTTCTTCCATTCCAATGCATTCTTCGTCTTTCCCCAAGTCACATATTACTTTAATCTTTCCAAATTCCACATTTTCCACAAGACGTTTAAAATAGTTGGGAATATTCTCTTCATAATGATATACTATTAAGAATCCGTGAACAGCAGCTGACCGGAATAAAAGCTACATTGTAAAAAAAAACAGTTACAATGCAATATTATAATGCAAAATATGAATGTAATATGATATAATATGAGATAATGGAGAAGAATTAACGTGTATATTACTACAATTGTTGAATAATATTCTGTATCGTTTTTAACATATAAACGTGACACAATCGTATGCTATTTATCCAGGAATACACGGATACACTATGATGTACTATAAATAATACTGTACTAATTCTTCTTCTCTGACCCAGACCGTCCGACCTAACAGAAAAGTATAAGGTACCTGTTTGGACGGCCGGGAAGTGCCACCCAATTTAGACAGGAACCCAGTGGGGGAGGCATCCACAGGGGCCGTACCGTCCTTCCTCTATTACAAACCTATCGGAAGGACTTACTGACCCACATGTTTAACGTGATCGTACTCCGTGTGAACACGGCGGCAGTTTTGGCAGTAGCGGGAATCGAACCCGGGCCGACCGAGTGCAATTCCCGCGAACTAACCACTGGTCTGTCGCGACCTATAAATAATATCTGTAACTTTTAATAGTAGAATAATGGCAGCGATTTGATAGCTGATGATCCATATACTCATATCTACAAAAGGAATCTGGTGTCACAAAAAAATCTTAAGCCAAATAGAAAATGCCCATAATCTTATAAAGATATGGAACGGGTCTCGAAGTTGGTAACAAACATGTGAATAAAGTGTTTGAACAAAATAGTTATTCAGGTTCTGAACTTTGTAAGGATTAACAATTTCTATTTCAACTTCTTATTTTTCAAGCAGTGTCTTCCCCGGGGAAAAAAGGCTCCAAAATTTAAATAGCAGCTGCATACATTGCGGATAGCGGGGGAAACTGGCTTCTTGAGATGCGAAGTGCGATGCACGATATGGTACGTGACGTGTGTGGCTTCAGCTGACGGTAGAAATGTTGAAGAAAAGGTTGACCATGTACACTCTAAGACAAAAAAATAGACACACCCTCAAAATAATCCGATAGTAATGAAACCGATAGTAATGTGCATGCAAACACCTGTCGAATGAATGTGCAAATGATCAAAAATTCGCAGCCAATGAATGAATATTCGTAACTACAGCGCATTGAAACTGAGCACCATG
This sequence comes from Amaurobius ferox, assembly GCA_951213105.1. Taxonomy (NCBI): domain Eukaryota; kingdom Metazoa; phylum Arthropoda; class Arachnida; order Araneae; family Amaurobiidae; genus Amaurobius; species Amaurobius ferox. The sequence continues at coordinate 84,834,881 of OX578151.1, read as the reverse complement.
GCTGTGTGTATCAGGAGCAAACCTCCTTTTTAAGGAACAACACGTGCAGTGGATTTCGTTTGCATTTACTTACCTTGATTGTAACAATGCCTCGCCGGCGAATTCGCGACCACTACGAGCATATGAAGGAATTTGAAAGAGGGAGTGCGGTTGGACTGGATGGGCACACCGACGTATCGCTCGGTATTTAGGTAGGAGCGATGCAGCAATTAGACGATGTTGGCAGGAATGAGTCCGGAATGGCAGATTTCAGCGGCAAGCAGGCAGCGGACGGCCTAGAGCGACGACAGAATGGGAAGATAGAGCGATTGCCAGAGCAGCTGTAACAGCACGAAATTCATCGTGCTGTTACAGCAATCAATGGTGCCGGGCCCGATCAACTTCCAAACCCAGACCATGGCGCCTGCCACGAATGGCTTAAGGCAGCTTAAAGCCCATGACCGAGATAAATATATCACCAGCACAGAAGAAGAACGGTGAGCCCCCCGACCCCACCAGACAAAGGAAACCGCCGACCCCCCCCCCCCCCACACACACACACGGGCCCGATCAACTTGAAAATTTTCGGATTGGGAACGATTTGTCTTCAGTGATGACTCCCGACGATCAGTACAGACGTGTCTGAGACAATCCGGACATCACCAGGATCCTGCTCATACTGTCACACTCCACACAGCTCGACAACAGGGAGTTATGGTCTGGGGTGCCATTTCATTTGATAGCCGGACCCCTTTGATAGTCCTCCGTGGCACAATCACATCACATGGGTACGTTGTCGACATTCTACGACCCGCTGTATTGCCATTTCTTTCGCGACAGCCCGGGCTGAGTTTTCAGCAAGATAATACCAGGCCACACACGGCACGCCTGTCTATTGATTGTCTGCGTACTTACGACACACTTTCTTGGCCAGCGAGATCCCCAGCTCTCGTCAATTGAGCACATTTGGGTTGAGATGTGGCATCCCTTGCGACCATCCCAGAATGTAGACGAATTAGTTCGTCAATTGGAGGCCAATTGAAACGACATCCCTCAGAACACCATACAGCAACTTCATGCATGCCACGTCGGATAACAGCTTGTATCAACGCCAGAAGTGGGCCAACGCCACATTGACATGATCCCTTTTTGTAGATCTTTCAGTGCAATCCAATCATCCAATTGTCCTAAAACTCTAATCATGTATTTTCTGTACATCCACATTACACTTACCAAATTTTGTCTCATTTGGAAAAAATTTTCTTGATGCGTCGATTTTTTTGTCTTAGAGTGTATATTCTGATTCATTATTTGTAAATTATGTTAATTGATGTTATATTTATATGAGTTCCATACAGTTTAAGACTAAACTGGTTATTTTTATTAAAATATGAATGCGAGTTCATTCCTCCACCTTACAACTTTAATCCGCATTGTTTTTTCTCCGTCCGTGTGAAACGTCTGGACCGTTGGATAAAATTGAACTTAATAGGAAGCATTTCTTTAAAGACAACATGACAAAATGTTCGCCTTTTAAAGACAACAAGTTAAAATGCTCATTGCAATTAAATAGTATCTGACCTCAGCAAGAACAAAGAGAAGAAATAAGATGAACTGCTTCTCTTGCGTGGTGGTGACATCTGGTGAGCGACAGTGTAATCCTTTGTCGCCGGCATGTGTTGCACATGATCGAACATGTTTTAATGCTGAATGCTCGTAATTGGAATGCTTTTAGTAATTTACTAACAGAATACCCGTTGAAATTCAACGGTCTCGCAATAAGCTATCACTGAATATTGTCATTTATTTAATAATTCGCGTTTATTCGGCAAATCGAATATTTTAATATGTGGACCCCCTAAAGAAGAAAATACTGGAAATTTCAAATTGCGCAGGTCTTCCTTTCGAATTATCTACCAGTACATCAAATTAAAGTTTATATCTCATCCCGAAGCATAGTATTTTATCATCTACCCTTTCGATCGTTTTTCTGTGGAGCACACCCATAAATGAACATTTTTGACAAACTCTGTTCGCCTTGGGTTTCTTATCAGATGATTGGCCCATATATCAAATATCAAACCTCTATCACATTTAAAGGAAGCGTGTCTCATTTATTCCGAAAATCGAACATATTGGTGTTCGGCATCCCCTAAAGTTGCAAATATTGGAAATCTGAATTTACACACATTCTTCCTTTCTAACTATCTACTAGTACATCAAATTTGATGTTTTTATCCTATCGTGAAGCTTGTTTTCTATCACTTCATATTTCGTTTCTTCATACTTCGTTTTTCTGTGTTGCACCCCCTTAAATGATCATTTTTGAAAAACTGTAAAAATCGCGGAGGCTTTAAATCAAATAATTACCCCGTATACTAAATTTCAAATCTCTATCACATTGTAAGGGAGGCGTTTTTCATTTGTTCGTCAAATCGAACATTTTAGTGTGTGGCAATAATAGCAAATGTCGCCCCCTATAATAGCAAATGTTGGAAAACTGAAATTCACACTTTCTTCTTTTCTAACTATTTACACGTATACCAAATTTGAAGTCTCTATCTCATCGCGAAGTATGCTTTTTCTATCATTTCACCTTTCGAGTGTATGTTTATGGAGTACCCCCCCCCCCCCCTAAATACTCATTTTTGAAGAACTCCATTCTTCTTGTGTTTTCTATTAAATGATTCGCCCATATACCAAATATCAAGCCTCTATCACGTTCTAAAAGGAGTGTTTTTACTTCATTCTGAAAATCGAACATTTTTGTGTGCGACACCCCTTAAAGTAGAAAATATTGGAAAACTGAAATTGTACACTTTCTTCCTTCCAAACTATATACCCGTCACAAAATTTCAAATCTGTATCTCATCCCGAAGTATGTTTTCTTATCAATTCACATTTCGAACATTTTCCTCTAGAGCAACCCCTTAAACGAACGTTTTTGAAAAACCATAATCGTCTTGGCTGTTATTATCAAATGATTATTCCATATACCAAATTTCAAGCTCTATCAAATTTTGAAGGAGCCGTTTCTCGTTTATTCGGTAAATCGAACATTTTGGTATGCGGCACCCCCTTAAGTAGAAAATATTGGAAATCTGAAATTACACACTTTCTTCCTTTCGAACGATTTATCCATACACCAAATTTGAAGTCTCTATCTTATGGCAAAGCATGCTTTCATATCATTTCACTTTTCGAACGTTTTGGTGTGGAGCACTCCCTGTAGCCTTTTCGCGACGAGCGGCACGCCCACGCGCCAGCTGCGAACTTGCATTCAAGGACGCACGGCGCGCCCTCGTGTCGGAGGAAATTTTACCCTAAAGGACTGGCACGTATTGGTGTTTCTACATGGAACGTTTTAATTTGAATGTGTTTGTCTCCTAGATGGCATTAAATGCCCGTGGAAGCAACTTACATGTATTTTGTAGATGTTTGACCTTGGCACAAGGAGAATCCAATGAATTATTTCTCCATTTGGAGGGATGAAACATGGTTCTGTAGCGTAATCAGACAACTCACTTCTCGCAGCATAAACAATCTTATAATTGAGTTCCGGGTCTCGTTCTGATTTTGTCTTTTATTGATTTCGTTGTTGAATTAGAGGAATATAAGAGAGTATTTTTTTGAGTGGGTGGGGGAGGGGTGGGTAAAGGAATGTGCGGCAATGAAATGATTAGGTTATTTATTTTCTCATGGAAAGGAAGGCTGGGATTTCGTTAATATATCCCATCGAAAAGGTCCAGATATGGAATAAAAATATATAAATCGTCAGAATAGGAATGAGGCTATAAATGGAATTTCCTTGTGTATACTGGAAAGGACACGGGATTATCAAGCTCTGATGGTGGGTATGGAGAACGCGTTGTGAAAACATTTCTAAGTGAACTTTTAGGAAAAGGATATACTTTGTATTTGGATAAATTTTTTACCTCTCCTGTACGTGCAAAGTATTTGTTGTCTAAGAATACGCATGTATGTGGTACAGTTTTAAAAAATCGGAGGGACATGCCAAAGAATTATCCATCTGTACCTAAAACATATATACACTAAAATTTTTAATATTTTGATAAAAGAAAATTTGTATAAAAAAATATATATCAAATAGAAAATAAGTATTTCCTTTCTTCCTGAAAAAAGTAGAATGCTGTGTTGAACGGGTGATTTTTAGTGAATTTTTTTCGAGAGTTAGGCTTAGCGCAAAAAAATAGCCGTCTTTTGGGCACATTTCGGAAACGAAGCGCTTCATCCTTTGGGCCACGGTAGTTTCGGAATGCCGCCGTCCCGAAAGGGCTAGAGAACGTTTTCGAAAAGTTTGATTTTTTCTGGGGATTTTATCAAACGATCGAGCCGTGTACCAAATTGCAAGTCTTAATCTATTCGGGAAGTGCTTAAAAAAAGCGTGAGAGACAGACGGACAGACAGACAGACGGACGGACACTTGACAATTAGTATATATAGATTATCCATTAGGGCTCAAAACTGTGGCATACTTTGTACAAATTTGGGACTACAATTTCAAACCGAAAAATATCACCATATCCGAATCATTATATCATAATATACTTCATGTAGAACGTCTAGTCGTTGGATAGAATTGGATCAGACGAATCTTATAGAAGACGAAAGTTCAAATCGTGTGACATAGTTTTTGCGTGAACAAAATAAAGTATGTGAAAGTAATATGCAGCATTTTGAAGCTATTCACTTTCGGAAGAATAGAAAGAAATATTTAGATGAAAAGCTTAAACGATCAAAGCACATCAACGTTCAGGACATACCAATAGCTTTAAAATACTTCCAATGGCGTACTACAAATTTTAAAAATTGACTACCATACGGTACAGATATTTATAAATAATCCCTTTTTGACATGAATATCTAAGCATGTGTATGATCTGGTGGCACACAAATCAAATGCAAAGTACAGTAATTTTAATCATTGCAGATTTATTACTTTCCTTATATACATAATGTATAAGGAAAGTATTGTGACGGGGTCGAAAATTCGAATTCAAGTTTTCGACGGGAGAGCACGTTTCAAACATCCCTGATCACGAATCAAACACTTTTGAAGTGATGTCTGTGTGTGTGTGTGTGTGTGTGTCAGTGAGACTGTGGAGACGATAACTGACGAACGAATAGACCGATTCGAGCGAAATTTGGTACAAAAATCAGAATCCATAAACACTGGAAGCCTATTGTTTTTATACGCAATCGAATGTTCAGAACTCGCCTAAATTTTCGAGTGAAATTTTGAAAAAATCGTCAAAAAATCAAAACCGCTAATAAAGTTACGCAAATAAACATTTCTTATGTAATTTTTCATTAGAAAACGATTGACATAAATTTTAGAACGCTAACATGAACCGTTCTCGAGATATTGCATATTTTTCAAAAAAAATATCAAAAAATCATATAGAATAAAAAAAAATATATTTCCTATTGAGAAACATGTTCACTTTTCATATGTAATACCATGCGATAAATTGGGAGACATCATTCTCGTGGATCTAGCTCGTTCCATTCATAAAAAAAGATTCTATGAGTAACACTTTTGTATTTGAACGCTAATACTCATTCATCTGATGTACGAATCACTTATTTCTCCGTCCATAACGCTTGGCGAGATTTTGGCGACGAATTTGGTGGAATGTCGCCAACTTGGCGACTTTTTTTATTGTTGCCAAATTTACAAAAATCTCGCCAAATAGATAAAAATGACTCTAAATCAATGAAAATGACGACTAATTGAAGAAAATTCAATATCTTGGAAAGAATTTAAGTATCTACTATAAGAATAACATTTTTTTTAACTGCAAAAGTAGTAAATTCATTGCATTATATAAGGAAAGTCATGTGTTGCCCACACAGATTTTTCCTTTCAGGGTCAATTCATGTGGAACATTTTATTAACGAACATTTGCATAGTTAAATCTGTTGATGTATTAGAATAAAGATCTAACCATTATCCTATTTAAAATAACCTTTCAGTGAATGTTTTAGTCAATTTATTGACGTTATTATGTTCTATATCATTATTTTAAACATCCCATGCGGGAGTACTAAAGTGATCGATTTTTAAAACAGATGGACGGCATTATGATGTGATTATAATACCAAGCAAATATAAAATCTGATATAGACAGAATTTAAAGTTTTTCAACTGGTAAATTATGAAAGTGTTGCAAAATTATAAAACTGTACAAAATAAAAGAAGCCTATGAAATCCGTGCTACACAAATCTAATTAAAAGTGCTTAATTAAAATTAGAGTTACTTAATGAAATTCAGTGCAAAATTTAAAATTATTTTGCTTTATACATTATGTACTATATACCTTATTAAAACAATGTAACACTTATATAATTCACATATTCAAGATGGTGAACTTTATCTTTTCCTATGTTGCGCATGTGTTTAAAAAAAATATGATGTGGGCAACACATGACTTTCCTTATATAATGCAATGAATTTACTACTTTTACAGTTAAAAAAATGTTATTCTTATAGTAGATACTTATATTCTTTCCAAGATATTGAATTCTCTTCAATTAGTCGTCATTTTCATTGATTTAGCGTCATTTTTATCAATTTGGCGAGATTTTTGTTAATTTGGCAACAATTAAAAATGTCGCCAAGTTGGCGACATTCCGCCAAATACGTCGCCAAAATCTTGCCAAGCGTTATGCACGGAGAAATAAGTTATTCTTACAGCAGATAAATGACTATTGGCGCTCAAATACAAAAGTATTACTCAAAGTATCTTCTTTCATGCATGGAACGAGCTAGATCCTCGAGAATGATGTCACCCAATTTATCGCATGGTATTACATATGAAAAGTGAACATGTTTCTCAATAGGAATTTTTTTTTATTTTATAAAACTGTTTGATATTTTTTTTTAAACATATGCAGTATCTCGAGAACGGTTCATGTAAGCGTTCTAAAACTTATGTCAATCGTTTTCTAATGAAAAATTACATAAGAAATGTCTACTTGCGTAACTTTATTAGCGGTTTTGGTTTTTTGACGATTTTTTCAAAATTTCACTCGAAAATTTAGGGGTGTTCTGAACATTCGATTACGAATAAAAACAATAGGCTTCCAGTGTTTACGGATTGTGATTTTGTTCCAATTTTCGTTCGAATCGGTCCATTCGTTCGTCAGTTATCGTCTCCACAGACTCACTGACACACACATACTTTCACACACACACACATACAGACATCACTTCAAAAATGTTTGATTCGTGATCAGGTATGCTTGAAACGTGCTCTCCCGTCGAAAACTCGAATTCGAATTTTCGACCCCGTCACAATACTTTCCTTATACATTATGTACATAAGGAAAGTAAAAATGAACTGTAACATACCAATTCGGGCATAGTAAAGATATCTGTTTTGAAAATACCTTCTGCATGTTCTTCTATATAACCAGAAATGCCTCCTACGATGATGTGTCGACCTTTAACAGCTAAGTTTTGGACGCAAGTTTCAAAGACACATCCCCCAATGGTTTCCCAAATGACGAAAATTCCATGCTGAACAAAATCAAAATTTACGATGCATAATTATATACATTTTCAAATATATTGTATAAATACTAGCCCCTATTCCAGCAGCTAGCGGTCACTAAATATAGAAACCAGCTTCATCAAAATGTACGTCAAAGATGAACTCGGTGGCGAGACCTTTGAATAGCAACCAGTTCTAGGCCAAGTTAAAGCTTTGGATGAGAGGGCACATACCTGGTTTTGCGCAATTTTTACCTTAATTTTTTTTTTACAAATATTTAAAAATATATTAAATTTAACGTATTTTCAAACTTTAAGGCTACTCTTCGGATTGATAGCTAAATTAAAAAAATAATATTAACGACAGCTTCTGGTTCAAGTAGGGGTGTTCGGAATGTTTGTATGCACTCAAAAAAGTGCATACAAACATACCAGATCAGATTTAATGGAATATATATTGAATATCTATATATATAAAAAAGAAAAGTATGTATGTATATATGTATGTATGTATGTATGATCTAACATAACGGCTGAACTGAATTTGATGAAATTTGGTGGGCAGTATCGAAATAGCTTCACTTAAAATTTAGTCCATGTTTAGAGTTTCTAACACCAGGAGTTGTTGCGATATTATTGGAAGACGAAACTTTCGTTTGTCTCATCATCACGGGAGAACTGCTACACCGAATTTATTGAAATTTTGTTTGTAGCTTTGAAATAGCTCCGCATAAATTTAGTCAAAGTGTCGAGTTTCTAAGACCAGGGGTTGTCGAGATATTAATGGAAAACGAAACGTTTTCCTAGGAGTTCTACTCTCTAACTCCAAAATTCCCAACGAAAAAGTTTGCAAATCCTTGGTTTAAAACGTGAAAGTCAGTTAAATCTCTGTTTTGTGAGAGTTTATTGAAAGTATTTGTTAGTCACTTTTGAAAATCGCAGGTTTGCAATATGAATTTAAATGGAAACTCTATCACCATGGTTTATTTCTTACAGGCTTACTAAAGAAATTTTATTAATTTGAATAATAAATAAATGAATATAAAAATCTCTCTCTCTCTATATATATATATATATATATACATATATATATATAAAGAAGAAAAGTATGTATGTATGATCTAACGGATCTGATTGGCCAAAAAGTGGCCAATCAGATCCATTTTTACTTTCCTTATATACATAATGTATAAGGAAAGTATTGTGACGGGGTCGAAAATTCGAATTCGAGTTTTCGACGGGAGAGCACGTTTCAAGCATCCCTGATCACGAATCAAACATTTTTGGAGTGATGTCTGTGTGTGTGTGTGTGTGTGTGTGTGTGTGAAAGTATGTGTGTATGTGTGTGTGTCAGTGAGTCTGTGGAGACGATAACAGACGAACGAATGGACCGATTCGAACCAAATTTGGTACAAAAATCACAATCCGTAAACACTGGAAGCCTATTGTTTTTATACGTAATCGAATGTTCAGAACCTCCCTAAATTTTCGAATGAAATTTTGAAAAAATCGTCAAAAAATCAAAACCGCTAATAAAGTTACGCAAATAGACATTTCTTATGTAATTTTTCATTAGAAAACGATTGGCATAAATTTTAGAAGGCTAACATGAACCGTTCTCGAGATATTGTACATTTTTCAAAAAAATTATGAAAAAGTCACATAAAAAAAATTCCTATTGAGAAACATGTTCACTTTTCATATGTAATACCATGCGATAAATTGAGTGACATCATTCTCGTGGATCTAGCTCGTTCCATTCATGAAAAAATATACTTTGAATAATACTTTTGTATTTGAACGCCAATAGTCATTTATCTGCTGTAAGAATAACTTTTTTCTTAGTGCATAACTCTTGGCGAGATTTTGGCGACGAATTTGGCGAAATGTCGCCAACTTGGCGACTTTTTGAAATGTTGCCAAATTAACGTAAATCTCGTCAAATGGATAAAAATGACGCTAAATCAATGAAAATGACAACTAATTGTCGAAAATTCAATATCGTGGAAAGAATATTAGTATCTACTATAAGAAAAACCTATTTTTTTACTGTAAAAGTAGTAAATTCATTACATTATATAAGGAAAGTCATGTGTTGCCCACATCAGATTTTTTTATTACATAATGCAGTGAATTTACTTCTTTCACAATGAAAAAACAATGTATAAGATTCACGACCCTATATGTCCCGGTGTAGTTTTTTATCAGAGTTTTGCATCGTAAATCCCGAGCAACGCCGGGTAATCGCTGCTAGTACTTTATATAAAAGGGATACATTACACTCGGAGTTAAAATGGTTTCCACAAATTATTATGACATACGTTTACTGTACATAGACACAAAATACATTAAAACTTATCTTGAACTATTTGCAGTAATAAAATGTGTCCAGTGATTTATTTTACCAGCGCAATATTCGTAATCGATAAAAGCTATTAAAAACGCTGACCTTAAATGACATAAATGGGCCATTGGTGAGTAAAACAGGGTAATTGTATTTGGGCGATTTTTCGGCCCGTTGAACCAAAGACTGAGAGAAACTGGGATTTATCATAGACTGACCATTCTCTATGATGCCTAAGGTGCTATATTTTGCTGAGTTTACGTATTGAATGGCTTTTGGTACAATCACTATATAAAAAGTATTGATAGGTACAGGGATAATATTGCTTTAGAAACCAATATTAAACAGTAGTCATTCCGTATATTGAGTCCACAGTCTTCATTCCATTTTAGTTCCAGAGATGGAAGGTCGTGTTTATTGAAAGAGTGATCTGAATAAAGTAAATGGTAAAAATGATAATGGGTTTTGATATTTTGTCGTAAATAATAGTTTCGTTCCAAAAAATTTGTATAACACACAAAAACATTCTGTTAACATCGTTAGAAGTGAAAAATAATGATAAAAATTTTATTAAAGTATAATGACAGGGAACACCGAGACATAATCCTTTGTTGTGATCAACAAAAGTGGCAATTTCCAAATAAGAACACAAATGTAACAGAAATAATTTACTGGATATTCTTTGGATAAAACATCTGCTAAATATTCTGTCATATAGTTTACCACATGGTCACAACCCAGATATTATAAACATATATAAATATGAGGTCATTAGAGACACACATACGATTATATGCACTATTGTTTTCACATTCCCAACAATGCGTTATATTGCTGAAAAATATAGGATTGTTCTGAATTCAAAACTCACTTCCAGTATATTAGTGGATTTAAGTTTTGAGAGTAAAAAGGTTTAATTGTTGTTTGTGCTTATGTCTGAAACTTTGGAAAATATACATTGCAAACATATGGAAAATTTGGTATGTTAATTTAAATTGAAAAAATAAAACTTAATTTTATATTAAGTGATATTAGTATATTTTCGAACATTTTCTTATCAAAAACTGGAGAAAAAAAACATACAATAAGCATCATTAATGTTTAATGAATAATTATTTTATAAAATATTTAGTATAAATGTTGTCATTTAAATTATAAATGTATAACTTGTTTGTAATATACAGTATGCATTTCATTGACAATATAAAAGAGTAGTAAATAAAATATGTATACTATTGCCAAATATGTCCATACTTTATATGAGTTTAAACCAGAAATTCATAGATAGAATTATCTAGGGAATATCAGAAATTATTGTCGATACATTAATCATTTTACATTTCTATTCACCGACTGTGATATTTTCAACATAACTTAAATAATTGGGATGAAAATGCGTGTGGCATTTTATTTTGCAACTAAAAAACAGATTTCTATTGAATTTTAGCGAGAACTCATATTTGTATTGCACTTTTCCCCCCAAATCAACATTTTTAAGGAAAATATAGGACAAACCAATTTTGATACATAGAAAACAGTCATAAATAGTTGTTTCAGATTTTACAATGTAAAACAAACTTCTAAAAACGGAGACTAAAATAAAATGTATATTTAAAAGACATCATTTAAAAACTATTTATATTTAAGAAATCGTTTCAAGGATGTCATTTAAAGACTATATATAATATTAAATTTAAGAAATATTTTAAAGATCCTCATTTAAACATTATTTTGCAGGGAAGACTTGATATGCTATACAAGTGAAGGCTTGACCTCATTGTATTTATAGTGTTCCCTTAAAATAGATAATCTAAAGGAATTTTTTAAATGTCTTACGATGCATACTTTTGCTCACGTATGAGTGTGCATCTAACTTTCGTCTGTCTAGAACAGGGTTGTCAAACTTCATTTTGTAAAGTGCCAATTTTTCTTTCAAAGTTTATCAGCGGGCCGGGAATCAATTAAACAGTAATTTTATATAAAAATATTTAATTTAAATTCCAAGTATACATCAAAATTAAAATGGCATTAAGTCATAACGGTTAAAAAACACCGCATTATTTCAAATATCCATACATAACATCTTTTCAACTTCCATATGGCATCGATGTTTGGCGTCAAAGCGGTTGTACTGGTTTTGAGAATTCACTAAAGATGCTCATCCGTAACTCTTGAACTCAACCAAACTACATTATAATATTATTATAGGCTTGCCCAATTTAAAAAGAATATGTGCTTGTGACAAATATAAGTGCATGTTCAATAGGTATCTGTAATCTGTAGCTATGTGTTTAATGTGTAGAAAAACTATTCATGAAATTTGAGTATTTGCTAATTGAGATCGAGGGCCACCCCGAGGATCCCCCATGACCGTTTCTTTGACAAGCCTGGTCAAAGGTACTATTTTCGGAAGTAGAATTATTTAAGAAAAATTCTACTTCTGAATATTATTCCAAATATTATTTAAAAAATTATTTTCGATGAACATTAAATAAGTAGAATATATGATTGGTCTTCATTAGCTACTACCGTTTGTCATTACATGAACTAAAATAAAATAAAACAAATCCCAATTTTATAAGTCTTAATAAAATTACTTCTGGATTTATCAACAAGAACCTATACAAGTTATACATAATTGGAATAGAAATGTTCTAATTGGTATAAATGTTTTAAAAGGCTTGCTATAAATGTAACTTATAACTAATTTCATCATATGCTTTTCATACATGTATTAATATAACAAAAGGCTGCTAAGGGAAGTTTCAAACATACAATTATTACAATTTTGGCAATTATTACAATTTTTCATAGAAATTTAGACCAGCACTCACAGTGATAAGAAATTGGATTGATAGCAACTACTTTGTAACAAATGTGCGGCCTAAATTTTTCTATAATTCGAGACCTCATATGTTCATATTGAGCGTAAATTGTACTAGATTATAGCCAATGTAGGGCCCCAATACTATCTAACATAGGAGCTTCGTATATCTTAAACAGGTACAGCTTTTGCTTGCTAAATCGCTTTTTAATAATTGATTCTTTACGATTCACTTTTTACTTTCTCTGCAATGCATGTGAATGTATAGGGAAAGTATTGGAATCGTGCCGAAAATCGCAACTCGAGTTTTCGACGGATCTACACATTTCGAAACCTCTAGAATACAAAAAGACTATGTACCTGTGTATCTGTCTACCTGTGTGTGTGTCTGTGTGTCTGTGTATCTGTGCAATGTATTTATCCACTCTAACTAAAAAACTAATCGACCGAATTTCATAAAACTTGGTATGTAAGTCATTTGGGTGAGACCCTAGTGCTGATTAGTATTTGGTAGGATTTGTAAAAACAGAACCCGCCTTTTTTTGCGAAATGGCCCGTAAAAATTTCATGTATCCACTCTAGCTAAAATACTGATTGACCAATTTTCGCAAATTCTATAAATAAGTTTTTTTTTGTCGACCCAGGCTGGGGGCTTGCCTAATCAGGCTTATAGCTGTTGAAAAACCCCAGCCGATAAGTTACTTGTAGGATGATCTGGTGCTGATTAGATTTTGGTACGATTCGGAAAAGAGCAACCTGCCTTTTTTTACGACATAGCCCGCAAAAATCGCCAAAATCTAAAATAAAAAATACGTGTGCTTAAATATATCCATTAAATACTTGTTTTATACGCAATTTTTAACGAAGACAAGAATAAGACGAACTCCATTGCACTAGGACTAGCCGTTCTCGAGATATTTTAGTTTTTTCTTATTTTCCTTACGCCACTTTTGAAAATAAGTTCAGTTACCAAATCAGAACGAAAATTGAATTAAAAGTGAATTAAATTAAAATAAAATAAAGAGAACGTGGATATAAGTGTGCAGAGAAAGTCATGTGCTGCCCACATCAGATTTAAAATTTTTATTTTCAAATTTTATGGAAGGGTATATAAGGGACTCTGTAAATCGAAGTGGCTTTTAAACTGTTTCAATATTTTTCTTTTAAAATATCATTTTGAGTATTATATGGAATCAATATACTACGAAATAACTTTTTGATTGGCTTACTCAAGTCACTTCTTAATCAAGATTTTGACTATAACCCCCTCTGTTTCTTCTATTTGCGGACATTCCTCTTTGGACTTGGGTCTCCTGCCCTCACAAAAGGGATCCGGCGTATCCTCGAACCAGCTGTATCCTACATTATTGTGTTATTTGTGCTTAAATACGTTGCTCCAGTTTTTCCTTATACTTCGCTCAAAATGCATTTTATTTATTAATTGTATAGAATATTGTAATAATTCTAAATTGAAATAAATATATTAAGATTCGGGTACACTTTTAGAGGCCCTAAGAAACAAATTAGTCAGTGTATCAGTACTTCAACCCTGATTATTTGGAATCTTATATGCAAATGTATTAATTATAAAATGAGTAAAATATAGGATAGAATTTTTGTCATTTGTGTGCATTCTAACTGTATTATTATTATTATGTACTAAGTATTCCCTCTTATCTGCCGATGAGCATGTTCCAATAACATGACAGCCTGTAGCTTTCGTCCACTGAACCTTGAATAACGAAAAATTAAGGTGTAAACATAGCCGATTTCCACGAGCAAGTCAAGAAAACTGTTACATCCCTGAATGGAGTTTACATTGCGAATGTAACGAATCAGATACTGATCAGTAGATTTGAAAAATTGATAAAAAAATTGTATTAAAAAATATATTTGTTGAGTAATCATCAAGCAGTGATTAGCAATAAAACATTTAATCACAATATTTTCGCAGCAATTAACATTGTGATTGCTTTATTTATTACTAACGGAAATACTCATTTTGCCCTGCATAATAACGAAATATATCGAAAATAGTACAAAATCAAATATATTTTGGTTATAAATATGTTACCGATTAAGATTAAGAAATCAGCCGGTAAGGTATGTAAATCGGTTGAACTTTTTCAGAATTGGAAGCAACAAACCTGTATTTTATGTTAAGAGGCATAAACTTAATATACTTATGGAGAAATGAACTTAAATTTAAACATTCCCTGAATTTAATTACATTGATTGAAAATAAATATCAAGACCGATTACTTATTTTAGAAGATATTTAGTTTGGGAGCGCATTTTAGCAATTTAACTTATATACACTATGTTGCAAAAGATACATTCATCCATAAAAAATTGATCCACGAAACTCTGCATGTAAATGTCGTGTCAAAAGTTATGCAAATGATCAAACTGTCAGGACCAATGATATTATAGGGCTCATGCAACGCGGATGAAGACGACGAATCATTCACCATTTAAGACAACCGGTATTCTCATTCACGGGCAAATTGAACTATATTTTATGCTTTGATGCTGCAAGATGTGTACAAAGATGTCTTTGAGACGTACTCGACTGTGAACAATTATCGGATTTAGAGAGAGATCACATCATAGGACTAAAGGAGACTGGTTGGTCCAACATGCACATCAGCAGCTATATTTGTCGGTGCGATATGGCAGTTACTCAGTGTTGGCAAAAGCGGATCAGAAAAGGAACATATAACCGTCGCAGAAGCTCTGGCTGCCCCAAACAGGATCGAGAGGATAGCAATTGCTCGAGAAGATAGGGCAATTAGGAGAAGAGCGACGCCCACCCCGATGACATGGTTATCAGACATTCGAAGTAATTTGCCTTCCTCCATGTATCTTATATTAAGAAATACTATTCGTAGATGATTGGCAAAATGTGGAATTCGGTTTTGACATCCATTAAGGCACCTACCACTGACATCTCAACATAGACAGAGCCGTCTGGATGGCTGCCAGCTCGATTATCCTGGACAGTGTCTGATTGGCGGCATGTTGTCCTTAGCGACGAATCCCGCTTCTCTCTCGGTGCTGATGACCGCCACATACGAGTATAGAGGAGGACTGTACAGCCTTTCGATCTCACATTTGTTGTCGAGCGGCACACAGCCATCACACGCGGTATGACAATCTGAGGAGCCATTTTGTGGAGCAGCCGCGATCCTTTAGTTATTCTGCAAGTCAATCTGGCGGCTTGCATGTACATCGATCATATTCTACAGCCGATTGCTTTGCCTATGCTATCAAGCCACCCATATTCCATTTATCAGCAATTTAACTCCCGACCCCATACTTCACGACTTTCTCAACGTCTTCATATATTTAATTCCCTCCCATGGCCAACCAGGTCCCTTGACCTATCACCAATAGAACACGTCTGGGATATACTAGGATGGCAATTGCAGCCTTCTCAAAATACCATTGAATTTGCTGACTAGTTGCAACAATTATAGCAGAATCTTTTCTAGAATGACATAAGCAATGCTATTGACCCTATTCTGCACCCAATATCAACATGCATAGCTTCCCAGGAGAGGAATAGCCAGTTACTAAAATGTTATCTTCTTATTGCCACTATTTTTTAATTAAACATTTTTTTGCTCAAAAATTTTAATCATTGGCACATCTCCTAAACCAATACAAACGTACCGAGTTTCACGTCTATAGCTCAAGATCTGATAGGTGCATATCTTTTTTTGCTGGAGAGTGTATATTAAAACGGTACAAAATCTGAAATAGTTTTCGATATAAATCTGCTATTCATTAAACTTAACAAACCCGTGATAAAATATGTAAATGCGTTGAGCCGTTATCGACCTCAAAGCCATGATGGTGGACAGAAACATGTTTAATTGCCCCCATTATTCCTCGCTTCCAGTCTTCGTTATTAATTGCTCATAGTTTTCATTATTCTTCACTCTGGTAATAAAAAATTTACATCAAAATATCCCCCGAACGAAGCCGCATTTCCTGAAATTGCAAGTCATTTAACACTAGGACGACGAATATTTTGAACTGCCTATAACGACGGGCAGCGGCCAATTTGAATTATTATGAAACCTAGAATAATTTTCTTCTGTGTTTGCAATAACTTTAAGGAAATAAGAAAAGTCATTAAATGTCAGTGGGCCTTAGGTCTGTACCTCTGGTCCTCCGTCTGCTGGCGGAAAATCAGTCGGGTTGCCCTATTGACGATGAAGTGGCCGACGAACCATTGAGTTGGTAGGGCCCCGACTCTTCCAGGTGGTCGTGCCCATGGACTGTGCCTATTCATGGCCTGATCCAAGGGCTTACCGGTGGCTGGTGTCGAGCTTGGCGGACGTTCTATCGGCCCCTGCCCGGTGAATGATTTCGCCAAGTCCGCGACCTGGCTGCGGCTCCGCTGGATTGGAGATTTGTTTATCTTCGCGGCTGGCCTTAAGTTAGACATAAACTTAACGGTTGTCTGGCCAGTTCGCCTATCCTTGTCCTTGTCAGTGGGCTGGGATTAGCCGTTTTGGATGAATCGTTTCTCAAAGTGGGTATGCGGTCAAAACGACAGCTTCCGTCATTCTAGTGTTAAAATCATTGCATGGTTGAGGAGGTATTTGAGTTTAAAGCAGCCGCAGTAAAAATGTCCCCTTTGCACAGAGTTCCCAGGAGAGTCTTTATACATTCAAACAACTTTGTAAGGATAGGGCGACAAGTGCACGCGTTAGACTCATCTATAGTAAAGTGACCATGATCGAAATTAGTACTTGCAGCACCCTTAGCGGAGAATTTAAAAATTTAAGATAACGAAACACGAAGAAAGAACGAAATAGAAGAAAAATATCAATTGCGAGTTCTAGAGGATTATCTAATTAGTAGAAATCGATAGCAATAATGACTGGAATGCAATATACAGGGTGTCCAGTGCTATCGGTGCCCAAAGACTATTTTCTCAACCGGCGTTAGTCAGAGAGTTATACTTCCAATTGCAAAAATGTTTTAAATTTTAAAATCTGTTATCTTAGAAACAGTTTAAATTAATTCAATACATTTCTGAAAGAAATACGAAATATAAATTTTTATACGGTCTCCCGGTCCTACCAATTAGGAAAATCATCCTCATACAATTTCATGCAAAATAAAAAAAAATCTTCCTTTTAAGACCAAAATTCATCAAGTTATGGAGCATTAAACTTTATGACTTAAGTCGCTTGTCCACGCATAAAAATGTCCCGTTTCCGGTCAACCAACCAATAAGGTACCGTATTGACCATTTCTCCAGGCAACCAACCAATCAAGGACAGTAATGACCATTTTTTAGCACAAAAAGTGATCCAAATTTACACAGCTATAAGTCGGTCAATTTTGATCGTAAAAGGATGATTTTTTATTTTGCATAAAATTGTATGAGGATGATTTTCCTAAATATAATTGGTAGGACCGAGGGACTGTATAAAAATTTATATTTCGTATTTTATTCAGAAATGCATATATTGATTTAAACTGTTTCTATGATAATAGATTTTAAAATGTAAAACATTTTTGCAATTGAAAGAGCATATCTGTGATTGGAAATGTATCTCGGTTGGGGAAATAGCCATTGGGCACCGATGGCACTGGAAACCCTCTATATAAAGGACAATCAGAGCTTGTAACACCCCAATGCCTGACAAAAAAGCGAGATAGAAAAAATATCAATTGCACAGTTGTAGAGAATTATCTAGTTAGTACATTAGGACATTAGAAGCGCCTGAAACGCGTATATAGAGGACAAAAAATACCTGTCAAAAAGTCGTATCATTAGAGCTTGTAACACCGCAATTCTTGCCGACAAAAAGCGAGATAGAAATTAAATATCAATTTCAAAGTTGTAGAGGATTATCTAATTAGTAGGAATTGCCATCAGGAATGCCAGAAATGCTTTTATAGAGGGTAATAAATACCTGCCAAAAGTCGTATCATCAGAGCTTGAAACACAGCAATGCTTGCCAAAAAAATGCGAAATAGAAGAAGCATATCAATGGCGAAGTTGCAGAGGATTATCTAATTAGTAAGAATATATATCAGGAACGCTTGAAAAGCGTAAATAGAGGACAATAGATACTTGTAAAAAGCCGCATCATCAGAGCTTGTAACACCGCAATGCCTGATAAAGTACGCGGTAATGTTCTTTCTCGAATTCAAATATGCATGAATGCTGTCGGGGATATTTTGATCAGACTCTAAAGTCGGTCTCAAATAAAAAGTGCGAGCCAGGCACGTTACGTCTTTCTCGGGTCATACAGTAAAACCAAAAGTATTAATAGACTATCAGTAATGTCTGTTATAATTAAATGAGCAACTACTACCACTGTAACTACCACTGTAACTCGTATATTGTCAACTCGTCAACTTAACTGCGATTTAATGATGACTCCTGTTTATAGTCTATCCATAGAAACTTCTGGAAATCGTTATATGTCAAAGAATAATAAAGTTTCTGGAACATTCCGGAAGTCGGCAAATTGTCGATATTTCGCCAAATCTGGAAACTCTTCTTCTAACTGGGAAATCCTGGAAACCATGGATTCCGGTCAGCCTCACATCCTGATGACGCCATGGGCTGCGTTTTCTTCGTCTGCCCTTAGAGACAGGTGAAAGAGTAAGAGCTAAAGTGAAAATTGCGAGTTAACAACAATATGATATTTGGTCTGCTGAATACCAAAATACCGTTAAAACACCAGATTAACTCTAATTTTTGAAATAGCTATAAAACAAGTTTTATCCATTTCCACATATACATACTCTATTATTAATATTTATATAAGAATCTTGATGCTTGTATATATATATATAATGGCATTCTATAGCATCTATCCCAATATATAGAAATAGTTTCTTTCCATGCTTCTTGGGACATTTTTCCAAGGATAGTAATATTTTGATCAAGCCGTTCCCCGTGTTCGTCTTTGTCAGCTCTAAGAGATCCAGATGAGAGTATAAAAATTGTATTTTTATACATGTTGTTCTCTAGATTCTCGTAGTGCTGAAAGATGGTTGCTTCAAGCAGTGCAGATAATCCATTTCTTAGGTTCCATATATCTTGAAAACGAGAGCTAATGTGCGATATTTTGGTTCATATTCATGATTAGCTTGTGTACTTTAAACAAAAATATATATTTTTGTATCAGAGATATTTTTACTTTTCGTGCAACATATAGTAATATATTGAGAATGTATTAGAATCATGCCGAAAATCGCAACTCGAGATTTCGACAGATCTACACGTTTTGACACTTCTAGAAAACAAAAAAAAAACATTTTTAGCGTGATGTCTGTGTGCTTGTCTGTGTGCCTGTCTGTCTGTGCAATGTATGTATCCACTCTAACTGAAAAACTAATTGACCGAATTTTATAAAATTTGGTAGGTGAGTTTCTTGTGGGTGATCCTGGTGCTGATTAGATTTTGGTACGATTCGGTAGAAAATAACCCACAGTTTTTTGTGACATGGCCTGCAAAAATTGCCTGTATCCACTTTAGCTGAAAAACTAATAGACCAAATTTTACAAAATTTGGTAGATAAGTCACTTGTGGATTGCTCTGGTGGTAATTAGATTTTGGAACAAATCGAAAGAAAAATACCTACCTTTTTTAGCAAAATGGCCATCAAAAGTCGTCAATATCTAAAATAAAAGACTGCTTATACTCAAATATATCCATAGTGCATAAAGCGGGATGAAAAACCTTAACATTCGCCAATTGTATGAATACCAACTGCCCATTTATCACGAAAGGCACAAAGCTGCACTTTCAAAAATAAGTCACTTAGTAAATACACAAGATAAAAGAATTTGAAAAAAAGGGGGGTTGCCAACAGGTAAAGTACGAAACGGCCAAGGGGGATTGTGACCCCTTGTGTCCCGGTTACAGCATGCTTTCACACCTAGGCAACACTCCCGGACACCAATCCTTCCTGAAGCATACTCCCATCCGTCATCATAACATGATCAAGTGAAAAGTAGAGTGAAAATAAAAAAGGACAAATTACTAGAATGAACAAGCCTTAAAGAGATGTCTATCCAAAAATACAAAACATGACAGTGACCCTTCTTTATGATCGTCGACCAACATCAAAAAAAGAACACCTTACAGATTCAGCTTTAATACAATAGCAAGAAAACCCATATCAAAATTCTATCACTTCACATTTACCTTTCATTATTGCCATTTTCGTTTTGTTGAATTTCCGAAATTAGCATAAAATACATTGTGTTCATTGCCGTGAAATGTATAATAATACTGCCTCAGAAATTGCAATGGATATTGCTGTTTGACTGCTTCCATTATTATTTTTCTTTCGCTTATTATGCAATCTCTTTTGAATGTGTGAAGTTTGTCATTCCTATATAAATGGTTAATTATTATATTTCGAAAAATACTTTTACTTAAATTTGTATTTTAATTTATAATGTAATTGATGTCGATATTGAAGGAGTTCCTTTTATCATATAACTTGAAGTAAATATTATCATTTTCATCATATTATATACAAATATCCAAAAAATTGATTACATTTTTATTGTCCATAATAGTTTCAATCATTACCAAGTTCGCTGGGTAAAAGCAAAAATCAAAATCATTATTCGTTTCCAAATTCGTTTCCAAATATATACATTAAATGCGTATTATATACGTAAATTTTGACGAATTAAAGAATAAGACTAACCCCATTACATTAGGACTAGCCGTTTTCGGGATATTTGAGTTTTTCCGCATTTCCGCTTCGTCACATTTGAAAATATGTCCAGTTACCAAATGAAAACGAAAAGAGAATTAAAAGTGCACATTGGGTGTAATTTAAAATAATTATGTTATTTTGTGCAATTACACTCAATTTAATGATTTACTGAAGAAAAAAAGAGAATATGAATATGAGTCTGCAGTGAAAGCCTTACAGAGAATTGTGAAGGCAGAATTTGAATACATTTTGAATTTGCATACATTTTAAATCATATGAGATAATCAGGACCTCAGTAAGCAAATAAAAAGGGCCAAAATATGCTTGAAAGTCGACCTATTCTAACATAAGTAGCGGTATGAATTAAAGTTTTAATTACACTATTACAAAGAAATATTATTCTCAAGAATGTTCTTTAAATGTTGGAATTTAAGTAATCTTTGAAAAGTAGTTTGTGTCAGAAACTTTATAAGCACATAATTACATCTCAATGAGTACTTTAAATCCGATGCCCTAATTCATTCAAACATTAATAACTAGATAATACGTTTTAGTTAAATATAGTATTTAGATTTGAAATTCCAATTAGTGGATAAAAGAGTTAATTAAAACAGAGCTAAATGAAGTATCCTTTATCTAATTAATAAGCTGCAGCGTGTTTCTGTAGAACTTCATAATCTTTAATAGGGTTACACTGTATGTAAATTATCTAGCATATGAGAGCCATAATTACACTTACGTCTAAATGTTCAATCTTCACTAAAAACAGCATTAACGTTGCCATTGTTAAAGTCATTTGTGCCATAGTTAAACTTATTTTTTTAACACTTTACGACATAGTTGAAAAGTGTTTATGACTTTGTTCATTCTGTCTGTCTGTCTGTCGCTTCGTTCGCATGATAACTGCCGTAAAATAGACTTTATTAAAATGAAATTTTAGTATGTTGTTGAGACGGTCTGCGGGACATATGGAAATGGAAATGAGTAATATCGTCCAATTAGTTTCAGATTGAATCCGGGTTGAAGACATGAAATACATTGAACTCTATAATTTTTCAAACATTTTTCAGCTAATTTATAATTCACAAATTGCTTCGACAATTTTAGAAAATATTCAAATTATCCCATAAAATATATAAAAAATTTCAGCAAAATATGTTTGGTAGTTGTTGAAATAAAAATTAAAATATTAATTACACCCATATAATATGAAGAGACCACGTGACCCACTTTAAAATAAAGTATGGCATCCATCTTTTTTCTCATTGTAAAAATCGTGATTTTTAATGTTCGTTTAAATTTATATTTCGTGTTGCACCCGTCTTAAAATCGCTTTATTTTTGCGTATTTTCTCAGCATCTATATTCTGTGCCAACGCAATTACAATATTTTTGAGTTTAAATGATCATCAAACTTTGATTATTTCTACAACTAAGTCTAATTTCAATAGATGCAGAATGTAAATAAGTGATTGTAAGATGAGTTGTATAAGAATTGCTGAAAAATTTTTCACGCAAAATTATTTAACTCTGGGGTCTGGAATAAAAGTGTATGAATGAAATATTCACTGCTTTTACATAGAAAATCAGACGATTTATATTTCGATGACGTCATTTGAATTAAGTTCATTTTTTCCGATGAAGTTTTAGGTTTTCAAATGTAATAAATTAATGCAGTACTGTGATAATTTAAAATATATCAGCGCTGAATTTATCGCATTTTAGAGATGTTTAAATAAAATTACACTTCAGTTGGAAAGTGTTTCATAACCAATGCCTTATGCATGATTGATCTTTCTTGTTAATGAAATTCCCGAATCGAATTACGGCTCATCATTAAACAGGAGACGGTATTTTCTCTAGATACTCATTGTGATTTTAATTTTAACAAATATTAGGCAACTTGATACAAACTTGTGGCAACCGAAAAGAATTTTAAAGTTTATAATTTACATTAATTATTTTTATTATATTCACATTGCCGTAAATTCTATTTAGTGGAATTATATTTAAATCGTACATTGCTTTGTTGTGCCGCTATAAACCCTCCAATTATTTTACTTTTCGTGTGAGTCCTGTAAAGGAATATTATTAAATTATTACAAAGATTAGACCAATTTGAACTTAACAATAACATTTATTAAAGATACAAAATACCTATTAAATTCCAATACATTAACTACTTTTCCTATTAATTATTTATTAAGATACATGTGAGAGGAGAGCATGTGAGACCCTGAACCATATACCTAACGTATTTATTAACCTGTGGATGATTGATGAACACATACCTTTAATCTGGGCCTTGTTAGCAGCACTAGGTCAATCTCGTCTGTAGTTACACGCATCAACTCGAAGTGTAATCCCCACTCATAACTTCATTGAATACTGCTAACTCAAACACTCCACTTATTTCATGCTATTAGGCGGTTCTATTCACAAGTCATCATAACATATCTGCACCAGTCAACTCTGAATAACTGCTCACCAGCATCTTTCTTAAGTCATTTTAGTATATCTCATTTTTAAGTCAAAAATCATGATTGTCTTATTTCTGGTCTGCTCTTGTCTCAAAATTCCATCTGTCTTGTCCCATGTCTGATCTCGTTCTCTGTTCGTCAAAATCTGATCTCGTTCTTTGTTCGTCAATGTCTAGGCTGTGTTTCCCTCGGTGGGACTTGATACAAATCCTTCATTTGACGAGATACATTAAAGTGGTAAAAAATTCCCTCTGATCAGTCTATATGCAGCTCTTTTGCTCCTACCTCGGATGTGTGCGAGCAATTTAACTCTTTCAATCATTATTATTAATTCTTATGACTCTCTATTTAAACATAATTACTACTATTAAGACCAGCGAGCATTCTGCCCTATAAGTAATAAACAAACAACATGAGAAAGTTTCCTACTTTTGTGAAGATTCTTTACCGAGTTAAGTCGTATATCTTAAATAAAAATTTATATAATGATAAGAAATAAAATAACATCATAATCTCACTTTCAGTATCTGATCCCATACGCTACGTTAAGCTCCGTGGTTGCATCGCAGTTTTTCGCTGCGAAAGAATTATAGTCATTGCATTATGTAGGGAACGGGCTGCCCACATCATGGACTCACTTTCAGTATCTGATGTCATACGCTCGTAAAGCTCCAGAGTTCGTGAATTGTTTATACGTGATTGAATTAGGTGTGGCAACATTCTGTAACAGCGTTATGCAGAGATAGATAGACATATAAATCAAGATGTTTGTAGTATAAATAATAAATCGCACCTGTCCCATAAACTGTGAAACTCATATTTCTAATCAATAATATTAGTTCACTCAATTTTCAGAGATCTTAGCAGTGGGGCTGGGTCTTTTCAGCAGTGCGGGGGGGGGGGAGTGAGCTTTAAAGTTGTTAAAAAATTAACAGCTTTGATATACGCCTGTATTTTTAGCCCAGCAAAATTAATTTTCACATCAAGTACAAAATGGTGAAAAAATATTATACAGTTTCTAAAATGTTCTTGATTAAACTATGCACTAGACTAGACGGAATACAATGTATAACAACAACGTGTGTAAGGCATTAAAAAGGTCCATTTATAAATATTTTATATATTTTTCAATTAGAAAAGGTTTAAGCTTATGATCAAAAGAAGTATTAGTACAAATTAGCACATTTAACCTGGCATAATTAATTTTAAATCCCTTTTCCCATATTTCATTATCGCCTACCAAAGTAGTTCTGATAATCAGGACAAAGCTACAGAAAACTGCTTTCGTCTGCATTATAAGTTCAGGGGAGCCAAATCATTGAATTTACGTTCCAAACGAGCCGGGCCAAATCATTTGATTTATTATTTTTGTAACGTTTTTGCGAGCAACCAAACACAAATAAGTTGGAAGTTGGCTCGCTCCAACAAATGTTTGCTATTATCGGCAACGTTACATGTTTAATCAATCTTTGATTAACTACAGCTTAAATAAAAATTATCATCTATGGTTTCATATTAGTATATACGTAAAATTTCAGGATTGGGCGTTTTTCCGTCTTTTCGCAATGCAGGGATTAAAATATGCAGGATTTATTTTTAATGAAGAAAGATAGTAACAGATATGAACACATGCATAAATAGCTCACAGAAATACAAATTTATTATTAGCTTTTCCTTTATTTGTTATTGAAATTACATACAAGCGTTTTTTTTTTTTACAATTCAGCACCACCTAGAGGCTGGCTTATGTAGATTCATCCTTAATTGAATACATACGAAAAATGAGAGATATGACAAACTGATAAATTTTTCTGCAGACACCATTTTATTGATTCGCAACTAAATCACAGGAGCGTTTAATTAAGAATTATAGACTGAATGAAAAGATAAAATAGTAAAGCGATGTCTACGGATTCATTCGCTGTAAAAGTCTTTGTGTATCGCCTCTAAGATATAAGAGGACATCAAATAAAATATCAGAAAATAAATGAGAATTGAAGTTAGCAGAATAGCTACTATATATACCATTATGCACTTGATTATACATGATTAGGATTGCCGAAAGAAAGTTTATCAGCAATTTAGCATTTTAATTTCAGACGTGGGCAATATTATTAATTTCTATATAAACGTGGATCTTATAGTTCGGCAGTATGGATTCTTCCAATTCTGGAGAGAAGGAGTGATATAAGTTTACTAGAGTTTACATTACTTTTATCAGATTTAGTATATTAATATAATGGAAACACAGATAAAGTAATTGCGTATCTTAAGTTTGATATTTAAAGGAAATAAAAGTATAATTCAAACAGCTGTAATACTGTTGCTAACATTTAATATTCCCTTTCTTCTGGAGTCTTTCGTCTCTTTCAAAGTCCAGACGGAGAAAACATCAGTACAGATGTCTTTTCCCTTGATGTTGCCTTACGCGGAAGGCCGAAGATGGGGTTCCAGATTTGGCGATGTATCGCCAATTTGACAACTTTCTGAAGGTTCGAGAAGGGTCGCGTAGAAACGATTATTTTACGTGATGTGAGATATTTCCAAAAGTTTCCATAGAGAGTCTATAAAAGGAATCATCAGTGAGTCGGAGAGCAGTTGACGAGATACGAGATACATTGAACTGTGACATTCGTCAATGTTTTGAATTTTTTTTTCTAATGGCCAGACGATTGAATCGTTCATCATTCGCCCATCCACGGGCCAGAAACGTGAACCTTTTTTGCCGTCATATGACGTTGCCCCAGCGCACCAGTGGGGGTAGGAACACAACGCGCTCAACGACACAACATCTACGCCTGAAGGTGGGACTCGAACCTACAACCCGGCGGCCGAACGATCGCTAGGAAACGCTTGCCTTGACCGTTCGGACACCACGTCGGCATGTTTTGAAAATAGTAACGCCTACTTTTGTCAATATTTCAAGAATAATATCATTTATTTCGGAAATTGGTGAAGTATATAAGTGCTGTTTGACGGTATATTGTTCCTGTTTACGTTGTGCTTGTGAATAAACATGTTAGTTATCCAGAATTTTGGTCTCATTCTTGTATCCAGAGTGCACACCTACGATTCTAGAGGATAAATTTGTAACAATATTTTTGAGGAAATGTAATTTATTAGTTCTATATAACATTCAAAGAAATTTAATTATCAAATCTAAACGCAATTTTTCGAATTTCTGCAGTTGCTCTGTGAGATCGTAGATCTGCACACATTAATATTTAGCAATGTAGATAATTGACTCCCCGTAAATGAGATTAATTTATATCAAGTTTCATTCCGCTTATCCATCCGGGTTATATGCCTTCAAGCTCTTTATGCAGGGTTATCTATGACACTTTGCCGGAGTATCTAGAACACTATTTAAAGCTTGTTTTCTTAGTTCTGATTCATGGATAGAGGATGCTCCTATTGCGGAGTTAGAAATGATATTATGTTTTAAAAGAGTTTGTCGCTCTACTGTAGGGCGTCCTCTACCGATCGAAAACTACATATCACAAGCTAGGAATAGGGCCCTGGTGTAATGTTCAGTACCCTTTAAAAACTTCACTTGGTCTTGTGTCTCTCACATTGTTACACAAACACACTTGATGAGCGCGCGCTAAGTGGATAGGCGCACCAGGGATTTTCCCCATCACCTCTGAAAAATTTCCAGAATACAGATTGTGTGATCTTGGGTAGGACAACATCATGTAAAGGGACTATGCTTATTCGGCTTTAGCACAAGAACAGACTAAAAAATTTTTTTACTGAACAGTCAAGCGGACTCCATGTGAAGAATATCTGTATTAACCCATGGATTGTGGTTATAACATGAATGATCACAGTTACAGAATTCACCAATAAGGCTCTCAACCAAATCTAGGAATTGGACCCCTAGTGCAGTGACGCAAAGATGGGGGTCCATGTTACGCTGCTTAGTCTTCAATACGGATTAACCAATGACATAACTCAGCATTTATAACTTTGGTGGCCCTAAGCCATTCTAACACCATTGTGGGAGGTCATGTCTATTTCAGTTAATCAAATCATTGCACATTTTCTTGAAGTTTATTGAAATAAAAGACGGCACCTCCATAATAATTCATTTTAATAAAATAAAAATGACACTATATTGGTATACATATATTTGCATTAAAAATTATAATAACATATCAATTCAAATTTAAATTTAAAAAATATAATAACAAAAAGCTCTTTTTCTGACTTTAGATTTAGCAAATATATCTATAACCTCATCATAATTGAGACCATTACATCTGATTCAATGCTTAATAGCGACAGATCACTTGATTTATTTTGGTGCAAGTTGCTTCTTAATATGTTATTCGTTTCAGTACTGAAAATGATCGTTCAGCCATTGCATTTGAAATTGCATCGTCAAAAATATTTTTACTTTCCCTGCAATATATGGTATGTATGGGGAATGTAGTGGAATCTTGTCAAAAATCGCAACTCGAGTTTTCGTTGGATCTACACATCTTGGGATCTCTAGAACGCCAAAAAAAATTTTAGCGTGACGTCTGCGTGTGTGTGTGCGTGTGTTTGTGTGTGTGTCGGTATGTGTGGGGGTGTGGGTGGGTGTGCATACGTGCAATATTTGTATTCACTCTAACTGAAAGACTAATTGACCAAATTTCATAACATATTTTAGGCTGTGTGTGACCCTGGTGCTGATTAGATTAGGGTACGATTTGTGATAAAAAAAAAACGTATTTTTCTTTTTTCTGGCGAAATGGCCAACTAAAACCAAATGCATCCACTCTTCTAAAAATATTATGTACCGAATTTCAAAAAGTTTGGTAGATAAGTAGTTACTTGTAAATTTCCTTTGTGCTGATTAGATTTTGGTACGATTCAAGATAGCAGAATTTTTTTCGAAATGGGCCACAAAAATCAATGAAATATAAAATATAAGACTATTTATGTTCAAATGTATCAATTAAATGCTAGTTTTAGACGTAATTTTTGACGATAAAATGAATACGACCAACCCGAATACTCTACAATTAGCCGTTCTCGAGATATTTTAGCTTTTTCGCATTTCTGCTACACTGGCCTTGGAAATACGCGCAGTTATCACATGAAAACGGGAATTGAATTAAAAGTGCAAATTCAGTGTCATTTCAAGTAAATATGAGTGTTATTTCGTGCAATAAAACTTAATTTAATGATTTGTTAAGGAAATAAAAAAAAATCAATTTAAATCTGTATGGAAAGTCATGTACTGTCTACACCAGATTCTCGAGTCAAAAACTTTCTCCAGGATTCCATGCTTGAATAAGGGCTAATATACACATATAGTTTTTCATTTAGAACTTACGGGCCTGGATATGCCTATTTGTTTCGTGCCCCACGCATGCACAGATTGGTCTGTTGGTTCATCATCAGTAAACTGACTTGAAATATTTTTGTTAGTGGAATACAGTAAATCAGTTTTGGTGGAATATATCATCAATTGATCAATCAAGCATGGTTAGAGAAGAGAAATTACACGGATATCAATTTTCTTCAGGGATTGAGAGTGCACCCTAAACCTGGAGGTCACAGTTGTTGCCCAAGGATCACTAGTCGTTATTGCTTTTACTATTCCTACAATACATGGTAATGAATAGGGAAAGTATTGGAATCATGACGAAAATCGCAATTCGAGTTTTCGACGGATCTACAAGTTACGAGACCCGTAGAATTTGAAACAACTATTTTCAGTGTGAAGTCTGCATGTGTGTCGGTCTGAATGTGTGTCTGTCTTTGCAATATACAGGGTGATTATAATTAAAGTTGCGATTTTAAAACGCTGTAAAATAAGAACTGGTCAGAATGACCTCATATTTGACACGAGTATACGTGAAGCAATGAAATTTTGTTTGGCGAAGGAAAATAAATATTTCAAAAATGCACCGATAGATGGCGCTGTATTTACCAAACATGGGGTGTTATCCGAAAGAAACCAATAGTCAACTAAAGAAAAAGACAATTTAATCAACATCACTTAATTTAATAATTGATTAAACCATCATGAAAACATAAAACAAACACCTACGATATACGCAAGATGTGATATTGTGATCACATATTTTGATAAGTAACCCTGGGAAAAGGTAATGGTGTAAATATATTGAAATGTATACTATGTTTTTGTTTTATGTTTATAGCTAGGCCTTTGCACAGACGGAATTGGGATTTTTTGGCGCCGTTGGGTTGTGTGATCACTGACATGGATTGTAAATATTCGGAGAATTAATTGCAGCATAAATGTCAAAGTTGAGCTACAAATCTCTGAAAATTTATAGCCCTGTCAGGTGTGGCTCGCGTCGGGCTCCGGTCCTTTGGACCACTCTGGTTTTGGAAGCCCTCTGGTTCTTGTGTTTGAGTGGAGCGCATAAAAAATGAGCGTCGCTTCAAAAACCAATGGTATGAAGCATTTTTGGACCGCCTTTTTTATTGCGTTTTGGGAAGCAGCGAATGGGAATTGGGGGACTTCCTCCCTGTTTTTGTCGTTCCCCTTGTTTTAAAATTCTGGAAGTTTTTAGAAATGTAAAAAATCGTCAGTTGCTTTTCTGAGCTCGAGTAGAGAGCACTCCAAGTGCGTGGCACTTGTGGTTTTGTGAAGTCCGATCCGGCATGCATTTTGATGCATCTCTGACCCAGCATCTGCGGTCCCTATCTCGGGCGGCAAATGCCTTTGCCGAGGAGCCGACGTAGTGAGTCCGGTAAAGAAGGCGACTCGTAGCCAAGAAGAGCCGAGCCTCACTCAGCGCGAGGCCGCCTTTTCTTCGGGCGGTGGCGACCAGAAAATGGAAGAATGTCGTCATGTTTTAATTGGTTGCAGTACACACAGCTCTACCACCAAAACGGCGCGGTGTAGGACCTTGCTCCTTTAGCTGCATTTAAGCCGTGGTAACTGTAATACTGTGTGTACGGAATATTTGCGGAGCATCAATCCAGGGCTCCTAAGCAGCAGCCAATCTCTACAAATGAAGTATCTGATCTCCACTCTGTAGGCAAAGATCCTCTGTAGGCAAAGATCCACAAGATCCACTGGGATAAAGCCGACGTTAAGAGGAGGAGAAGGAAAGTGGACAGTGTGCCCATCGTCATTTGTTTGGTTGCAGTACAACACAGCTCTCCCACTAAAACGGCGCGGTGTAAGACCTTGCTCCTTTAGCTGCATTTAAGCCGTGGTAACTGTAATACTGCGTGTACGGAGTGTTTGTGGAGCATCAATCCCGGGCTACTAAGCAGCAGACAAATCTCTACAAAAAAAAGTATCAGATCGTATCTCTTTGGCAAAGGTCTGTACGTAGATCTCACAAGATCCACTGGGATAAAGCCGACGTTAAGAGGAGGAGAAGGAAAGTGGACATTGTGCCCATCTCCAAATTAATACGTGAATAAATTTTCGTCACCTGATGATACGCAACCGTGTTTCTCAGACTGTGTGTGTGGTAGTGTTTTCCATGAACTATGCAAATAAATGAACCAAACTTCAATTAATCGTGCCACCCATTCCAACGTGCAGAGGTCAGCTACAGCACTCAGTGGAGTTCGTATGTAATGAAGGTATGAAAATTATATATTTATTTTAAAATGTGTATATGAATGTTTAAGCTTAATTTGTGTGAGCCAATAGTGTAAGGGCAAAGTTATGCTAAATGGGAGATTTGCAAAATTGAATATATATATATATTGTGTTCTTAACAAAAAGTGATTAATTACAAGTTTGGATGATAAATAAAATAAATATGCAAATTAATGCAAAATAAACTGTGCACCCCGAGGTCAAGCTTAGGTAAATTGGGAACTCATTTGTAATTGTGTATTTTGTATTTAATGTTTAAATTGAGATTTCACGTGTTCTGTAAATAAATTGTTAGATGGCCACAAAAATGGGAGTGATTATTGATTGAGTAAAACGCAATGTACTTTAGGTCCAATCGGACCCCACTATACATAACGTGGTTGAGCCTGGTGGAACTATTTGGTGAGTATTTTTAATGTATTTATGTGTTTAACTTTTATTGTATTTATGTGTAAAATCCACCTCACCACACAAGAAATGTTCAATATGCTGTCCACCGTGCTCGGCTACGAGATGGAAGAGCAAAACAGCATGTTCCACAAATCGGAGTGTAACAGAAGTGATGCTGTTGACATGGTGCGTAATGCGTGCTTTTAAGTCAGCCAAGTTCGTAATCAGACCACGGTTCACAACATTCTTGAGGTGCCCCCATATCCAGAAGTCGCAAGGATTAAGGTCAGGTGAAAGTGGCGGCCAGACTGTTGGAAAATGACTGTTGATAATCCTGTCATTTCCGAAATGGATATTCAGTAGCTGCTTCACTGGTGTTGCAATGTGCGGAAGAGCGCCATCTTGCATAAAAGTCGTGCTATCCAGACATTGACACTTTTGAAGTGCGGGAACGATGTGGTTCCGAAAATAGTTTCATACCGCTGACCAGTGACGGTACAAGTAACGGGGCCCGCAGGACATATCTCCTCAAAAAGAATGGGCCAACGATAAACATTGCCATAAACCCGCACTACACAGAGATCTTTGCAGAATAAAGAGGCAATGGTTGCGGTGAAAATGGATTCTCGTTCACCCATATTCTGCAATTTTGCGTATTGACAACACCTTGCAGATGGAAATTGGCTTCATCTGTCCACAAAATATTCCATGGCCATCCATTGTCCAAAAAAAAATTGTAGCGCAGGAACTTCTCGTTGTGGCAGGTCAGCAGGAAACAACTCCTGAACATGCGAAATTTTGTACGGATAGCATTGCAGGATGTTTCCTAAAATTTTACGGACCGTGCTGACAGGCATGTCTAACGATCGGGTAATTCCCCCGCGCACTGCAGCTTCGCACACCACTAGTCGTCGTCTCTTCATGTAACGCTGTAGCCACGTATTCCACTGATGACAACAATTGCTTTCCTCCGTCTGCCACGTTTCACGCTCAATGAACCAATCTCTTCAAATTTAAGAATCATCTTCAGTAGGCCAAATGCAGACACTGGACCAAATTTTAAGCCCTTTAATGTCCGGAACCTCCTGAGAGCAAGCAGTTAACGTACAGTCACCGTTCTGCTAACCTTGATTCTGGTAGAAAAGCTTGACGAGCAAAGCACGATCCTTCAATGACAGAGTCGTGACAAGGCACTCAATAGTCTTGCTCAATAGGAACAGCATCTGCTCCTTGTTTTTAACACAACTGTAATGTGCGGAGCGCATGCCCAGTCTTAATTAGCACACCTCCAGAATAGATGTGTGCTTACGCGCGCGACCTAGCGGCTAATTTTTACGTTCTTCGTCAAGCAAATTCCATGTTGGATTGCCATCTATCGGTACATTTTGAAGTAATTTTTGTTTCTCCAAACAAAATTCCATTTCTTCACGTAAACTCAGGTCAAATATCAGGTCATTCTGACCAGTGGTTCTTACTTTACAGCGTTTTAAAATCGAAACTTTAATTATAATCACCCTGTATGTATCCACTCTCAACTCAAAAACTAGTGGACCACATTTCATAAAGTTTAGTAACTAAATCACTTGTGTATAACCATGGTGATGATTAGATTTTAGTACGATTCTGAAAAAAATAACCTTCCTTTATTTTTGCGAAATGTCCAGCAAAATATGTCAAAATCTAAAACAAAAAAACTACTTGTGCTCAAATGTAACAGTTACATACATGTTTTATACGTAATGCTTAACAAAGAAAGTAATAAGACCAACCCCATTACACTACGACAAGCCGTTCTCGAGATATTTTAGTTTTTAGAACGAAAATTGAATTAAATGTGGAAATTTAGTGTAATTTATATAACTATGGGTGTTATTTTGTGCCATTAAACTTAATGAATTATCGGGGGGGAAAAGTGAACGTGAATATGAGTCTGCATAGAAAGTCATGTTCTGCCCACATTATATTTTTGGAAAAGCAGGAAAGGCTTTCTCCTTCATTTCATGATTGTGATAATCCTCTTCAAAAGAAGGAAAGTCATTGTGGACTCTTTCAATGGATGCGGATAACATTTTTTAACTACGTGGTCATGGCTGCTATAGTGAAATAAAATGTAAAAATCTTATGTCGCCAGCACATGACTTTCGCTACAGACTCAAATTCATTTCCTCTTTATTTCTTTAATAATTCATTGAACTAAGTCCAATTGCACAAGACAACACGCATGATTATTTGAATTTACACATAATTCGCACTGTTAATTCAATTTCCGTTTTCAACTGTTAACTCGACGTATTTTCAAAGCCAGCACAGCGAAAATACGAAAAACTAAAATATCTCGATAATGGTTGGTCCATGAGTAATGGGGTTAAACTTGTTATTTTCATTGTCAAAAATCACTTACAAAACAAGTCCTTAAGCTTCTCATTAATACTATTATTTTTTGCTTTTTAACACTTTACAACAAAGTTGAAAAGTGTTTATGACTTTGTTCATTCTGTCTGTCTGTCTGGCTCTCTGTCTGTCTGACCGTTAGCACGATAACTGCCGTAAAATGACTTTATCAAAATGAAAATTTACTATTTTGTTCAGACGGTCTGTGGGACCTATGGAAATATAAATGAATAATATCATACAATTAGATTTGGATTGAACGAACCCAGTTTGAAAAAATGAAATACGTTGAACCCTATGGGACCTAATTTTTCAAACATTTTTTAAGCGAATTTAAAATTCACAAATTGCTTCGAAAGTTTTAGGAAATATTCAGGTTATGACATAAAATAAATAGAAACTATTTCAGAAAAATATATTCGGTATTTTTTTAAATAATAATTAAAATAATAATTACACCCATTATATAAAGAGAGCACTTGAACATTATATGAATAGATCACGTGACCCACTTTAGAATAAAATATGGCATCCATCTTGTTGTTGTTGAAACCCAGACCGTCCGACCTACCAGAAAGGTGTAAGGTAACTGTTTGGACAGCCGGGAAGTGCCATCCAATATAGACCGGAACCCAGTGGGGGAGTCATCCACAGGGACCGTACCCTCCTTCCCTTACCACCAACCTCTCGAAAGGACTTACGGACCCATATTTTTAACGTGATCGTACTCCGCATGAACACGGCGGCTGTTGTGGCAGCGTGCAAATCTAGCGCGCAAACCACGGGGATACCGCACCCGAGATGTGCCAACAGCACGCGGTGTTCCAAGGTGGTCACCCAGCAAGTATTAACGGCGCCCGATGCTGCTTGACTTCGGTGATCTGACGAGAACCGGTGTTTTCAGCACGGTACGGCCGTTGGCCCGGCATCCATCTTGTGTAAAAATCGTGATTTTTAAAGTTATTTCTAATTTTTATTTGGTGCTGTACCAGTCCTAAAACCGCTTTAATTTTGCTTAATTTGCCTGCATCAATGTTCTGAAACAACGCAATTACAATATATTTGAGTTTAAATGATCATCAAATTTTGATTATTTCTACAACGAAGCCTAATTTTCACTTATGGAGATTGTAAACACAAGAGAGATTGTAATGTATGGAGATTGTAAATCAAGTTGTAAGATAAGTTGTATAAGAATTCCTGAATTTATTTAACGCAAAATTATTTAACGCTGGAGTCTGCAAAATAGTGGATATGAATGAAACAGTCATTGATTTTGCATAGAGAGCAGACGATTTTATAGCAGACTTTTTCGGTGAAGTTTTAAGAGAGTTAAATTACTTTACCTCCATGGTTTTAAGTTTTTAAATAAAATAGATTATTGTAGTATTGTGATGAATGAAAGGTATAGAATAAATGTTATGAATGAAATTTTTACTGATTTTTCATAGAGAGCCAGATAATTTATATTTCAATGACGTCATTTGAATAAAGTTCATTTTTTTCAATAAAGTTTTCACATATAATAAATTATTGCAATATTGTGATAATTTTAAAAATATTATCGCTGAATGTATCGCATTTTAGAGATGTTTAAAAAATTGCATTGTAGTTGGATAATGTTTCATGATCAATGCTTTATGCATGATTGACCTTTCTTGTAGTTCCTATTGTACTTCATAGTTTTGACGTAGTTTCTTTTTTTCCAAATGTACCTGTTTCTGCTGCTTTCTGTGTCCAGTTCAATAAAAGAAAATTGACGATAACCCACAGCAAATTCTGGGAAAGCTGAATTTTTGTACATAATTAATACATATTGAGAAATGTATTTTCCCTAAATTTCCCCCTTGCTTCCTTTACTACGCCTCCTTAAATGCAGTCTCCCAGAAATAAATTGGCATTTCATGAATGAGATATCGAACAATACACTAATGTAGTTGGTACTAAACTGTTTCAAATAGCTCATGAAATATGTTTGTATTCTATAAACATTTTTAAATATGTGTATCTTTTTATGCCAGTACAGAATACCTATTTTCGCACAGCGAAAAAAAAAATGGATACCATATTTTATTTTGCAATGAGACACGTGATCTTTTCATATAATATGGGTTGAAGACCCAGACCGTCCGGCTCGTCAACAAGGACTTGAGCAACCAAAAGGACGGCCGGCATATAATATGGGTGTAATTATTTCAGTTTTATTTTCAAAAACTACTTCACATATTTTGAAGGATTTTTTTTAGACATTTTACGTGATAAGTTGAATATTTTCTAAAATTTTCGAAGCAATTTTTGAATTTTAACTTTACTTAAAACATGCTTTAAAAATTAGATCCACAGGGTTCAATGTATTTCATTTTTTTTATCCCGGGTTAAATCGAAAACTAATTGGGTGGTCCGTAAGTCCTTCCGAGAGGTTGGTGGTAAGGGAAGGAGGGTACGGGCCCTGTGGATGCCTCTCCCACTATACAGGGTGGAACTGGGGGGTCCGGTCTAAATTGGGTGGCACTTCCTGGTCGTCCAAATAGTTATCTTACACCTTTCTGGTAGGTCGCGCCAGCGAGTTTGCCACGGTCAGAATTTTCAAGGGTAGCGAACAGATTGGTCGCCGAAGGCGGCTAGTTTAAAATAAAAAAATATTGTAATTGTGTAGGCACAGAATGGAGATACACTGATGATATGCAAAAATAAAGCGATTTTTGGACGGATGCACCAATAAATACAAATGTTCCTTAAAAATCACGAATCTCACTAAGCAAAAGAAAATGGATGTTATATTTAATTTTGCAATGAGTCATGTGATCTCTTCTTATTGTATGGGTGTAATTAATATTTCAATTTTTATTTTAAAAAACTACTTTACATATTTTGATGAAATTTTGTTTATACATTTTACGTGATAATTTGAATATTTGCTAGAATTTTCAAAGCCATTTGTGAATTTTAACTCCGCTTAAAAAATGTTTGAAAAATTACGTCCCATAGGATTCAATGCATTTCATTTTTTCAATTCGGGTTAAATTCAAAACTAATTGGGTGATATTCATTTTTTACATTCCCATAGGTCCCACAAACCATCTCAATAACAACCTAAAATTTCATTTTGATAACGTCGTTTTTACGACAGTTATTGTACGAACGGACAGACAGATAGACAGAATGAACAAAGTCATTAACACTTAACAACTATATTGGAAAGTGTTAAAAATTATTAAATATGTTACTTTTTGTGTTTTCTTATTTTTTTTTTTAGTTACACCTTCAAAATTTAATTCAAACATTAGGTACTTACCCTATTCCGATTCAGCGTCCCCTATATTGTTAAAACTGCTGCATGTGTTTTCTGATAATTGCACAGCTGCATACGCTTCCCGAGAATTGCACAGTCGCATGTTTATTTTTAAAGTTATTATAGTACAATGTTAAAAATGCTGTATGTTTAATCCAGGAATAATTAGATTTGTTCTATTTCGATGAAAATATTTATGTCAAAAGAATGAATTACTATGCTATGAAGCACTACAATCGAAATCGTATGTTTAATATTTTAAAATAAATTTCTTAATAAAATATTTCTGGTGACTAATTTTTTTGTTTTTTACAGACAGAAATTTTACCACACATTCGTATCGCAAAAACTTGTTTGTATGGAATTATGGATTTTTATAGTATACCCAAATTTATTCTGAAATTAAGAAATTTAGCTTCTTCATACTTATGCTGCATAGTCAAAAGTTGTTTTACATTATATGTTGTGCGTATCTGGTATATTTGGAACTTCATAAATCTGCTTTATGTCAAATAATCAAGACATATTACAATCATTTTATTTATTTATATACATCGTGATTACTAAATTGTTCATGCATAAAGAAATATTTCACGGAATCCCATTTAGTTCCAAGCATTTCATTCATTATGATATTTTCACTATGACTTTACCTATGTTCTTTCCGCTGTAGAGATACTAGATAAAGAGAAATAATATATGCTGTTAATTACTTTTGTAAACAGAAATATAATAAATATTAAAATTGAATAAGAAAAAAAGATGAATAAAATATAAATATGTATGGTATATAAATAATTTTAGATTACAAAAATATTCTTAAAATTATACTAAAATAATTCTGGATATTTTCTTGCATGGTCGGAGGGACGTAGTAATTAGCAAAACTGCTCAAAATCCATTAGAAACTGGTTGAATTCCGTATTTGAGTTTCAATACAAACATAAATAAATGTCATACACCACATACTAGTTTATATATACCATTATAGAGCTAGATTGGAATTAAGATCACCTGAGTTATAAAGAAAATAAAATGCTAAATATATACAGAAACACACATTGTTAGAGTAAAAAAG
Source organism: Amaurobius ferox (assembly GCA_951213105.1). Classification (NCBI taxonomy): domain Eukaryota; kingdom Metazoa; phylum Arthropoda; class Arachnida; order Araneae; family Amaurobiidae; genus Amaurobius; species Amaurobius ferox. Next base: position 84,796,288 of record OX578151.1, on the reverse strand, counting down.
AACATATAAATAACAAAAGAGATATCACCCGGTTTCGAAATCCAAATCCTCCATCTTTCATCATGATAATTGCCGCTCTGTTAAAGGCAGGAAAATATAGGTCAATATAAAAATGTACAGCACGAGATTCGGTAAAATAGACGTTGTTAGTCCGAAAACAGTAAAAACAGCGGCAATTAACGTAAGTAAAAAAAACAAAATGAAATGAAATGCAAAATATTTAAAATAATTACCTCAAAAATTGGACAAAATTAGCTATGGATATACAATGAAACACATTTTAGTATCATCTAATAAAAAATGAGGGACACACCCTGTTTTGGACACCAAATTGCTCAATTACAAAATATTATTGTTACGAATATGTAAAAAGTTTCACTGTCCTTTGCCCTTATTCAAATTATACATAGCGGACCTCTACTTCCATTCAACGCCTTTGCTGTATTCAAGACCAAAACCCCTTTACAGGTGGCGATTCTTATTACGTGAATGCAGGGTTGCCATATTCTGAATTTCTGACCGGAGTTGTTAGATTTGGCGATTTTTCGAATGAACCAGAACTTTCTCCCAATAACGAGTATTCTTAGAGATACGAGCCCTTTCTGGTAGTTTCTACGGAAGAGTATATGAAATAAGTCAACGCTCAGTTGGAGAGTGGTTGACGTGATACAAGTTAAGTTGAATTGTGAGATAAGCCAGTGTTATGAAAATAGTACCTGCTATTTTTGTGAATTATCTGAGCAATATAATTGCTGTTTAATTGTATTTCACAGTTGTTTATTGATCTTGTAAGATAGTTATCGAGGTATTCACTGTTGCTATATATCGAGCTATGTATTATAATATCGAGCTATTTATAATATCGAGATATTATAATATCGAGCTATATATCGAGCTATTTATAATTATCGAGCTATTCACTATTGACGTTGCCCCAGGCGCACCAGAGGGGGCCGATCACATTGCGCCCACAACACAAACATACGTGCCTTACGTGGGGCTTGAACCCACAACGTGGCGGTCGAGCGATTGCTACGGAAACGCTTGCCGTGACCACTCGACAACCACGTCGGCTTCAGAAAGATATACAATCTTACATATAAAGTTTGCTACGCTTTGGTTATTTTATCGCCAAACCCTTGCTGCTAAGGGTTGTAAATGGATAATAAATGACCTACTTTATATTTAGTGTTTCATTAAGATTCTGTTCGCAGAACAATTTCAGGGGACTCGTGAAAAAATTCTACATATGCTGGCTCTTTTAATACACATCTGTCTCACTGGAAATGGATGTACAGTATGGACGTTTATAAATGCCTACGAACTATCATATTAATATCAAAAGTAATTGTGTTTATTTAAAACCAGTTTTTAAATTATTTTGGCTGCAGAATCCTTTTTGAAATTCAATTTCATGGCGAACCCCCCCCCCCCCCCCCCAAAAAAAAAAAAAATCGAGGGTAATGTTTTTCTCAGTTTATTTATTTACATTGTAGGTACTCTGAAAATTTCAGACACTTTTGTTGCAAAATGTACTAATTAGCGTTATTTTTGCATCAAAATTGGGGCGCGTTAAGGACAAATTATGCAAATAGGATCAAATTAATTAATATTATTTAAAATTTTACTTGATTTTCTAATTTAAATTGTTTTCAATATTTTCCTCAAAATCCTCGCTTTATATCAAATTGCAAGCTTTACTTACATCTGTTAAGAATGACAAATGGTTCTTTCATTACTTAATCCCAGCTTAGGGTATTGCAACATTGTTTATACAAGTTAAATAAATACTAAATATAAAAATCTGATGTGGACAACACATGATTTTTCTTATATAATGTAATGAATTTACTACTTTTACAGTAAAAAAAATAAGTTTTTCTTATAGTAGATACTAATATTCTTTCCAAGATATTGAATATTTCCAAGATATACAATTAGTCGTCATTTTCATTGATTTAGCGTCATTTTTATCTATTTGGCAATTTTCGTTAATTTGTCAACATTTCAAAAAGTCTCCAAGTTGGCGACATTCCGCCAAATTCGTCGCCAAAATCTCGCCAAGCGTTATGGACGAAGAAACAAGTTATGCTTACAGCAGACAAATGACTATTGGCTTTCAAATACAAACGTATTACTCAAAGTATCTTTTTTCATGAATGGAACGAGCTAGATCCACGAGAATGATGTTAAATAATTTATCGTATGGTATTACATATGAAAAGTGAACATGTTTCTCAATAGGAAATTTTTTTTATAATTAATTTTATGTTTATTTTTTATTTATTTAATTTTATATTTATTTATTTTATAATTTTTATATAATTTTTTTTATTTAAATTTTTTTTATTTAATTATTTAATAATTTATTTTATTTATATAATTTTTTATTTTTCTATATATTATTTAATATAATTTTATTTAATATTATTTAATTATTTAATATTATTTAATATTATTTAATATAAATATTTATTAAATAAGTGTTTTTTAATCATTTAATATTATTTAATATTATTTAATATAAATATTTATTAAATAAGTGTTTTCTGCAGTGAATTTATCCCTTTACGGAACGCTTGGAACACTGTCACGAAACCCCAGGGTTCCTCTGAACACACCGTGAAAAACGCTGATTTAACGTATTGATTGAATTAATTGTAAATAGGTACTTTCATGAAAATTAAGATATTTGCTATGTTATATTCTGTTAAAATATACGTTATAAACAATTATTATTATTGAGGAAGTTTCATGACCCATAATTAATCGATATACAGGGTGTCCCAAAAAGACTGAAACGCGCTTTAATTTTTTACCTGTTGGATATAAGTGGGCAATGCAAATTGCAAAAATGTTGAAAGTAAGGTAGGGAATAAGACTACGTTAATGAAATAGTCCTACCGTTAATTTTCAAAAAGTTACACTTTTTTAATTTTTATACGACCCCCTTAGACATATTCGGTCAATCAGAAAATTTTTATTTTTAATGCAACAAGATCATTAAAAAAAACCGCATAGCTCTATCCCCTTTGCGGACGGCGGCATTCCGGAACTGCCGTGGCCCAAAGAATGGAACGCTTCGCTTCCGAACTTAGAGGACAGCTAACTTTTTGCTCTAAGCCTAACTTTCGCTAAATTCACTAAAAATCACCTATTCAACACAGCAATCTACTTTTTTCAGGAATAAAAGAAATACTTATTTTCTATTTGATGTATATTTTTCATACAAATCTCAATACAAAATACTCGCTAGTTGCTTCCATTCTTTTATCCGAAATAACCGAATAATTTCACTGCCGCACATTCCTCTAAAACCCAAACTTAAAGAAAAAACCTCTTATATTCCTATGATTCACCAGCGAAATCATTAAACAAAAATCAAAACGAGAACCGAAACTCAATTATAAAATGGCAGAGGCTACGAGAAGTGCTCTATTTGTTTATATTACGAAATTGTGTTTCACCGCTCCAGATGGAGAAATGATTAATTGGATACCCCCCTATGCCAAGGTCAAGTATCTGCAAAATACATTGGAGTTGTTCACATGGACATTTAACGCCATCTAGTAGACAAATAAATTAAAATAAAAACGTTCCATATGAAAACGTGAAACTGTGACGCGGTCCTTTACGGTAAAGTTTCCGACGCGAATGTGTGACAACCGTTCTTGAAGGCAAAGGCGCGTCAACCGTCCGCAAAGGGTTAAAATCAACTGAATTATGATAAAGGAAAAAAATCTGACTTATGCAACTTTTCCGTACCATGTGAAAGGCTGTTTCATCAGTTAAAATCGGGATCATAAACAAATTAAAGATGGAAATTGTTTAGATCCAAAATACGTTAATATGTGTCAAAATTTTTTATCACAAATTCATCTAAATATAGCATTACACAGACAGAGATCATATAAAGCAGTGTACTTACTACGCACTTGGGGCACATAATTAAAATATGCATACATTGATCTTTTTTGTGATATGTCACAAATTTACATTTCTAATTTGATATATGGTCCCCATTCACAATGTTCAATTTTCAATTAAATTTAACTCGCTTAATTTTAAAGATACAGATATGCGGATTTTTTAAATGATCTTCTTGCATTAAAAAAATTTTTTCTGATTGACCAAATTTGTCTAAGGGGGTTGTATAAAAATTTAAAAAGTGTAACTTTTTTAAAATTAATGGGAGGACTATTTCATTAACGTAGTCATATTTCCTACCTTACTTTCAACATTTTTACAATTTACATTGCCCACTTATCTCCAACAGGTAAAGAATTAAAGCGCGTTTCAATATTTTTGGGGCACCCTGTATAATTTTGTAATAATGATATTAGATATAAAACTGTATTATACGATAATTAACCGTTTCTTACCTCAACGCCTTTAATGATTCCTTCCATACCAACTAGTTCATCATCTTTCCCTAGATCGTATATAGCTCTTATCTTTCCAGCTTCCACATGCTCCAGAAGATATTTAAAGTAGGTGATGTAGCATTCTTTATACTGAGGTAACATGAATCCTTGAATAGCTGCTGACCGGAAAAGAAGCTGCGAAATCAATTTGAACAAAGCTGTGCGTTAGTTATGTAAACGTATGTGTTATCATTTAATGATAAGAAACATTACTGCAAATCTCACATAAGAATGCAGAGGGAGAGATGCATAACTTTTAAATCTTAAAAAAAATCGCTTGTTTACGATGAATTAAAATAAAGTAACATTTTAGCAACATTTTATATCAAACTCCGTACATAAATTCGTACAAGAACGAAAGTTATAGTCAAAACAATACAAGTTCATTTTTCCAGCAGGTAGACTTTAAAAAGTTAGCGTGTTTGTTTACATTTCTGATTGAGTTGCACAGCAGTTTAGCGTAGAGTTTTTACATTTTTATATTAATTTATTGCAGAAGATATGTTATATTCCCTGCAATAAACGGTAATGAATAGAGAAAGTATTGGAATCGTGCTAAATACGCAATTGGCGTTTGCGACGGATTTACACGTTTTGGGCCTTCTAGAATACGGAAAAAAGTGTTTTTAGCGTGAGGTCAATTTATGTGTCTCTGTGTGTGTCTGTGGGTCTGTCTGTGCAATGTATGTATTTACTCTAACTCAAAAGGTAATGGCCCAAATTTCATAAAATTTGGTTGGCAAGTCACTTGTGTGTGACCCTAGTGCTGATTAGTTTATGGTACGCTTGGGGATAAAAGAATCTGCCTTTTTATTTAGAAATGGCCCGAAAAATTGTTAAATAATAAAATAAAATACTACAAATGTATCAATTAAATACACGTTTTATACGCAATTTTTGACTATGAAATGAATAAGACCAACCCCATTACTCCAAAAAGAACCAGTAATTTAGGGGAACTAAGGATGTTTTTCACTGTAATGAAAAAATCCTTTAAAGAACTTTTTTTTTTAAATTGAGTAGTCAAATCCCTTGACGGTTGTTTTGATACTGATTAGATTTTGGCATGATTCGGAAAAATATAAGCAATCCCTTTTGGATTTTTTTTTTCATCAATATGGGACTAAATATCGCCAAGTTAGCTATATTTTTCTAGATTATTCGCCATGTTCGACGTACGTATCGTTAAGTGTTACAAGCAAACGAAGAGATGCGCATTTCTTATGCACTGGAAGATATGCCCGTCATATAACGGAATTAAAAAATTGCAAAACATTGTCTCCTATTTAGAGTCATTTTTATCAATTTGGTGACATGCTTATCAATTTGGCAAAATTTTTTTCAATTTGGCGATATTGAAAAAAGTGGCGAAGTTTGCGATATCCCGCCAATAGTTTTGCCAAGCATTACGGACGGACGGCGAAATAGGTTATTCTTATAAGTGTTTATGTTATTTCCAAGAAATTAAATTTTCATCAATTAGTCGTTATTTTCATTGATTTGGCGTAATTTTTATCCACTTGGCGACATTTTCGTCAATTTGGCAGCGTTTAGAGAAACCTCGCCAAGTCGGCGATATACCGCCAAATTTGTCGCCAAGATTTTGTCAAGCGTTATGGCAAGCGTTCGTCCAAATATTCATTTTCGTCATTTTTTGCAATTTTAACGATATTTTTGTCAATCTGGGGCGCCAAGAAGGCGCCCCAGATCGCCAAGAAGGCGATACTTTGCTGAATTAGTCTCCAAGTTTATCAAATGCGTCATAAAATGTTACACACAAACGGAGAGAAGAGCATTTCTTATCTAGTAGAAAGTGTGCCCGTCATATGACGGGAATCAAAATTTGCGGAATATTACTCCTCATAAGGCGTTATTTTTGTCAATTTGGCGACATTTTTGTCACTTTGGCAATATTTCAAATAATCGCCAAGTTGCTGACGTCCCGCTAAATTTCTCGCTAAGCGCTATAGACGGAGAAATGAGTTATTCTTATAGTCTACTCTTGTGTGCTTTCCAAAACTTTCATCAATTAGTCGTCACTTTCATTGATTTGGTGTCATTTTTATACTACATTTAAAATAGTCGCCAAATTAGTGACATTCCTCATATTCGTCGCCAACATCTCGCCAAGCGTTATGGACTTAGAAATACGTTATTCTTATACCTGATAAATGACTATTGGCGTCCAAATACAAAATTATCGCCCAGAATATCTTTTCTCATGAATGGAACTAGTAAGATCCACAAGAATGATGTCACCAAATCCATCGCCTGATATTACATAAAAAAAGTGAACATATTTCACAATCGTTAATATTTTTTTCATGTGATTTTTGATGCATTTATTTGAAAAATGTGCAATATCTTGAGAACGGTTCATAATAGCATTCTAAACTTTATGTCAATCGTTTTCTAATGAAAAATTACATAAGACGTGACTATTTACGTAACTTTATTAAAAGTTTTGATTTTGTGGTGATTTTTAAAAAACTCACCCGAAAATTTAGGGGGTTCTGAACATTCGGTTACGTTTAAACACAATAGGCTTTCAGTATTCACCGGTTGTCATTTGTATACCAAATTTCGTTCGAATCGCTCCCTTCGTTCGTGAGATACCGTCTCCACTGTCGCAATGACACACACACAGGCATCATCTCAAAAGCGTTTGATTGGTGTTAAGGGATGCTTGAAACGTGTTCTCCCGTGAAAAACTCGAATTCGAATTTCCGACCCCGCACAATACTTCCTTAAACATTATACTATGTATATAAGGAAAGTAAAAACGGTAGTCATCATAAAATCGAAAATAAAAATGTATATCGCTAGACAATGCCACTTGCTTTATAAGTTTCTCTTACCAATTGGGGAACAAAGGAAAGATCTATCTTAGGCAGTGCTTCTTTGGTTTCTTCCTTGTAACCGGAAATGCCACCCACAACAAGAAGTCGACCTTTGATGGCTAGATTCTTTATGCAGGTTTCCAAGACTTTTCCTCCGATAGTTTCCCATATAACGTCTATTCCTTTCTATATAAAAATTACATGCTTTTCATAATAAGAAAAATATACTTATATTAACTATGAAATAAGAAAATATAATAAGAAAAATATACTTCTAAATAAATGTTATAAACGTGGCTATATAACTGAGGTATACTGCCTTACATATGCAGTGAATCCGGAATGGAACTTGATATAATATTATTATCAACAGAGTTTATCATCAAAAGAAAATAATTAAAATCAGCCACTAGTGACATACATGAAAATGCGGACAAGATATATGAAATATTAAGTAAAAGCATATTTTCTTGAATAATCAACAACCGTTCTAAGATATGCTTTTTTTTCGTAATTTCAGCATAATTCAGCTTTTTTGCATAAACAGCAGGCGTATACTCAAAATAGCCATGCGCAATTACTATTATTACTGCATGGTTACAGATTTATTGTGTTTCTGCTCTTTTGCAACAAAATTTTCTTGCAATTATAGAGCATCTGCAATACAGAGTTTCCAACACAGATGCCTTGTGCAATTGATTTATTTTAATATCTTCTAGTAGAAGGTGTACTAAGTTTCATTCAAGTTGAAATAGTGGCAGATACATATAAATACATATTTAGGATCTTTGAAAATCAATATAATTAAAATAGTAGAATTATAGATTGAAATATAATAGTACGATATGATTGAAACAGTAAAAAAGTAGAATGTAATGTAAATATTAGAAAGGTAGAATATAATCGGAATAGTAAGAAAGTAGAATATAATAGAAATAGTAGAAATGTATAATGCAATGACAGAAATAGTATAAAATTAAAATATAATTGAAACTCTAGAATGACGCGAATATAATTCGATTTATTTTAATATCTTCTAGTAGAAGGTGTACTAAGTTTTATTCAAGTTGAATCAGTGGCAGATACGCATAAATAAATATTTAGGATCTTTGAAAATCAATATAATTAAAATAGTAGAATTATAGAGTGAAATATAATAGTACGATAAGATTGAAACAGTAAAAAGTAGAATGTAATATAAATATTGGAAATATAGAATATAATCGGAATAGCAAGAAAGTAGAATATAATAGAAATAGTAGAAATGTATAATGCAATGATAGAAATAGTATAAAATTAAAATATAATTGAAACTCTAGAATGACGCGAATATAATTCGATTTATTTTAATATCTTCTAGTAGAAGGTGTACTAAGTTTTATTCAAGTTGAATTAGTGGCAGGTACGTATAAATAAATATTTAGGATCTTTAAAAATCAATATAATTAAAATAGTAGAATTATAGATTGAAATATAATAATACGATATGATTGAAACAGTAAAAAAGTAGAAAGTAATATAAATATTAGAAATATAGAATATGATCGGAATAGTAAGAAAGTAGAATATAATAGAAATAGTAGAAATGTATAATGCAATGATAGAAATAGTATAAAATTAAAATATAATTGAAACTCTAGAATGACACGAATATAATTCGTATAGTCGAATAATAGAATATAATTGAAATAAAATTCTGCAGTGGTGCTCAAAAAATTGCATTACATCAAAAAGCATTTTCAGCATTTTTAAAATCAATGTTTAATATAAAGTGACAAAACCGACAGTTGCATCCCACTTTCAGCGCTTTGCCCTTATATGAAACATTCAAGTATCAACGTCCTCTATCTCTTAATTTCAGGCAATAGATATTACTCCATGCCATCTCGAAAATGTAACAAAATATTTTCTTTTTAATTTATGAAAACTTTTTATTTTTAAATATTTAATAAAAAAAATTGATGTGGGCAGCACATGACTTTCCTTATACACTGGCGAAAAATAAAATCCCTGCACGAAGAAAAAATTAGTTTAGAGAAATGAAATTTAGGCAAAACAATTGTGTAGGCAACATACTTATTCAAGGTCACAGGTTAAAGTATGCGCGAGAAGAGCCATTTCAAATGTGAAATGGGGGTACATTAATAACCGCTGTAGTCGCCACGATTTTGAATGCAAGCATGCAAATGTGCATGCATTGTGTCGTATAGGTGCCGTATGTTATTTTGTGAGATGGAGTTCCATGCCTGTTGCACTTGGTCAGCCAAATCAGCAACGGTTAACGCTAGTTGTGGATGACGCTTCCAATAATGTCCCATACATGCTCGATGGGAGAAAGATCTGGTGATTTCGCAGGCCAAGTCAACATGCCGACACTCTGTAGAGCACGTTAGGTGACAGCAGCGGTATGAGTACGAGCGTTATACTGTTGGATAACACCCTCTTGAATACTGCTCATGAATGGCAGCACAACGGGTTCAATCACCAATCTGATGTACAAATTTGCTGCCAATGTGCTTGGGATAACAACGAGAGTGCTCCTGCTGTCATAGGAAATGACTCCCCAGACCATAACTCCTGGTGTAGGCCCATAGTGTCTACCCCGCAGACAGCTTGCTTCCAAGCGCTCACCTGGCCTCCTTCTTACCAACATACGACCATCACTGGCACCAAGACAGAAACGGCTCACATCTGAGAATACAACAAATCTCCACTCTGTCCTCCAATGAGCTCTAGATTGATACCACTGACGTCGCAGATGGCAGTGATTCGGAGTTAGTGGTATGAACGCTACAGGCCGCCTGGCTCGGATCTGACCCTCAAGTAATCGATTTCTTACAGTTCGCTGTGTCACTCTGGGGCCAACAAAATCTCTAATTGCTGCTGCAGATGCAGTATAACCAGCCACAGCCATGCGGCGAATACGGCGGTCTTCCCTCTCAGTAGTGGCCCGTGTGCGGCTAGACCCCGGTCTTCTTGAGACAGTGTCTTCCCGTGACCACTGCTGCCAACAATTATGCACAGTGGATAGATACATCCCTGCCAAATCTTTCTGAAATATCGCAGAAAAATATCCACCTTCTAGTAGGCCTATTATACGGCCTCGTTCAAACTCACTAAGCTGCTGATACTGCCTTATTCGTCTCTTTAAAGGCATTTTTGACTCAAACCTAGCTCACAACGTCCAGTCTGAAAGATGAATAACACTCAAGTTTACACCCGGTATTTAAAGCACACGTGATTTGCGTGAACATAGTGGCGCTACTAGTGCCACTCTTATTCGTCTAGCTCGAAATTTGAATAGGAGTCCATCTTTCATATGTGCAAAAGAGCCTCCCAAATTTCGTTTATCTAGCGCAACTCCTTCTTGGTGTTGGGATTTTATTTGCCGCCAGTGTTTAATGCAATGGATTTACTACTCTTGCAGTAAAAAAATGGGTTATTCTTATAGTAGATACTTATATTCTTTCCAAGATATTGAATTTTCGTCAATTACTCGTGATTTTCATTGATTTAGCGCCATTTTTATCCATTTGGGGAGATATTCGTTAATTTGGCAACATTTAAAATGTCGCCAAGTTGGCGACATTCCGCCAAATTCGTCGCCAAAATCTCGCCAAGCGTTATGGACGGAGAAATAAGTTATTCTTATAGCAGATAAATGACTACTGGCGTTCAAATACAAAAATATTATTCAAAGTATATTTTCACATGAATGGAATGAGCTAGATCCGCAAGAATGATGTCACCAAACTTATCGCTTGATATTACATATGAAAAGTGAACGTGTTTCTCAACAGTTAACATTTTTTTTTAATTTATGGTTTTTTTGATAAATTTATTTGAAAAATGCGCAATATCTCAAGAACGGTTCATGCTAGCGTTTTAGAGTTAGTCGTTTTCTATGAACATATTACATAATATTTGTCTATTTGCGTAATTTTTTTAAAGGTTTTGATGTTTTGATGAATTTTACAAAATTTCACTCGAAAATTTAGGGAGCTTCTGAACATTCGATTGTGTTTAAAAACAATAGGCTTCCAGTATTCATGGATTTTAATTTTTGTACCAAACTTATTCGAATGACTCCATTCGTTCGTGAGATATCGTCTCCACAGACGCACTGACACACACACAGAGAGACGTGATTAGTGATCAGGGATGCTTGAAACGTGCTCTCCCGTCGAAAACACGAATTCGAATTTTCAACCCTGTCACAATACTTTCCTTATACATTATACTATGTATATAAGGAAAGTAATAAGAATCTCGTATATTTTCTCGTCATCGTTTAGGAATAATTCATGCATAAACATTCCCCCTGTGCATTCATCTATATTATACACTTTGCATATCGCTTGAAATGTGTTACCTTCCTTTTTTCCATCAAAGAAATTGAAATATGCGGGTGATGGGTTTTTCGAGTACCACTATAGTAGATGTAATTGAAATAGCGGAATGAAAGAACAAATCAGAAATATGGGAATAGTTGAATATATTTGAAACAGTAGAGTAATAGAATATATTTGAAATGGATGAAAGAAAATAATTTAAATATAAATAGGATTTCAAAAATCCTTATAACGATTCGTGCCATTCTTCAACATTGTATCTCATCATCGTGCTCATCCACTACTATTATTAGCAAATGTGACTGTGTAAAGGATAGTTTTTTATTATATTCATAAAACAAATGAACATGCATGCAAACAGCAGCCGTATAATTAAACTGATAGAATAATCAATGTAAAAAATAGCAATATATTGAAATAAATACCACTATTTTTATAAAATAAAATTATATTTAAATTTCTTTCCCTAAAACGGAACATCCAAACCTTGTATCTATTCCAATATATAAATGAAATAATCTTAAGATCTATTTTATTAAAAATCAAACTTTAGAGCCCCGAAAACCTTTAAAAAATCTCCATTCTATTTCTTTTCGTGAGGTATAAAATTGCCCGATTCATTACAATAGAAATAGAATTTCTTCAAACCTGATAAGATGACATTATCGATAATAAAATAACATTTATCTTAAAATGAAGAAATGGCGCTATTTGTGAACTCAGATAATATCAACCTGGAGATTAGAAAAATGTATGCCTGTCGGGGGGAAACATATCGTTATATAGTATAGATAAGATTGGACAGTTGGAGTGCCTGTGAATCATGCAATATAATGATAATGCAGTTTGTAAAGCCGAGTCCATGATATCAAAATAGAAAATAGGATATATATAGCAAAAGGCTATAAACCTTCAGCATATAATACACCTTATACACCTTATATTTATATATACTCTTATACACCTTATATTTTCAGCATATAACTTTCATATACCTTAAGTTTATTTTACGTTTCTATTCGAAATACGATATTATTAGAATAAACCAGCACAGTGAGGGCTTATATTTTGATTAATAATTTTTATATTTATTAATACTTTTTTTCAAATTTTCAGGTAGGTTATTTATAAATACATCTATAACTAGCCATTTTGCGCGCGTTTCGCTCGTTCTCTCCGGCTAGTGGTCAGTCACTAAATGTGACACACATTTGAAAAAAATTCAATTTTTGCAATACGGTTTCTTAACTAGCCATTTTCCGCTCGTTCTCCATGACTAGTGGTCACTAAATGTGACACACATTTAATAAACATTGAATTCTTCAGGAACGGTATTTCATAAATACATCTATAACTAGCCATTTTAACCGCGTTTCGCTCGTACTCCATGGCTAGTTGTCCCTAAATCTGACACACACTTAATAAAAGTTTTGAATATCAAAAACAGTTTCAATTTAAACATAACATGGTCTGGCGCACACTTTTGACAGTGTGGAGTACATTTTTTTCAATTCCTTAATATCGTCATCACTAACTCGAATTTTCAAAATTTTAGATTATTTTGTCTTTGATCTGAAAGTTGAGACGGAGTGAATGAAATGAGGGCAAAACCGAGATTCTAACTCGAGTAGAAATGCTCAATATTTTTGTAAAGTGTTTCTGAATGTTTTAGTTACAAAGGGGCTCTGCCCTTGTTCTATACGCTCTCTAACACCCTTAACTCACTTCGCGAATGGAGGTCTTCTTTTGCGCCGCCTGTTACGCAGGTGTAATACGCCGCCCATCGGGGTTCACCTCTTGTTAGCTGACACTCATTAATCCCGGAGATTGCTTAGCAAGTTTTTTCAATCCGCCCGGCAGACACGACTGCATCTGTGCTCCCAATAGGCTTGAATAATTAAATTAATATAATAATGAATAATTAAATTAATATATTAATTAATATATAAATGAATAATTAATTTATAAAAATATATAATCTATACCAAATTAAAATTTCCACTTTAAAAGTGCTTAAAAGTAAAATAACTTATACGCTAAATCGAAATTTAGAACAAAGAAGATCAATTATGCATAAAGCATTGATTATGAAACACTTCCCAAGTCAAATGCAATTTTATTTAAACATCTCTAAAATGCGAGACATTGATATATTTTAAATTATCACAGTGCTACAATAATTTATTATATTTGAAAACTTAAAAAAAAGAATCGGAAGAATATTAACTTTATTCAAATGACCTAATCGAAATAAAAATCGTCTGGCTCTCTATGTAAAATCAATGAATATTTCATTCATATCACTTTTATTCCAGACTCTAAAGTTAAATAATGTTGCGTGAAAAAAAAGTCAGCAATTCTTATACAACTCACCTTATAATCAATTGTTTACATTTTGCATTCATTATAATTAGACATCACTTCAGAAGTAATCAAAATTTGATGATCACTTAAACTCAAAAATATTGTAATTGCGTTGGCACAGAATATAGATGCACAGAAAACATGCAAAAATAAAGCGATTTTAGGACGGATGCAACACTAAATATAAATTTAATAGAACTTTAAAAATCTTGATTTTTGCACTAGGAAAAAAAGATGGATGTCATATTTTATTTTGAAGTGGATCACGTGATTTCTTCGTATAATACGGATGTAATTATTATTTTAATTTTTATTTAAAAAACTACCGAACATATTTTGCTGAAATTTTTTTCATATTCTTTATGGGATAATTTGAATATTTCCTAAAACTTTCGAAGCAATTTGTGAATTTTAAATTCGCCTAAAAAATGTTTGAAAAATCAGGTCCCATAGGGTTCAATATATTGCACTTTTTCAACCTGTGCTCAATTTGAAACTAATTGAGTGGCATGATCTATTTACATTCCCATATATCCCACAGTCCGTCTCAACAACATACAAAAATTTCATTTTGATAAAGTCGTTTTTGCAGCAGCTATCGTGTGAACGGACAGACAGACAGAATGAACAAAGTCATAAACACTTTTCAACAATGTTTGAAAGTGTTAAAAATGCACCAGTCTTGCTAAAACACAACTGTGTAAGTACATTCCAGTTAACATTCGTGGTTCTGCTATTGCTAGTCAGTTCAGGACGCGAATTTGCAGTTTAAATATGCTCCCTTTGCATTTAACATTAAATATCCCTCAAACTAAAGTATAAAACGAACAAGAAAGATCAATCATGCATAAAGCATTGATTATGAAACACTTTCCAACTACAATAAATTTTATGTAAAGATCCCTAAAATGCGATACATTCAGCGGTGATATGTTTAAAATTATCGCAATACTACAATTATTTACTATATTTGAAAACTTCATCGAAGACAAATGAACTTTATTCAAATAGCGTCATCGAAATATAAATCACCTGGCTCTCTATATCAAAATAGTGAATATTTTATTCATAAACTTTTTCCATTCTTTTGATTCAGCGACGATATTTTTGAAATTATCACAATACTACAATAATTTATTTTACTTAAAAATGTAAGACCAGGGAGATAAAATTACTTTCTAACTCCATGCTTAAAACTTCATCAAAAAAGCAATAATATGGAATCGTCTGCTTCTCTATGTAAAATGAATGAATGTTTCATACATATCACATATATCAGACTCCATGGGCGAAATAATTTTGCGTTAAAGAAATCCAGCAATTCTTATACAACTCATTCTACATCTTTTGGAATTTACATCCTCCATGAGGGAAAAGTAGGCTTCGTTGTAGAAATAATCAAAGTTGGATGATCATTTAAACTCAATTATATTGTAATTGCGTTGTTTCAGGATTTAAATGTACAGAATTTAAGCAAAAATAAAGCCGTTTTAGGGCGGATGCAACGCTAAATAAGAATTTAAAAGAACTTTAAAAATCACGATTTTGACACAAGATGGATGCCATAATTTATTTTGAAGTGGGTCACGTGATCTCTTCATATAATGATCACTTGATCTCTTCATATAAAGGATGTGATTATTAATTCAATTTTTATTTAAAAACTACTAAATATATTTTGCTGAATTTTTTTTATATATTTTATGTGATAATTTGAATATTTCCTTAAACTTTCGAAGCAATTTGTGAATTTTAAATCCGCTTAAAAAATATTTGTAAAATTAGGTCCCATAGGGTTCAATGTGTTTCATTTTTTCAACTCGAGTTCAATCCAAAACTAATTGAGTGATATCATTCGTTTATATTCACATAGGTCCCACAGACTGTCTGAACAGCATACTAAAATTCCATTTTGATAAAATCATTTTTACGGCAGTTATCGTGCTAACGGACAGACAGACAGACAGCATGAACAAAGTCATAAACACTTTTCAACTATTTTGTAAAGTGTTAAAAACTGTTAATTTCAGATTATTCCCCCAACATCCATCTACAAATGTACTATGTTTCATATTTTTACGGTGCGAAATAGAGAAACTCCAGGAATGCTAAATTTGAAAGACAGAGGCAGGGCCGTGTCAACTAGTTTTTTAAACACTTTCCAACATAGTTGGAAAGTGTTTATGACTTTGATCATTCTGTCTGCCTGTCCGTTTGCCCGATAATTACATCAAAAATGACTTTATCAAAATGAAATTTTAGCATACGTTTGAGACGTCCTACGAGACATATGGGAATGTAAAAGGATAATATCACCCAATTAGTTTTGGATTGAACCCGGATTAAAAAAAATGAAATACATTGAACCCTATGGGACCTAATTTTTTAAACCTCTTTAAGTGGAGTTAAATTTCGTACATTGCTTTGAAAATTATAGGAAATATACAAATTATCGCGTAAAATGTGTAAATATTTTTTCATTGAAATATGTTCTGTAGATTTTTAAATAAAATTTAAAATTTTAATTACATCCATATTATAAAGAGATTATGTTACTCATTGAAAATACAATAAGACATCCATTTTTTTTTCGCTTAGTGAAAATCGTGATATTTAAGGAATGCTTATATTTAAATTTAGTTTTGCAACTGTCCTGAAACCGCTTTAGTTTTGCATATTATCTATATATCTAAATTGTGTGCCTACGCAATTACAATATTTTTGATTTTAATTGATCACTAAACTTTGATTATTTCTACAACAAAACCTAATTTTAACGTATGCAGAATGTAAACAAATTAACGATTATAAGATGAAATGTATAAAAATTGCTGAATTTTTTAACGCCAAATTATTTTGCTCTGGAGTCTATAATATAAGTGATATGAACGAAATATTCATTGCTTTTACATAGAGAAGCAGACGATTATATATCATTGACTTTTTTGATAAAGTTATTCCAAATAAAATAAATTATTGCAGTATTGTGGTAATTTAAAAATCATCACGGCTGAATGTATCGCATTTTAGAGACGTTTAAATAAAATTGCATATCAATTGGAAAGTGCTTTATAATCAATGCTTTATGAATGATTAATTTTTCTTGTTTAAATATAGAGGGGATTCCTTTGCAACGTCGCAATTAAAATTCTCGATATATTAGATTTTACCTTTAATTTTGAAAATGAGACAGATAGAATGAAACCAAAGCCAGGATTCTAAAGTGAAATTGCCCAAATTAAAGAAGTGGCTTTAGAATATCCCTTTGCATCTTCACTTTTAATTTGAATTTTTTGGAATCTAGAAGCTGGAATTGCGTGGAATAGGCATGGGTGTACTTTTCATTTGGTGACTAGTCCAACTTTTAAAAGCGTCAAATATCCAAAAATATAAAATAGTAAATATCTCTCCTTCATCCCATTGTAGCGTGGATGATTTGATTAGTTTTATGATACAAATGTATGTATGAAACAAGCATTTAACACATGTTAGCATTTTTATTTTTTAAAATTAATTTTTATGGAATTTTGTGATCTTTTTCGGAAAAAGTGTCTAGTTCTATTTTTTTCGATCGGGTTAACAGATCGGTTTCGGCGGGATGAAAGAGCTCGTAAAGCAAACTTCTTCCTCAAAAAGTTGATGAGGACCAGCTAACAAGAGCCGCAACGGGCGCATTACGCCTGCTTAGCAGCTAGCACGAAATAGCTTGCCGATCGAGTTAAGCGAGCACCAGCGAGTAAGGGGCAATATTTTCTTACCCAGATTTACGAGGGTAAGTGAGCGTCAGCGAGCAGTGGGAAGAGCCCCTAATACTACATAAAGAAAGAAATACTAAATGAATTTAGTATGCACCGAAAGTTACATGTTGCCAACATCAGATTATCATCTGTTATCAACAGTCTAGTAAATATGGTTGTTACATGATTAGTTTATTTTGTTTTACGTTAAATTTTTGTTTCTTAATCTAAATTTAATTTACTGTTTTGTACTCTCCCATATACTCGTATTAAAATTTCAAATCAACGTCGGGTTTTTCAAACCGTTAGACAGTTTTCTCTTTACATAAATAATTATCTTGGAAGATAAGTACAAGTATTATTCATATATATATATATTATTTTGTAAGATAAAAAGGCGAGTAAGTCCGTTAAAGAAAATTAGAAAAACTAATTTACCGGATATTCTTTGGATAGAACGTCAGCTAGGACTTCTTTGTTGTAATTGATTATTCGGTCACAGCCAAGATCCTATTTATAAAACAAGAAAGACAGTACATATAATATACAATATTAAGAACAAAAGACAGTGAAATATACAATATAAAGCAGAAATAGAGTACAATATACAAGAAAATGAAATCAAAATAAAATTTGTTTTAAGCAATATATTTTATAATGCACATTTTTAGCTAAATTTGTAAGGCTACACACGTGCGAGAAAATCTTATTCTATGCCAAGAGCTAAATATATATATGTAAAATCCCATTGTTTGTAAGTAAATTGCGTTTTATTTTCAGGCTCCTGAAATTATTATCGCTCATGAAAGTAATATTTACAATGTAAGAATGATTTTCGAGTTTGCTAACAAAATTTCACGAATTATCAATTATCATGATTTATAAATCAAATATTTATTTTAGTATTTGCTATTATTTTTTTTTCTTTTGAAAATCTTGCCAATTATCACGTATTTTCTAATAAAAATTTTAAACTTTCATTTATCATGAATAGCTTAAAATTTAAATGAACATTTGGATCTAATTCTTATGTTCTCACATGTTTCAATTTCTTTCCCTATTTAACATTTTCACTGAGTTACTCCTCTTTTAACCGTTTTATCCCCTGGGTAGACTTTTTTTCAATCCATCAAGTAGGTTAAACCTTGTAGAGTAAAAACGCCAGCATTCCATAAAATAATTCTTTCTGCACACTTCCGATTGTAAAGATTATTTTTGGAACTTGAGAATATAGAAGAATGGTAATTTTCAATTCATGAGTGAAATTAAAATTCAACAAGTAAAGATCAGATTTGGCGAATTTGGCATATAGCAACTGCGTTGGCGAAAAATAATAAAATATCTAAAGCGACTCCCATTAATACATTAATAAACAATATATCATACTTTTTAAGATAGGCTCCCTCTGTGTATGTTTACGTGCCCCACTTGGAAACCAATTCTCAATAATTTGGCGAAATTGATGATATATTTTGCGAAATAGCACCAAATTGGCGCGTTTTAAAAATATTGCCAAAACAACGGATATTCAGTATCTTATAAAATTAAGTTTAATTTATTTCAAAATCCATGTCACTTCATGGACATTACTTATTTAATATAATTAAAATTATTAACTTAATCATTTGTTTAATAAAATTATTAATTTAAATATTAACTTAATATAATTATAAACTTACCTACCCCACTTACCTTACCCGGGAATTATTTATTTAATACAATTATAATTAATTTAATTATTTGTTTAATAAAATAATTAATTTAAATATTAATTTAATATAATTATACATGTAATTATAAATTTACCTGCCCCACTGTTCATTGTATAGGTAATTTTTGTAAGGGTGTTTCAAATTCATTGAATTTTGTGTTGAAGGTTGTATAATAATTATGTTTCGCCAGATGATCGTATAATATAAACTTTTATGGAGAGAAATTTGTGATCAGCATATACCCGGGTATATTACGTACGTAAGGGCTGCAGACAGGTGAATAGGAAAGTATCTTCTGCATAATTTTATGCACAATGTCATTTAACAGGATTACAATCTATAAGTAACGTAAGTTTGCTATCACCAACTTAGAATTATAGAAAATAACACAGTCTATCTGACTTTTACTAACGACAGAAATGATAAAAGCAGAATTTTCTGATACAGACTACGTACTTTGAGAACTTTCTCTTTTTCTTCCGTTGAACATGTGGCAATAACATGACAGTCGGCAGCTTTTGCCCACTGTACCTGAAAGAATACATAAACAAGACCTTTATCAGATTACATTGAATAAGTCAAGCGAATTCTTATGTCTTGAGTATATATATGGTAAATTAAGTAGCTTATAGATCACATTGATTCTTTGAGCATATAGTTCTTAGTATTAAGAATAAAGGAAACAATATAGGCCCAAACACGATTTCAAACTAAAAAATTAATTTTCTTGGAAATATTAAATAAAATGGATTTATAATTCACTTTCGTTAAAATTCGATAAGAGTTTTATAGAGACCAACTGGAATTTAATCATCAGATTTCATCCCAATCCAAGTACCAGCATTTCGATTTAAATACTCTTGTGGCGATTGAGCGTCGCCGTGGTCCCGAACCAGGGACCTGATGCATTGTAGACCGACATTATAATCACTGAGCAAAAGCTAGCTCCTCCTCTGTTCTTATAATTCGGTTACTGGCTCGTGAGGCATCTTTTGATAGATGTCTTTGCTGCCGCACACTCCCCTCGCTGATGAGGAGGCCGAGAGGCGTGTCGCCTCGGCGTGACGTCAGGGCCGGGAGGCGTGTTGCCTCGGCGTGACGGGCAGTCGTGGTCAACCAGGAAGGGAGTGTCAAGGCTTCTGACTCCTTTTTGGTGCTGCCATCTCGTGCTGAGAGGCGAAGTCGTTGGGAAGGAAGGTTGCGCTTTTTTCAAACGTCCAGTCATCATTGTGGCGATTGTGCGTCGCCGTGGTCCCGAACCAGGGAACTGATGCATTGTAGACCGACATTATAATCACTGAGCAAAAGCTAGCTCCTCCTCTGTTCTTATAATTCGGTTACTGGCTCGTGAGGCATCTTTTGATAGATGTCTTTGCTGCCGCACTCTGTTAATTGGTTAATATGGTTGTAGTTTGGTTGTGCATATGATCATTCGAAAATTATTTCATTATTTTAAATTTATAACTATATTTAATCTTTGAACGTATAATCTAATCAACACCAAACTTTGCTGATCAATTTATTTATGCAAATCTTGGATTATATTAATTTTCAAGATGATCACTTGATCGGTTGAAAAAAATATTACAGGAAATGTTATTGATCGCAGAGAATGATTCTATATAACCTGTTAAGAAAACATACTGATTTCATTTTCATAACAGATGTAGGTAAACTTTATCTTTCATTTTAACACTTCCCAACATAGTTGCAAAGTGTTTATAGCATTGTTCATTCTGTCTGTCTGTCTGTCCGTTCGCAAGATAACTGCCGTAAATATGACTTTATCAAATATGGGACATATGGGAATGAAAATGAGTAATATCACATAATTAGTTTCAGATTTAACCCGGGATAAAAGAAAATTGAAATACATTGGACACTATAGGACCTTTACTTAAAACACGTAAAAAAAAATTTGTAAAATATGTTAGGTAGTTTTTTAAATAAAAGTTTAAATAATAATTACACCCATATTATAAAGAGATCACGTGATTCATTTAAAATCAAAATATGCATCCATTTTTCCCCTGTGTAAAAATCGTGATGCTTAAATATCGTTAAAATTTATATTTAGTGTTGCATCCATTATAAAACCGCTTTAGTTTTGCATATTATCTGCGTATTTAAATTATGTGCCAACGCAATTACAATATTTTTGAGTTTGAATGACCATCAAACTTTGATTATTACTACAACGAAGCTTAATTTTAATACATGCAGAATGTAAACAAGTGCCGCCCTGGAGATGAAGTGTATAGCGTCTTCGGCTGCTGTCTTGTGGGCTCGGGTTCGAATCCCGAATAATGGTGTTATTACACGAAAATTTTTATTGCCGAACTTCGGCAATTCCGCCCGTCAATCATACTTTAGGCTCCTCCTCTTTAGCAGGTCCCTTCTCTCTAATCTCGCCGATTTTATTTCAGAAAGCATTCTTTGGTGTGTTTTTCGTATATTTTGAATCTTTTACATCCTAAAGGTGTCTGTAATTTGTTAAAAGTTCTATTATTATTTTTTCCATCTCCAGACTTTAGAAATTCCTCCCGCAATGATACTTTAGGCCACGCCTTTCTAAAAGCCCCTCCTTTCTAATATCTCAGAGTTCATTCCAAGAAGCATTATTTAGTTGTTTTTTTTGTATAATTTGGATCTTTTATATGCCGCAGGTGTCTGTAATTTGTAAAAATAATAATAGAACTTTTACCATCTCCAGACTTTAGCAATTCCGCTCGGCAATGATACTGCAAGACCCTCCTTTCTAACAGGCCCTCCCTGTGGTGCCAATTTCAGGAAGCATTCTTTAGTGTGTTTTTTCGTATAATTTGGATATTTTATATCCCATAGCTGTCTGCAATTTGGTAGAAGTTCTATTATTTTTTTCCATCTTTAGATTCTAACGTAATAGAGCTGCTTCGCCGTGTTTGTATTGCAGTAGCCATCCCCATCTTGAATGTAAATGAGAAGAGGAAAGGCGGAGCGTAGTGACGTCAAATTTTATCGTCCTCTGATTGGGTCGCGGCTCAGAATTGAGCAATTTTTATTGCCGAGTACAAGCGAATTGCCGCAATTCGGCGGCAAGATTTCCTCCCATTGAAATGCATGATGTTGCTGAAAAATTGCTGGAAGGAATTGTTGCGTGTAATAACACCCATGGTTGTTTCTCGAGGATAAAGTCAGTCTTCCGCCTTCTGGGTCCTCGTCTAAATGTGAAGCTGCACCCCCTCCGACCTTCGTCATGGTGTTATTACATGGAACAATTCCTTCCCGCAATTTTTCAGCAACACCATACATTTCAATGGGAAGAAATCTTGCCGCCGAATTGCTGCAATTCGTTCGTACTCGGCAGTAAAAATTGTTCAATTTCTGAGCGGCAACCCAATCAGAGGACGATAAAATTGGACGTCACTACGCTCCGCCTTTCCTCTTCTCATTTGCATTCAAGATGGTGATGGCGACTGCAATGCAAACACGTCGAAGCAGCTCAATTACGTTAGAATCTGGAGATGGAAAAAATAATAGAACTTCTACCAAATTACAGACACCTGTGGGATATAAAATATCCAAATTATACGAAAAAACACACTAAAGAATGCTTCCTGAAATCGACGGCACTAAACAGGGAAGGCTTGTTAAAAAGAGAGGCTTACAGTATCATTACCGGGCGGAATTGCTAAAGTCTGAAGATGTAAAAATAATAATAGAACTTTTACCAAATTACAGACACCTGTGGCATATAAAAGATCCAAATTATACAAAAAAACCCTACTAAATAATGCTTCTTGGAATGAACTCGGCGGTATTAGAAAGGAGGGGCGTTTTGAAAGGTGGGGCCTAAAGTATCATTGCCGGGAGGAATTTCTAAACTCTGGAGATGGAAAAACAATAATAGAACTTTTAACAAATTACAGACACCTTTAGGATGTAAAAGATTCAAAATATACGAAAAACACACCAAAGAATGCTTTCTGAAATGAAATCGGCGAGATTAGAGAGAAGGGACCTGTTAAAGAGGAGGAGCCTAAAGTATGATTGACGGGTGGAATTGCCGAAGTTCGGCAATAAAAATTGCCCGTGTAATAACATCATCAGTGATTCTTCGTTTTTTCCTGCTTCCTGCGTCACTAGTCCTGAATCGGCTCCGCCGAAACACGGGGTCATCAGTAACAACAACATGCAATCAAGTGATTGTAAGACGAGTTGTATAAGAAATGTTGGATTTCTTTCAGGCAAAATTATCTGAGGTATAAGTGATATGAATGAAATATTCATTTATTTTGCATAGAGAAGCAGGCGATTTATAGCAATGTCTTTTTTGATGCAGTTAAAAGTTTCCAAGTATAATAAATTATTGTAGTACTGTGATAATTTAAAAATACCACCTCTGAATGTAGAGCATTTGAGAGATATTTAAATAAAATTGCCTTTCAGTTGGAAAGTGTTTCATAATCAATTATTTATGCATGATTGATCTTTCTTGTTATTTTGATGTTTTCGAAGGTTACTATTCCGTTCTCCGTTTGGCTCGTTTATGAGAACCCTAACTTTTGGCGGCAAACTCACCATACTTTTCAGTTTGAATATGTCCGATTCATAAATAAAATGTTCGATTTCATCAAATTTTAGAGAATTTATGTTTATTATTTTGAATTATTTAAAAAAACCTTTATAAGTAGCTAATAAAAATTTATAAAATATATAATACGGACACAAAGATTTTGAGAATATACCCGGTAATTTCTCTTAAACAGATATTCTCTTAGACACATTTATCGTATCATCCAAAAAGCAATGGCTTTACAGAATCATACGAAGGATGAGTTTCTTATTTAATATGAATAAGTAACTCAGAATAACACATATTTATTCAGGCATTAAATATATTTTGAATGAATCTTAACTAAACTATAGCATACATTAATATTCTTCTAGCACGAATACTCGTGATAGTCAGAGAGTAAAAATTCAAATGTCTGTTTAAATTTACACTGCAACGCACATAGAATTCTAGAAAACCAAACAACACTTTAACAATAAGCCTGCTTAGAACAAAAAATAAAAGAAAACTCACTGCGCGGGAGTGCTGGCCCCAAATAGGTACCTAAATACGTCGAATCTCACTGTCTGATGCTCACATGTACCTGCACTGCTCACATATGCCTGCACTTTTCACATACGCCTGCACTGCTCACATGCGCCTACATTAAGTATGTTGAGCAGGCTTAATAAGTCCTAAATAAATGTAGGGAAGCAGGTATCCGTATGCACAGCCTTTGTAAACTCATGATAAAAAGCATAGACTTTAAAGATAAAATCTAGCAAAATCAGAAGTGGATTATGATGAGTGAAATCCCTAAAATTGGTCTGACGATGATAATAAAATACAAGCCTTGGCGGTCTGGGCCCTATTAAATTTTATTGTTTGGGAGAATAGGGATGATATATTTATTAAACTTAATGAGCTTTCTTTAATCTTTCCTATGGTACTAAGATGTAAACTCTGTGATAGACTTTCGATCGCTAACTCACTGATTCATATAAAAATCGTTCGAAATTGCGCTTTCATATAAAAAAGCAAAAATATAATTCGAATTAAAAAATCTCTATAAGATATTTAGGGACCTGTATTGGACTATCACTGAGTTGAATTTCATAGCTGTGGGTCACTTTAATTGTTCCCTATGCCACAAACAAATGAACAAACATTCTAATGGCATCTTAATGTATTACTACATATAATAAGTTTCCAACTGAAATTTACATTTTTTTTATCTATCACTAATACATTGAAATAAAAAGATAAATGAAATTAAATTTCGTTTAATGAATAATCTGTTCTGTGTTGTATATCTATCTTATCAAGAAAGCTGCTCTGGAAACAGAAGCAATAAATTATAATACTTGAACGAGGTGTACACTTAAGCCTCACGTAGTGTCGTACACGACAGAGCACCAGGCGCGAAGTGCCTTTAATCTCCAGTTTCAATATGTGGTTCTTATCGTCAAACTGTGACATTAATTCAGTGACCCTAATTGGAGGTTCGAGGTTTTTATTTACTACTTTTTATTATTTATCCTAGCTCCTAGTGTGGCAGTTTGTTGCACATTTAGAGTTTAAGCAGTTTGGGGGGTTGATGCAGATCTAAGGGTTACCTAGCGTTTTGGCAGTTTAGTGTTTAGAATATTTTTTTTTTCTTTTTTTTTTTTTTTATAAAATAATAGTCGCGAGTTTTATTTTAAAATCAGATGTTTGAGGTGGGATCATTTAATTCCGATTATCGATGTTTAGAACAGCGCGGGGTCTCTTACGAGATTTGGCCTTGCGATGATCATAGTCATGCAGATTGAATAACAGTTCGTTTGGAACGGATGGCAAATTTCTGTAAAATTTAAGCGCTAGCTTTTTAATTTGGGCTCTAACAGTTTTTATTTTGAAGTCATTCCTAATTACCGAGTTTCTTAAGTACCTGGGAGCTTTCCTGATAATCCGTAGGATTTTGTTTTGTTTTGTCTCTAACACACACACACTTAAGCCCAGCGAAGAGGTCAACATATATATTATTCGTAGAGTCAGCAACGATTTTACTTACACCATCAAGTACAAAAGGTTTCAGCATTGTTTGAGCACGATTTCAACGGAGCTCCGTGAGAACGGAGTAAAAGCGATATTATTCTCAAAATACTGACAAAAATAATTTCCTCAAACAACCGCTTTTATTCTCAAAACATTGACAAAAGCCACAATTCACTGTAGCTTATATATTGCCAGTTCGTCAACTGAACTCTCAGCTCAGTGATAACTCCTTTTTATAGGCTAGGCAATATGGCCAGGCGAAGAAAACACAGTCCATGACGTCAGCGTGACGTAAGGATGACGTGACCCCAGGGTTTCCTGGTTAGAGGAAGGGTTGCCAGGTTTGCCGATTTCTCGTCAATTTGGAGACATTTTGCTACTTCGGAATGTTTCAGAAACTTCACAAAATAACGATCAGTCTAAGAAACAAGGATACATTTTCAGAAGTTTTTATAGAGAGACTGTAAAAAAGACTTATCACTCCATTGGAGTGGGGTTGACGAATGGACGTAACACGGGAAACCTTGGAGAGAGATTTTTGTCAATGTTTTGAGAATAGTAGTGGCTGTTTTGTGAAATTACCTTCGTCAAAATTTTGAGAATAATGTCGCTTATTCTGTGAATTTAGTGAAGCAGTTAAGTGATGTTTGATTGTATACTGTTCCTGTTTACTTTGTGCTTGTGAATAAACGTTAGTTATCCAGAAACTTGGATTTGCTCTTGTATTCAACGTATACCTCCACTATACTAGAGTGTTACGTGTAGTATTTGTATATAAGTGCAGTATAATCACAAAACATATGGTTATACCAATTATTAAAATTAAATAATCATTTTGTAATACTAGAAATTACATACCGCTATATGTCCTGTTCCACCAGCAGCTGCAGTGATGAGAACTGTTTCACCATTGATGATACGAGCATTCTGTAAAATAAATATAAAACATCTCATCAGGAATATAACTATGTGTTCGATGGTGAAATTTAAAATTCTCAAAGTTAAATTCTGCAATAAGGTGAATTGAGTTCTGTCAAATTGTGGCAAATTCCACATAAAATATATTTATCCAGAAAATCAGTACAGTAGCTAAAAGAGAACAATGAAACGTGAAAAAAGTTTCCACATATTACACAATTATGTATTCAATGTTCCTTTTAGTGAGCAGAAGTACCACATGAGTATGTATATACGATGTCTTTCCAGTGATTACATTTTTACAAAATGAGATTTTCGTTATCAACAAGGTAAATTAAATCTTCCGTATATAAAATAAGGATTCCAAAATCGTTTGTATCCTTCATATCCGTTGTTTACAATACTACATATTTTCTTTGCTTTATGTATCAGCACATTTTACATTTGTTTTTGTACATATACTATAAATTTAATTCATGAAATTAGCCCATATAACTTCCGGAAACGTTTGCTTACTTTATCTTTTACTAAATTTCAGCAACTTCTACAGTCTTTAATTCTTTGGTATTTTATTTACAGTAATTAATTCTAAAGTTATTTGATTTTTTTTTTATGAAGTCAGGTCACATAACTTTCAAAACCGGTCATTTACATCATGATTAGCATATTCTCATTTATTTTGCAGTATTTTATTCATTGGTACATTAAAATTAATTTGTATTACTGGCATTTAAATTTTGGTGATGGAGTAGCTTATGTAGCTTTCCGATATCGGCTACTATTTTTCTCTTTCCTTCGGGCAATGGGGTATATTTGTTATTCTCTTAATTTTTATATTACTATATAATTGTTAATTGTCTAACACATTTAGCTCTATCTTTTCTAGACCTAACAGAAGCTCCCAGTGCTCTAAAAGGCTGAAACTTTGTACACTTATTATATCAACTACGGCACATAGTCTGACGGAACCGAATTTTCCTCCTGTCGAGGACAGAGAAAATGAGATTTTTCGAAAAGTCTTTTGAAACCTTTCAGTAGCCCACTAGTAACCAAAACACTATGAAAACTATCTGCCTTTTTATCCTGAAGAAGGATTTCGCTTTAAGCCTTTGAATTCGGTTGATATCGTTACAAATTTGCTTTTTTGCTATGCTTTAACGAATTGTTTACTTTTTGTATCACCAGCATTTATAAACATCAGTTCCTTCTCTATTTAGATAGATTTTGTTAAAATACGTGTGATACAGTGTTTTTAAAAGGAGTTTACAGGTTTTTGTTAATAACTAGCAACGCGGCAAGAAGGCACCAGATATCGCCAAGAATCTCTTCTTATAATAAAACAGAGTGTGTGTTTGACGAGAACGCTTCCGGGACAATCCACTTCTCAAACTCGGACGTGAATCTATGGGAGAATCAAAACAGAAAAGTTTTACATTTGACGCCATCTATTGGCCGAAAATATAACTAAATTTCTCGCAAGTTGAATCGATTAGAAACTGCCTCAATAATATTCGGGGAAAAAATACTTCTTTTTGAATTGTGGTGCTCTTTGAAGCAATTGAATTAGCTTTCATTTTATTCCAAGTTCATCCTCGCAGATACTTGCCCTACCAGAGCTAAGGGATATTGTAAACAAACCATGGATGTGATTCTTTTGCCGTGATTCATTCACTGTGTTAATTGGAGATTCTTTACAGTAACATTTTTTTTATATTCTTATACATTAAGATAAAGACAAACAAAATTAATTTAATTACGTTACTTGTTGACTGGTTGGAAATAAGGCTAATCTTCATATCTTAGCTTAAAATGGTAGAACAGCTAATATTCTGTATCCTCTTCAATATTAATAACGGGGTATTAAATGATAACATAAATGATACTTAACATAAATGATTAACATAATTTATTTAATATTTTACAGAAGTTACTCTTCTCTTACTGTACATACATTTTTACATGCTTTCTGACTTTAATTTAGCCATTTCCACAAATATTATGTCGAAAAGGCCCATATTATACTTGATATAATTTATAAATTTGGGCTACAAAGAACTATGCAATTTTTTGGGAAAAAAACCGCTGAATGAGGAAATATGCCTATAGCGGAATCCGCCTCATTTAGCGGTGTGTAACAAAAGGGGTAACGCATCCATGTTACATTAAAATGAATTTGTGTTACTGGCCTTACTCAAAAAGAGCGGATGTGGAAATGAGTACAAAGGAGTTCTCTTTATTTTTATATTTCAAAACATGTGATCACCATTACAAGATTTAAACACATGATATAAATGTTTAATTGCATTCTTCTTTTCCATATTTTATTTCTTGCCGAATTATGTTCTTATGTTCATCAAATACTTTTGGTGTTTTTTTTTATTTGACTGCGGCCATTTCGCCTAACTATGCCGACCAGCCATCGTCTGGTACAGCTATCGATTCTCACTCTAACAACCACCTGGTTGACCTGCAGGGCTAACAACTTCCATTATCTTGCTAAGAGATAGTTTTTAAACGAGCAGCATCCCATTAGGCAGCACCCACGGTCCGCCCACAACTTTGGTAAAAATCGATATTTACACATTTTCTGGTAGCTGTACCAGACGAAAGCTGGTAGCCGTAGGCGGCAAGTGATACAATATGAACGGACAACAATTTATATAATATGGGAGGTCAACAATTTAAGGCATCACGGCACATGATGTTTATGGACTCGATGAGGTGTAGGTGGCCGAACGATGAGATATCGTCTCCGCGGGCTATAGGAGATTATCCAATAGAAAACTGGACCAGGCCTGCCACAAATGCCTGTGAGTCATTGAGCAGACAGATGCCTGCGAGCCAATGGGAATCAGATGCCTATGAGCAAATGGGAAGGCAGATGCCTGTGAGCCAATGGGCAGCTGGAGCGAAGCTAGCAGACAAACCCTGTGCAACAGATGGATGAATGAGAATATTCATTACGTTATGGATATATCTTGAGAAATTGATCAATCAATATGGAGAAGTTGATACGCTAATATATAGTGGAGACATATTTAAAAATGGCGTGTAAGAACGAAGTTTGTAAGTGTGGAAGATATAAAAAAGAAGAAAAATCAGGTCCAAAAAAGAAACGTAAATACCTACGAATCAACGCCTATTAATGTGTGTAAAAAAACTGAGGTAATCCTAATCATTATAAATAAGGAAATATAGTAAATCTGATTGTAAGTCACTTAAAAAGAACGTGTATCACACTAAACTCCATAGTTAACTGGAAACTTCGTAGCTAAATTTAAAATTTTAATACTTACCTATTATCAAATTAAAACAATCAGTATTCGGTGACACAAAATGGGTAATTTTTCTCCGCATTACATGGTCATCTTAATAAAGTGTGCATAATTAGAATCAATATATAAAATATTAATGTACAAAATGTGAATGTGTAATGTCTGTGAGATTAATCTATAAAAATGAGTAAGTGGAAATTTGAAGATTGTGATATTCTTCTCCATCTAATAAATTCTATCTCAGATTTATTTCCAGTCTTAAAGCTAATATTATAAATCAACACACACTGATACTGACGTACTTGTTTGAATTGTAAAGTTATAATTCTACTCTACAAGTTATAGAGATGCTAACTCTAAAACAATCTTGTGACATTTATGTATAATTATGTATTTCTGGTTTTATTAAAAACGTTTCAAGGATGTTTGTACATTTTGAACAATATTTTATGTCCTAACAGAAGATATGTATTTTTGTCAGCTTTTTAATATCACAGGATTTTCATTTTTAATTTAGCACTGGATTCATTATTTGATATCAATTCTCTTATTTTTTACAATTGAACATTTAATAGTCGTGCATGTTTATATAATTTTTATCACTGTATAATTTTGTAGCACACGTTTTTATTATTATGTAGCACAGATGTTTTTAATCATCAGCTGTGTAACTACCACTGACATTTTAAACATATGATAAATAAGCAGTCTATAGTCCTTGATCTTACAACCATCATAGGCATGGTGCAGTCTTTCTACCTATATAGAGGTAGAAAGACCTGCAAATGACATAACGAAACAAATACTAACTCATATTGCACCATTTTCCAAAGAGTTAAATCATTCATTAAAAATTTAAAAAAGTAAAATTCCTAATATATTTTGTGTTAATAAGCAAGTATACGCTCAAGGTCCGTAGAATAGCTTATATACATTCTATCAATTGTTTTATAAATGTTCTATTCGTATATGCTTACCTTGTCAAGCCCTATTGCTGCCGTTAAGCCGCTGACCAGAAGGACTAGATATTCAGGTTTAGGTTCCGGAACACGAAGGGCTTCCTTCACTGAAATACACTGCAAATGCATGCATGAAATATATATTTAATCTGATTTATACATTGAACATTGCATGAATCTAATAGCAGTACTAATTAAATGGATGTATTGAAAATTAAAAGAAAAATAATACGTTGATGCAACAATCAATATATTCAATTTAATGCCTCAATCAATAATTCAATTTCTCTATTTGGTCCGTAGTGTAGGAGTAAATTTTGAGACAAAGCATGTATGTGTATAGATAAGGCGAATTGCTTTTAATAAGATATTGACTTCTATCAAATTGATTTGTAATAATTTACATCACATTAATATAAATATCAATTTACCTTACAACCTCGGAAAAAGAAATAACAATGGTAAAACTACAATTATGCTGAAAACACCAACTTATAATTGATTTGCATAGAGAAGTTTACTTACCGAATATTCCGCAAATGCATTGTGATTAGTAGCAAAATAAACAACTGAGTCACCAACTTTTAAATGAGTTACACCACTGCCAACCTGCACCACTTCACCGACACCCTTTATGAAAAATAAAATGCTATTAAAGATCAAATTATAATGCAGACAAAAGTATTCGCATAAATTAGAAATAAGGATGCAAGAACTCTTGGGCCAAATTTTAAGGGGTGATAAATCACATCTAAACAAGCAATTTTTGTCATACAAAGCAGTGTCGTAATGCAAGAGGTGAACCGCTAGGTGGTAGCTCATGAAATGAGGAAATCATGACTCTCTCGTGAAAAGAGGAAACACAAAAATGACAGAGTAGGCACGAAGTGCGTTTTACTGACAGAAATTGCAGAATACATAGACAACTGCTCAAAAGTGCGACCACCAGCAGTAATGCAGTCTTCACACTTGCGACGTAGCGAGCGGGGCAAGTTAGCAAAAACACCCGACATATCTTGAACAACGCCGGCAACAACAGCAATCCTAGCAACAAGGTCCTTGTCGGAATCGATGGGGCTATCGTAGATGAGACTTTACATATGGCCCCATGAGAAAAAGTCGAGACAGGAGAGATCAGGTGATCGTCCCGGCCAAGCTATGGGACCACCCCGATCATTCCATTGTTCTGGGAATGTAACATCTAAGGTGTGCCGCACATCCACGCTGAAATGGGGTGGTGCTCCGTCGTGTTGGAACTACATACATTCTTTAATGTTGGCAAGAACATGTTGCAGTACCTGTGACAATAACTCCTGTAAAAATAGGAGGTATGTTCTGCCGTCCTCTAGCGGTTCACCTCTTGTTAACTGTTCATCTCTTGCGTTACGACCCTGTTTTGTATGACAAAAATTGCTTGTTTAGATGTGATTTATCACCCATTAAAGTTTTGCCCAAGAGTTCTACTCACCCTGTATAGAAATTAGGCGGTATGTCAACTTTTTTTCTAACCTGTTTTAATTCAGATCTTTTAATAAGATACTTAAATATGTGCACCGTTATTTTCATTTTAAATATTGATTGGTAATTGTCACGTATCCTATGCTCCTGTATTTAAAAGTAAATGGTGACCTCCACTTAGATCTTACAAAGATATTATATAAGATCTTATATTAGACAAATATATTATATTAGATCTTATATTAAACAAATATATTATATTAGATCTTATATTAGACAAATATATTATATTAGATCTTATATTAAACAAAGATATTATACTAGATCTTATATAAGACAAATATATTATATTAGATCTTATATTAGATCTTACAAAAGAACAGTTTTAATGTTTTCCAATTCACCTTTATATTATTTACTAAGCCAATTGTATATATTTCGTGTCTAAATCACAAGCATTGTACGTCCCCCTCATTTACATTGGGAGACAATTTTATACACATTCGAATAAGATTTCTAAGATTTTTAATCTAAACATTTTTTTCAACAAATTGTACAATGTTTTAATTTTTATCTAAGTATCTAAATGTATTAAAAATAGCTCATGCAAAAGGGAAGTTATAAACTTTTTTTTTTTTTAAATTTTACATGTTAAAATAAATATGTAATGCCATCATAGAAAATGATTTACAGCAATCCTGCATTCGCAGATTTCAGGATGCATTAATGAATCCGTACCTACTTCAATATTAAAGCTTGAAAATTAATATCACAAAGAATTATCATCTCCATACAGTGCAGATGATTCCTGCAGTGAGATCACTGGATTCTTTGTAGACTTTATTATCTGTTCGGCTACAGAAATCTGTTAAAACTGCTCTTTTAAACCTGGTCTAGCAGTCTTATACACTTGAGGGTTTATTTTCTAAAAAATCGACGACAAATATATGGTTCAGTTCATTTTATTATTTATGAAACTTTAAAACTGTGTGGCAATAGTTTGTTGTTCTTGTTGATAATGCAGTAAATTTCCTTTCGCTGTTTACCAAATGAAATAGAATCTAAAGTATTAAATCTAAAGTCAGCTCTTTCATACCAAAAGGCTAAAACTGTTACAATTTTTTTAACATGGTATATACATATATATATATATATATATATATATATATATATATATATATATATATATATATATATATATATATATTAGCAAGAAAGATCAATAATGCATAAAGCATTGATTGTGAAAATTTTTCCAACCGCAATGCAATTTTATTTAAACATCTCTAAAATGCGATACATTCAGCGGTGATATTTTTAAAATTATCACAGTACTACAATAATTTATTTTACTTAAAAACTTAAAACCATGGAGGTCAGAGTACTTTCTAACTCCATGCTTAAAACTTTATTATTTCGAAAAAGGCAATGCTATAAAATCGCCTGTTTCTCTAAGTAAAATCAATGAATATTTCATCCATATCATCTATATTCCAGACTACAGAGTTAAATAATTTTGCGTTATAAAGATGCAGCAATTCTCATACAACTCATCTTACAGCTTGATTTAATTACATTATGCATACGTTAAAATTAGGCTTCGTAGTAAAAATAATCAAAGTTTGATCGTTTAAACTCTTTTAGAACGAATGCGACACTACACATAAATTAAAAAAAACTTTAAAAATCAAAAGATGAACGCATTATTTTATTTTGAAGTGGGTTACGTGATCCTTTCATAGAAAATGGGTGTAATTATCATTTTAATTTTTATTTAAAAAACTACCGAACATATTTTATTCAAATTTTATTTATATATTTCATGGGATTATTTGAATTTTTCCTAAACATTTTCAAAGCAATTTGCGATTTTTAACTTCGCTTAAAAAATGTTTGAAAAATTATATACCATAGGGTTAATTGTATTTCACGTTTTCAACCCAGGTTCAATCTAAAACTAATTGGGTGATATTATTCATTTACATTCTAATATGTCCCACAGACCGTCTGAACAACAAACTAAAATTTCATTTTGTTAAAGTCATTTTTACAGGAGTTATCGTGGGAACAGACAGACACACAGAATGACCAAAGCCATAAACACTTTTCAACTATGTTGGAAAGTGTTAAAAAGATAATAACTTTAGTAGAGTTTTTGTGTTGCACTTTAAGGAGTTGTTTATCAAATGATGTTCAGGATGAATTATTTATGAGCTTTAGAATTAATTAATATTCAAAATACAAGTAGTTACCACTATGTCAAATATAATTTTTTGAATGTAAAATATAATACTTATAAACCTATATTTAAAAGAGTATATAAGAATCTTCATTATTTATTACACGTAAGGAAAAAATAACTTTCCTTATACATAATGTATAAAGAAAGTATTGTGATGGGGTCGAAAATTCGAATTCGAGCTTTCGACGGGAGAACACGTTTCAAGCATCCCTGATCACGAATCAAACATTTTTGAAGTGATGTCTGTGTGTGTGTGTGTGTCAGTGAGTCTGTGGAGACGATAACTGACGCACGAATGGACCGATTCGAACGAAATTTGGTACAAAAATCACAATCTGTAAACACTGGAAGGCTATTGTTTTTATACGCAATCGAATGTTCAGAATCCCCCTAAATTTTCGTGTGAAATTTTGAAAAAATCGTCAAAAAATCAAAACCGCCAATAAAATTACGCAAATTGATAAAAATGACGCTAAATCAATGAAAATGACGACTAATTGTCGAAAATTCAATATCTTGGAAAGAATATAAGTATCTACTATAAGAAAAACCTATTTTTTTACTGTAAAAGTAGTAAATTTATTGCATTATATAAGGAAAGTCATGTGTTGTCCACATCAGATTTTTTTTATATTTGCATCATTTACATGTGTGATTCAATATGTTTTCCTTGCATATGTTCCAAAAAGTGCATTCCCTGAACAGTATTATCTACTGCAGAATGCAGCAGATCTCCATTGATTTGCTTGACGTGCAATATTATTCGGTCCTTCAAAGTGGCTAAATTATTCACATTCCCTTGGTATATCAATTGCGTTACATGACCCCACAACCAAAAGTCACAAGGAGTAAGTCAGACCAGGCGAACAGGCAAGCCACTTCATAGAAAACGCTAGACTAATTATTCGGTTGTTGTTAAAATGATGTCGTAGGACTTTCTGTAAGCGCAATCCAATATGAAAGGGTGATCCATCCTGCATAAATATCGTACTGGAGACATGATTACTAAAATGTCTGATAAAATGTAAGTGGAAAACTCAGACCACTCGACTCGCCTTAGGGCATGAGCAGCAATTTGAGTGGCCGGAGATAAAATGTAAGTGCAGATGTGAATGTAAAATGTGATGTCAATATCAAAATGCATGTAAAATGTTAACTTTCTGTGCCTATTTTACTCCAAAAATGGTCCTTACAGCGCCATTTAGGCTCGCGGTGGCAAAAATCCGAACTATTGTTTTTTCTTTTAAAAATCAAATCCCCATGGTCTGAATAGTATCTACTGCAAATTTGGTTGAGTTTAGCCCAACAGTTTTCTTACTATCAGACTCTAAACACCTCAACTTTAATTATGGCAACCCTGTATATCAAATGAATGTCTTGATTATTTCAAAATGTTGGTAAATACCAACTTATATATGAAAATTGTAATTCCGTGCATTTCTTACATAATTATTTTTATAACACTTTTCAATTCTGAAAAAAATTTTTTTTTTGGAAAACTAAACTTATTCTTGGCTTGTTCACTTAAAAATTCCATAGGTCTTTGACGGTCCACAATAAGCCAATCCCATTGTTTAAAATGGGCTATTAATATTTGATTAAAACACTTACAAAGAATTTACTCATTTGATAATAAGGAATACATTTATTTTCTATTTTTGAACAAAATGTGAAATATTTCAAGAAAACACACATGTTGCTGTCTTATATGGAATATCATATACTTAAAAAATAGCGTACAAAATATTGATTTCTGTAACAAATACTGCCATAACTGTCATTGTTTTCAATTAAAAAATGTTCGAAAAATTAAGAGCTTACTGTTGTTCTTTCATCTGAAAAATTAAAAGACATTTGTTATACATAGATAGAAATTATTGTACCAGATTTCATTTGATTTCATGGAAGCGATTTTATAGTATAACGGATCATTACACAGAAACATACAACAAAACCAGTTGAGTACATTCATTGTTTTCGATTTACTCAACTGTTTTGAGAGATATCGTGGTAATAGACAAACATTATAGAAAAAAGATTGATTCGTGTTCAGGTATACTTAAAACGTATAACTCTATCAACATTGTATTCTCGGTTTGATCATGATATTTTCCATTTTGATATACAATGTATTGTAGTGCATGTAAAAGCTTACTTCGAATCCACAATCGAAAGGTACTTTGCCATCCACAAAGTAGCGTCCTTTGGTGGAGTTGATATCTGAGGCATTTATTCCCACATATCTGAAATAACAGAAAATGTCAAATGATTGTGTTGTATGATAAACGCTTCGAATGTAAGGGGTATAGAATAAATGGCGGAAGGCATACATTTTGTAGATGTGCATGTCTACTTCGACAATAAGAGCTTCCAATTTCGTCCCAGTAGTTAAAAGATGAAGCGTCGACTGGCCAGTTATCGGCAGGCCAGATGAAGCGTCGGCTGGCCATCATTATTGTAGTATTGGAAATTATTGTAGTGTTATGATAAATGAAAGGAATGGAATAAAATTGTAAGAATGAAATATTTGCAGCTTTTACATAGAGAGCCAGGCGATTAATATTTCAATGGAGTCATTTGGATAAAGTTCATTTTCTTCGAAGTTTTAAGTTTTCATATATAATAAATATTGTAGTATTGTGATAATTTTAAAAATATTACCGCTGAATGTATCGCATTTTAGAGATATTTAAACCAGGCAATTTATATTTCAATGACGTCATTTGAACAAAGCTCATTTTTTACGATGAAATTTTAAGTTTTCAAATATAATAAATTATTGTAGTATTGTGATAATTAAAAAAATATTACCGCTTGAATGTATCGCATTTTAGAGATGTTTAAATGAAATTGCACAGTTGAAAAGTGTTTCATAATCAATGCTTTATGCATGATTGAGCTTTCTTGTTTTAATCTTTCTACTGTAATGAGAGTTTCAAGTATCAGTTTTGAAAGCAGTATTTCTTTCAGGCGTATATCCAAGAAGACAAAGTTCCCTGAAACGA
Organism: Amaurobius ferox; assembly: GCA_951213105.1. Classification (NCBI taxonomy): domain Eukaryota; kingdom Metazoa; phylum Arthropoda; class Arachnida; order Araneae; family Amaurobiidae; genus Amaurobius; species Amaurobius ferox. The sequence goes on along the minus strand of OX578151.1, from coordinate 84,758,431 downwards.
GCATCCTTCTAGTGACATTTTATGTTGCCGAGTTATATGCAAAGTAATTACTTTTATTTCTGTAAATATAGTAGTTGAAACTATATTAAAACTCTAGCCTCCCTTTTAGATTTCATTCGCCTCCCTCCCCAGCCCTTACTCCTCAAGTATTCTTGACTGCATGAAATAGTTTTGACTTTGAAAAATTATGACCTTACCAAATGCGGAGATAGTTTTATCGAGCGTCATTTCCCTGCTATTGCTATCATCAACATTTCTTACGGTATTCTCCCCTTCACGATCATCTTTAAAATCAATAGCAAGTAATATTTCTTATCAATAAATCGATCTGCAAAGATTGGTGTGGATTGAAGTTTGCGTTCCACTCACCAAACGACCATCTTATCTTAAAAATCAAATACTTCTTATCACCGAATCGATCAGCAAAGGTTGGTGTCTACTGGAGTTTGCGTTCCCCTCTCCAAACGATCATCTTAAAAATCAAATATTTCTTATCAACGAATTGATCTGAAAGGGTTGGTGTCCATTGGAGTTTGCGTTCCCTCTCGAAACGATCATCATAAAAATCAAATATTTCTTATCAATGAATCGATCAGCAAAGGTTGGTATCGATTAGATTTTGCGTTCCCCTCTCCGAGCTATCATCTTAAAAATTAAATATTTCTTATCACCGTATCAATCTGCAAAGGTTGGCGTCTATTGGAGTTTGCGTTCCCCTCTCCAAACGATCATCTAAAAAATCAAATATTTCTTATCAACAAATTGATCTGAAAAGGTTGGTGTCGATTGGAGTTTGCGTTTTCCTCTCGAAACGATCTTCATAAAAATCAAATTTTTCTTATCAATGAATCGATCTGCAAAGGTTGGTGTCGATTGGAGTTTGCGTTCCCCTCTCTCCGAGCGATCATCTTAATTAAATATTTCTTAATAATGAATCGATCTGCAAAGGTTGGTATTGATTGGAATATGCGTTCCCCTCCCCTAGCGATCATTTTAAAAATCAAATATTTCTTATCAATGAATCGATATGCAAAGGTTGGAGTCGATTGGAGTTTGCGTTCCCCTCTCTCCGAGCGATCATCTTAAAAATTAAATATCTCTTAATAATGAATAGATCTGCAAAGGTTGGTGTTGATTGGAGTTTGCGTTCCCCTCCCCGAGCGATCATTTTAAAAATTAAATATTTCTCAGCAATGATTCGATCTGCAAAAGTTGGTCTCGATTGGAGTTTGCGTTCCCCTCCCCGAGCGATCATCTTAAAAATCAAATATATTTTAGCAATGAATCGATCTGCAAAGGTTGGTATTGATTGGAGTTTGTGTTCGAAAATTAAACCCTCTGCAAATGAACCAAAAGGCTAAATTGAAAAGTGAATCGAAACTCGCATGCTTTGTACGCTCTTAATTATCAAGTGTCAATAGCTTAGTAAATCTGAATGTATAAACTTAGTTCAAAATATGAAACACATATATAACTATAAAATTCTACTAGTTATTAAATGCATCATAACTGTTAAATCGAAAATAACTATGGAATTTAATTCAGTCAATCAATATATAAATTATATCTCGAAAGTGTGATAAATACAGCTTATAGTAAAACAGAAGAGATAATTACATGTTTCGAACACACACTTCTCCTTCCTTCGGTTTACACAAATCTTCAGATTCGATGGCAACAGCTGCACGGAAGTCAGTAGTGAGCTTGTGAACCACAAGCTTTTGGTACGTCTTTGGTAAATTCGCCATTCTGGAAAAATACATTAAATTTAAATAATAAATGTATCTATTTAAAACTACATAGATACTCATATACATATTGTTGTATATGCGCAATATTCCCTTTGGCGCTTCCTTTTTCTCCTGTCTCGAAGACCAGGCGAAGAAAACACAGTCCATGATGTCAGCATGGCGTGAGGATAACGTGAGATCAGGGTTGCAAGGATTTCCCAGTTAGAAAAGGGGTTTCCAGATTTGACGATTGATCGCCATTTTGGCGACATTTGCGACTTCCGGAATGTTCCAGAAACTTTTCGATAGAACGATATTCTTCGCCTTCAAACGAATATTCTTCGAACGAGTTATAGAGATTTTTAGAAGTTTCTGTCTAGAGACTATGAATAGGAGTCATCACTAAATCGGAGAGTTCACTTGACCAGTTGACAATATACAAGATACAGTGAACTGTGACTTTTGTCAATGTTTTGAGTATAGCAGCGGTTGTTTTGCAAACGCAGACCACTCGACTAACCTTAAGCGGTTGCTTTGTGTAATTATTTTCGATAGCATTTTGAGAATATTATCCCTTATTCTGTGAAATTAGTGGAACATTTAAGTGCTGTTTGATTGTATATTGCTCCTGTTTATTTTGTGTTTGTGAATAAACGTGAGTTATCTAGAAACTTGGACTCGTTCTTGTTCTCTGTGTATATACCCACTATTCTAGAAGATAAGTTCGTTACAGTATTTACATGCAAGCCTAAGTACATACATACTTACGTAGATACATAGCTGGATATGCAAACACACAAATTAATGATAATTTCGTAATAGGTCTTGAATGGTTATAGGAAATTAAGTTGAAAAAACCGCACTTATCAAAATATTTATTCGTTGTAAATGGCAGCAACTGATTTGGAAACAACACATAATTTTGATGTCGCTAATTGATCAACAATAACTGCCCAATCAGTAGAATAAGCCATGACTTCTAGAATGTAAAGTTGTCGAAACTCTTCAAATATTTTGCATAAGCAGTGCAGTTTCGAATTCAGGGTATACGAGCTATAATATATCTTGCAAAAACACCACGCGATTGTTTAAAAAGCTCCTAACTAACTGCAAGAAACAAAAACCTCCTTCCAAAAATGCTGTGAAATCTCAAAATGGTGTGCGCCAAATTCCCGCATTGCCGGAGCTATGCCTTTAGGTATAGAGCTCTTTGGTGAAGAAACGTAATCCCCTCACTTAATCATATGCAGATACTTTTTTAGCTGAAAGTATTTTTTAAATGAACTATAATGAAAATAATCTGATGTGGGCAGCACATGATTTTCCCTATAGACTTGCATTCATTTTTAATTTATTTCTTTAATAATTCATAATATTAAGTTTAATTGCACAAAACAACATGCATACTTATTTTAAATTACAGTGGATTTGTACTCTTAATTCAATTTTTGTTTTCTTTTAGTAACTGGACATAGTTTCAAAGGTGGCGTATCAAAAATGCGAAAAAACTAAAATATCTGGAGAATGGTTAGTCCTAGGGAAATCAGATAGGTATCATTATATTTCTTCCTCTTCAAAAATGACGTATGAAACAAGCATTGGATTGATACATTTAAGCATACGTAGTTTTTTACTTTTTATTTTGGCAAGTTTACTGGCCATTTCGCAAAAAAGGCATTGTAAAATTCGGTCAATTAGTGATTTATTTTGTTAATTTCCACACTTTTGCTAAAGTAGATACCCGTCTCAAAAACAAAAGATAGGTTCTTTTATCCTAAATGGTATCAAAATCATAAAATTTTATGAAACTTGATCAACTACTTTTTGAGTTCGAGTGGATACATACATTGCGCACACACACACAAACACACCACACATACGCAGAAACTCTCCCCCCCCACACACACAAACACACACACACACAGACGTCACCCAGGCGCTCACTTTTCTGCTCACACCCTCGGTGAGTCAGGCGGACTATGCCTTCTACACACAGACGTCACGTTAAAAATATATGTTCATGTTCTAGAGGTCGCAAAACGTATAGATCCATCGAAAACTGGAGTTGCAATTTTCCACACGATTCCATTAATGTCACTATACATTACCGTGTGTTGTAAGGAAAGTAAAAAATATATGTCCATGTTCTAGAGGTCGCAAAATGTATAGATCCATCGAAAACTGGAGTTGCAATTTTCCACACGATTCCATTAATGTCACTATACATTACCGTGTGTTGTAAGGAAAGTAAAAAATATATGTCCATGTTCTAGAGGTCGCAAAATGTATAGATCCATCGAAAACTGGAGTTGCAATTTTCCACACGATTCCATTAATGTCACTATACATTACCGTGTGTTGTAAGGAAAGTAAAAAATATATGTCCATGTTCTAGAGGTCGCAAAATGTATAGATCCATCGAAAACTGGAGTTGCAATTTTCCACACGATTCCATTAATGTCACTATACATTACCGTGTGTTGTAAGGAAAGTAAAAAATATATGTCCATGTTCTAGAGGTCGCAAAACGTATAGATCCATAGAAAACTGGAGTTGCAATTTTCCACACGATTCCATTAATGTCACTATACATTACCGTGTGTTGTAAGGAAAGTAAAAAATATATGTCCATGTTCTAGAGGTCGCAAAATGTATAGATCCATCGAAAACTGGAGTTGCAATTTTCCACACGATTCCATTAATGTCACTATACATTACCGTGTGTTGTAAGGAAAGTAAAAAATATATGTCCATGTTCTAGAGGTCGCAAAACGTATAGATCCATCGAAAACTGGAGTTGCAATTTTCCACACGATTCCATTAATGTCACTATACATTACCGTGTGTTGTAAGGAAAGTAAAAAATATATGTCCATGTTCTAGAGGTCGCAAAATGTATAGATCCATCGAAAACTGGAGTTGCAATTTTCCACACGATTCCATTAATGTCACTATACATTACCGTGTGTTGTAAGGAAAGTAAAAAATATATGTCCATGTTCTAGAGGTCGCAAAATGTATAGATCCATCGAAAACTGGAGTTGCAATTTTCCACACGATTCCATTAATGTCACTATACATTACCGTGTGTTGTAAGGAAAGTAAAAAATATATGTCCATGTTCTAGAGGTCGCAAAACGTATAGATCCATCGGAAACTGGAGTTGCAATTTTCCACACGATTCCATTAATGTCACTATACATTACCGTGTGTTGTAAGGAAAGTAAAAAATATATGTCCATGTTCTAGAGGTCGCAAAATGTATAGATCCATCGAAAACTGGAGTTGCAATTTTCCACACGATTCCATTAATGTCACTATACATTACCGTGTGTTGTAAGGAAAGTAAAAAATATATGTCCATGTTCTAGAGGTCGCAAAATGTATAGATCCATCGAAAACTGGAGTTGCAATTTTCCACACGATTCCATTAATGTCACTATACATTACCGTGTGTTGTAAGGAAAGTAAAAAATATATGTCCATGTTCTAGAGGTCGCAAAATGTATAGATCCATCGAAAACTGGAGTTGCAATTTTCCACACGATTCCATTAATGTCACTATACATTACCGTGTGTTGTAAGGAAAGTAAAAAATATATGTCCATGTTCTAGAGGTCGCAAAATGTATAGATCCATCGAAAACTGGAGTTGCAATTTTCCACACGATTCCATTAATGTCACTATACATTACCGTGTGTTGTAAGGAAAGTAAAAAATATATGTCCATGTTCTAGAGGTCGCAAAATGTATAGATCCATAGAAAACTGGAGTTGCAATTTTCCACACGATTCCATTAATGTCACTATACATTACCGTGTGTTGTAAGGAAAGTAAAAAATATATGTCCATGTTCTAGAGGTCGCAAAATGTATAGATCCATCGAAAACTGGAGTTGCAATTTTCCACACGATTCCATTAATGTCACTATACATTACCGTGTGTTGTAAGGAAAGTAAAAAATATATGTCCATGTTCTAGAGGTCGCAAAACGTATAGATCCATCGAAAACTGGAGTTGCAATTTTCCACACGATTCCATTAATGTCACTATACATTACCGTGTGTTGTAAGGAAAGTAAAAAATATATGTCCATGTTCTAGAGGTCGCAAAATGTATAGATCCATCGAAAACTGGAGTTGCAATTTTCCACACGATTCCATTAATGTCACTATACATTACCGTGTGTTGTAAGGAAAGTAAAAAATATATGTCCATGTTCTAGAGGTCGCAAAATGTATAGATCCATCGAAAACTGGAGTTGCAATTTTCCACACGATTCCATTAATGTCACTATACATTACCGTGTGTTGTAAGGAAAGTAAAAAATATATGTCCATGTTCTAGAGGTCGCAAAACGTATAGATCCATCGAAAACTGGAGTTGCAATTTTCCACACGATTCCATTAATGTCACTATACATTACCGTGTGTTGTAAGGAAAGTAAAAAATATATGTCCATGTTCTAGAGGTCGCAAAATGTATAGATCCATCGAAAACTGGAGTTGCAATTTTCCACACGATTCCATTAATGTCACTATACATTACCGTGTGTTGTAAGGAAAGTAAAAAATATATGTCCATGTTCTAGAGGTCGCAAAATGTATAGATCCATCGAAAACTGGAGTTGCAATTTTCCACACGATTCCATTAATGTCACTATACATTACCGTGTGTTGTAAGGAAAGTAAAAAATATATGTCCATGTTCTAGAGGTCGCAAAATGTATAGATCCATCGAAAACTGGAGTTGCAATTTTCCACACGATTCCATTAATGTCACTATACATTACCGTGTGTTGTAAGGAAAGTAAAAAATATATGTCCATGTTCTAGAGGTCGCAAAATGTATAGATCCATCGAAAACTGGAGTTGCAATTTTCCACACGATTCCATTAATGTCACTATACATTACCGTGTGTTGTAAGGAAAGTAAAAAATATATGTCCATGTTCTAGAGGTCGCAAAATGTATAGATCCATCGAAAACTGGAGTTGCAATTTTCCACACGATTCCATTAATGTCATTATACATTACCGTGTGTTGTAAGGAAAGTAAAAAATATATGTCCATGTTCTAGAGGTCGCAAAATGTATAGATCCATCGAAAACTGGAGTTGCAATTTTCCACACGATTCCATTAATGTCACTATACATTACCGTGTGTTGTAAGGAAAGTAAAAAATATATGTCCATGTTCTAGAGGTCGCAAAATGTATAGATCCATCGAAAACTGGAGTTGCAATTTTCCACACGATTCCATTAATGTCACTATACATTACCGTGTGTTGTAAGGAAAGTAAAAAATATATGTCCATGTTCTAGAGGTCGCAAAATGTATAGATCCATCGAAAACTGGAGTTGCAATTTTCCACACGATTCCATTAATGTCACTATACATTACCGTGTGTTGTAAGGAAAGTAAAAAATATATGTCCATGTTCTAGAGGTCGCAAAATGTATAGATCCATCGAAAACTGGAGTTGCAATTTTCCACACGATTCCATTAATGTCACTATACATTACCGTGTGTTGTAAGGAAAGTAAAAAATATATGTCCATGTTCTAGAGGTCGCAAAATGTATAGATCCATCGAAAACTGGAGTTGCAATTTTCCACACGATTCCATTAATGTCACTATACATTACCGTGTGTTGTAAGGAAAGTAAAAAATATATGTCCATGTTCTAGAGGTCGCAAAATGTATAGATCCATCGAAAACTGGAGTTGCAATTTTCCACACGATTCCATTAATGCCACTATACATTACCGTGTGTTGTAAGGAAAGTAAAAAATATATGTTCATGTTCTAGAGGTCGCAAAACGTATAGATCCATCGAAAACTGGAGTTGCAATTTTCCACACGATTCCATTAATGTCACTATACATTACCGTGTGTTGTAAGGAAAGTAAAAAATATATGTCCATGTTCTAGAGGTCGCAAAATGTATAGATCCATCGAAAACTGGAGTTGCAATTTTCCACACGATTCCATTAATGTCACTATACATTACCGTGTGTTGTAAGGAAAGTAAAAAATATATGTCCATGTTCTAGAGGTCGCAAAATGTATAGATCCATCGAAAACTGGAGTTGCAATTTTCCACACGATTCCATTAATGTCACTATACATTACCGTGTGTTGTAAGGAAAGTAAAAAATATATGTCCATGTTCTAGAGGTCGCAAAATGTATAGATCCATCGAAAACTGGAGTTGCAATTTTCCACACGATTCCATTAATGCCACTATACATTACCGTGTGTTGTAAGGAAAGTAAAAAATATATGTTCATGTTCTAGAGGTCGCAAAACGTATAGATCCATCGAAAACTGGAGTTGCAATTTTCCACACGATTCCATTAATGTCACTATACATTACCGTGTGTTGTAAGGAAAGTAAAAAATATATGTCCATGTTCTAGAGGTCGCAAAATGTATAGATCCATCGAAAACTGGAGTTGCAATTTTCCACACGATTCCATTAATGTCACTATACATTACCGTGTGTTGTAAGGAAAGTAAAAAATATATGTCCATGTTCTAGAGGTCGCAAAATGTATAGATCCATCGAAAACTGGAGTTGCAATTTTCCACACGATTCCATTAATGTCACTATACATTACCGTGTGTTGTAAGGAAAGTAAAAAATATATGTTCATGTTCTAGAGGTCGCAAAACGTATAGATCCATCGAAAACTGGAGTTGCAATTTTCCACACGATTCCATTAATGTCACTATACATTACCGTGTGTTGTAAGGAAAGTAAAAAAAAAGGCTATGTGTAATATGAAGAATCGTTTAAGATCCTTCAGCAGAATAAAATACACACTTATTATAATAACATTTTCCTAAACAGTATCAACTTGCCCAAGGGGGGGGAGGGCAGATCTCATAAATTTTAAATGGTGTAATCAGTAGAGGAATAAAAGTAGTTAATTTTAATAATTTTGAGATTTTTTAAAAAGTAAATACAAGAAAAATAAATAAATAAAAATAAACAATAATAAAAATCAAAACATGACTCACTCTGTTCAATATCTTCTATAGGAGGTATATTTCTGAGCAAAGAAACATGTGCAATATCATTAAAGGGAACATAACAGATTGTACATAATTCGAGCAGACAAACAGGTTGTATATCATTCGTGCAAGCATGTATATTATTAAACGAATTCACAGAATATCCTATTGATCAAATGCCCATAACACTTTCAAGTGATAAATTCATAAATTCACAAAATAATTTCTGTAGAAAATTTACGTTAAACTTCCAATTTTAATGCAGTTTCCGCTTATGAGGCAGCATTTAGATCATTATATATTCATATTTTGCAATTGTCTATTTGCAGAATAAGATTTTGTGGCTGTAGTCTAATTTGCAAAATTTAAAAATCAATTGCCTTGTTTAGCTGAGGGAGTTTATTTCTGAAATGTTTGAGTATGTTATTACTATATATATATACAGTAATTACTCCTATATATGTAAATATAGTAGTTAAAAATTATATTGGAAAACTTGCCCCCCCCCCCCCTCAACGCAAATTAAGGTTGAAACTCTGGAAGCTTGCATTTACACGAAATGCAACTATAAGATGAATTGTTTACAATTTTTTGATGATCTGTAAGTTAATCACTTTCTCTTTAAAAAAAATCCATGCATCTGAGAAATATTAAAATAGTGCATTTTTAATGTTTTTACTTTCACTGCAATATATAGTAGTGTATAGGGAAAGTATTGGAAACATGCCGAAAATCGCAACTCGCGTTTTCTATGTATTAACACGTTTTAACACCTCTAGAATACGAAAAAACTATTTTTAGCGTGACGTCTGCGTGTTTGTGTATATGTGTGTCTGTCTGTCTGTCTGTCTGTGTGCCTGTCCGTTTGTCTGTCTGTCTGTGTAACTGCCTGTGCAATGTATGCATCCACTCTAACTCAAAAACTAATGGACCGAATTCCATAAAATTTGGTAGGTAAGTCACTTGGGTGTGATCCTGGTGCTGATTAGTTTTGGGCACTATTCGAAAAAACTGAAACCGCCTTTTTTTTGCGAAATGGCCTGCAAAAATTTCATGCATCCAATCTAGCTAAAATACTAATTACCAAATTTCACAAAATTTGGCAGATAAGTTACCTGCGGGATACTCTGGTGCTGAATAGATTTTGGAACGATTTGGAAAAGAACAATCTACTTTTTTTTACGAAAGCGCCCGCAAAAACTGCCAAAATCTAAAAATAAAGTCTACAAATGCTCAAATGCACCAATTGAATGCTTGTGTTACACGTAACTTTTGACGCGGAAAAGAATAAGACAAACTCCATTACTTTAGGACTAACCGTTCTCCAGATATTTAAGATTTCTTGCATTTTTGTTGAGCCGTTTTAGGGGAAATGTCCAATTATCAAGTAAAAATAAAAATTGTATAAAAATGCAAATTTAATGTTATTTTGCGCAATTAAACTCAATTTAATGAATTATTAAAGAAATAAAGAAATATGAATTTGAGTCTGCAGGGAAAGTCATGTGCTACCCACATCAGATTTTTTTACTTTCCCTGCAATACATGGGAAAGTATGGGGAAAGTATTGGAATCATGCCGAAAATCACAACTCAAGTTTTCGACGGATTTACACGTTCCGGGACCTCTAGAGCACGAAAGAAATATTTTTGGCGTGACGTCTGTGTGTGTGTGTGTGTCTGGGTGATTGTCTATGTGTCTGTCTGTCTGTCTGTGCAATGTATGTATCCACTCTAACTGAAGGACTAATGAACCTAATTTCATAAAATTTAGGTTAGTCACTTGTGTGTTATCCTGGTGCTGATTAGTGTTTGGTACGAATCAGGATGAAAGAACCAGAATTTTTTTGCTAAATGGTCCGCAAAAAATTGTCTATATCAACTCTAACTGAAAAACTAATAAATCAAATTTTACAAAATTTAGTAGATAAGTCACTTATGGGTTACTCTGGTGCTGATTAGATTTTGGTTCGATTTGGAAAAAAATAATCTGCATTTTGTTGCGAAATGGCCTGTAAAAATCGTCAAAATCTAAAATAAAAAACTACGTATGATGAAATATATCAATTAAATGCTTGTTTTATACGTAATTTTTAACGATGAAAAGAATAAGACCTACCCCAATAAACCGTTCTCGAGATATTTCAGTTTTTTCGCATTTTCACTACTCCACCGTTGAAAAAAAGTCCGGTTACCAACTGAGATCGAAAATTGCATTAATGATGTAAATTCAGTGTCATTTTAAATAATTATGGACTTTATTTCATGCAATTAAACTCAATATAATGAATTATTGAAGAAATAAAGAGAACGTGAATATAAGTCACAGAGGAAGTCCCTGGTTCGATTCCCGTCACTTCCAAAACTGCTGCTGTGTTCATCTACGATCACGTTAAACATGCGAGTTCGTAAGTCCTTCCGAGAGGTTGGTGGTAGGGGAAGGACGGTACGGTCCCTGTGAATGTCTCCCCCACTGGGTTCCGGTCTAAATTGGGTGGCGCTCCCCGGCCGTCCAAACAGATATCTTACACCTTTCTGGTAGTTCGGAAGGGTCTGGGCCTCAACAACAACAACAGAGAGCCAGGCGATTTATATTTGGATGACGTCATTTGAATCAAGTTCGGTTTTTTCAACGAAGTTTTAAATTTTCAAATATAATTAATTACTGCAGTATTGTGATATTTTTAAAAATATTGCTGCTGAATGTATCGTATTTAAGAGATGTTTAAATAAAATTAGAGTTGGAAAGTGTTGTTGTTGTTGAAACCCAGACCGCCCGACCTACCAGAAAGGTGTAAGGTAACTGTTTGGACGGTCGGGAAGTACCACCCAATTTAGACCGGAACCCAGTGGGAGGAGTTGGAAAGTGTTGTTGTTGTTGTTACTCAGACCGTCCGACCTACCAGAAAGGTGTAGAGGTAACTGTTTGGACGGCCGGGAAGTGCCACCCAATTTAGACCGGAACCCAGTGGGGGAGGCATCCACAGGGACCGTACCCTCCTTCCCCTACCACCAACCTCTCGGAAGGACTTACGGACCCACATGTTTAACGTGATCGTACTCCGCGTGAACACGGCAGCAGTTTTGGCAGTGGCGGGAATCGAACCCGGGCCTACCGAGTGCAACTCCAGCGTGCTAACCAATGGGCTACCGCGCCCGGAGTTGGAAAGTGGTGTTGTTGAAACCCAGACCGTCCGACCTACCAGAAAGGTGTAAGGTAACTGTTTGGACGGCCAGGAAGTGCCACCCAATTTAAACCGGAACCCAGTGGGGGAGGCATCCACAGGGACCGTACCCTCCTTCCCCTACCACCAACCTCTCGGAAGGACTTTCGGACCCACATGTTTAGCGTGATCGTACTCCGCATGAACACGGCGGCAGTTTTGGCAGTGGCTGGAATCGAACCCGGGCCTACCGAGTGCAACTCCCGATGCTTTATGCACGATTGATCTTTCTTGTTAAATTATATTCAATAGATATTAAATCTATAACCTTCGTATCTGCATTTTTCCAGTTATTCTCATAAAACATAATGTAGTACAGAGGTGAATTTTGTTTTCCAATATGGATCCTATGGTGAACAGAGGGGTAGGTTTGACCCCTTCTGTGTACGCCACTGGTTTTCAATAGGTTTTATAATGCAAATGCCAAATTATCAACAGTGTGCTTCTGGTATTGACCAATTAGATGTCAATGTTCAGCAACAGTTTAGGAATGATTTTTAATACTTTACAACAAAGTTGAAAAGTGCTTATGACTTTGTTCATTCATTCATTCATTCTGTCTGTCTGTCTGTCCTTTAGCACGATAACTGCCGTAAAAATGACTTTATCAAAATGAAATTTTAGTATGTTGTTCAGACCGTCAGTGGGACCTATGGGAATATAAATATATAATATCACCCAATTAGATTTGGATTGAACCCGGGTTGAAAAAATAAAATACATTGAACCCTATGGGACCTAATTTTTCAAACATTTTTTAAGCGGATTTAAAAGTCACAAATTGCTTCGAAAATTTTAGGAAATATTCAAATTATCCCATAAAATGTATAAAGAAAATTTTCAGCAAAATATATTCAGTAATTTTTTAAATAAAAATTAAAATAATAATTTTACCTTTTCTATGAAGTGATCACGTGACCATTACATGAAAAGATAAGGTGACCCGCTTCAAAATAAAATATGGCATCCAACTTGTGTCAAAATCGTGATTTTTAAACTTCTTTATAATTCATATTTAGTGATGAATCCGTCCTAAAACCGCTTTATTTTTTGCTTAAATTTTGTGCATCTACATACTGAAACAACGCAATTAAAATATATTTGAGTTTAAATGATCATCCAAATTTGATTATTTCTACAACGAAGCCTACTTTTCACTTATGGAAGATGTAAACAGCAAAATATGTAGAATGAGTTGTATAAGAAATGCTGCATTTCTTTAACACATATTATTTAGCTCATGGAGTCTGCAATATAGCTGATATGAATGAAATATTCATTGATTTTACAGAGAGAAGGACGATTTTTTCGATTAAGTTTTAAGCATAGAGTTTAATTACTTGGAGTTCCATAGTCTTAAATTTTTAAATAAAATAAATTATTATGGTATTGTGATGAATGAAATGAATGGGAAAATGTTTGTGAATGAAATGCTGCTTTTATAGAGAGAGCCAGGCGTGTTATATTTCGATGGCGTCATTTGAATAAATTTCTGTTGTTTTCGATGAAGTTTTCAAATATAATGAATTATTGTATTATTATGATAATTTTAAAAATATTACCGAGGAACATATCGCATTTTAGAGATGTTTAAACCAGGCAATTTATATTTCAATGCCGTCATTTGAATGAAGTTCATTTTTTCGATGAAGTTTTAAGCTTTGAATATAACAAATTAATATAGTATTATGTAAATTTTCAAAATATTACCTAGGAATGTATCGCATTTTAGAGATGTTTAAATGAAATTGCAATGAAGTTGGAAAGTGTTTCATAATCAATACTTTATGTAAGATTGATCCTTCTTGTTTTATTTCGAATTTAAAATTGTTTTTTGTGCATTTATTTCCTTTATAAGTTTAAATATATAAGTATTAATTGCAGTTTGTTCTACTGTGTCCAATTTTATTTAAATTAAATCTTACATAATAACAGACGATGTATGTCTGTCTGTTGTTCTGTCTCTGTTGTTTGCAGTGGAAAATCGAACCTTCGGACAGCGGAAAAATTCAGTACAGAGGGTACTCCCTGTCCCCGGACAATAGAACTTGGCGAGATTTTTAAAAAATTCTAATTAGGTTAAAATTTATAAATTCGAAATTAGGTTGAATACGAAAATACATCGAACTGTCTCCTATCAATCAGTAGTCTGAGCAGACGTTAAAAGACAGTTATATCAAATTATCCATCGCAACTTTTAGGTTGTCTGTAAATGGTATCAGATACTTTTGTCTAGACAAGTGCTATTTTGGTTGATTTTTTATCCACTATTTTCTAAATTCCCGAATTTACAAGATTAGTTTTAATACTTTGGAATACATAAATTGTTCTATATTTTAAGTGTTCTATGGAAATTTGACTCCTATCGGATGAAAACTTGCTGAGACCGAAATTACTTGAATTTTATTTCTAAAGTAAATGAACGTTATCCATTTTTGTTACTTCAAGTGTTTGCCTTTATTTGTAGGGCTTTTATTTAGGGTGCATCAAAGGAGCCTATTCATAGCATATTATGCCTTTATTCGAATGACGCCATCGAAATATAACACGCCTGACTCTCTCTATTAAAGCTGCATTTCATTCATATTTTTTTTCCATTCATTTCATTCATCACAAAAAATACTATAATAGTTTATTTTATTTAAAAACTTAAAACAATGGAGGTACAGGTAATTTAACTCTATGCTTAAGACTTCATCGAAAAAAATCGTTTGTGTCTCTGTCAATCAATGTTTCATTCATATCAACTATATTTCAGATTTCATGAGCAAAATAATGTTGCGTTAAAGAAATGCAGAAATTGTTATACAACTCATTCTACATCTTTTGGTATTTACATTTTCCATAAGTGAAAACTAGGATTCGTTGTAGAAACAATCAAAGTTAGATGATCATTTAAACTCAACTATATTTATTGTAATTGCGTTGTTTCAGTATGTAGATGCAAAGAATTTAAGCAAAATTAAAGCGGTTTTAGGACGGATACAATACTAAATATGAATTAAAAAGAACTTTAAAAATCACGATTTTGACACAAGATGGATGACATGTTTTATTTTGAATTGGGTTACGCGATCTCTTCATATAATGGTCACGTGATCTCTTCATATAAAGGGTGTAATTATTATTTTAATTTTTATTTAAAAAACTAATGAATATATTTTGCTGAAATTTTTTTTATATATTTTATGGGATAATTTGAATATTGCCTAAAACTTTCGAAGCAATTTATGAATTTTAAATCCGTTTAAAAAATTGAAGAATTAGGTCCCATAGAGTTTAATGTATTTCTTTTTTTGAACATGGGTTCAATCCAAAACTAAATGGTTGACATTATTAATTTATATTCTCACAGGTCCCACAGAGCGTCTGAACAACATACTAAAATTTCATGTTGATAGTCATTTTTACGGCAGTTATCGTGCTAACGGACAGACAGACAGACAGAATGAACAAAGTCATAAACACTTTTCAACTATGTTGTAAAGTGTTAAAAAATTTCATGTTGATAAAGTCATTTTTACGGCAGTTATTGTGCTAACGGACAGACAGACAGACAGACAGAATGAATGAATGAACAAAGTCATAAATACTTTTCAACTATATGTTGTAAAGTGTTAATAATTAAAAAAATGCAGGGATGCAGCTTATTCTAAATATTGAAATCAAGCAACAAATTTTCTTGAAATATTGACGATTTAATAGGGACGATTCACTTTAATATCTAAATACCAAAATGCAGCAGTTTGATTGTGCCTAGCCGTTTAGCTCTAATTTACTGTCAGTGAAGTTTTTTACTTTAAATGAGGGCCATCAGTAAAAAAAGTACCATACAATTTATTTGGAAATAATAACTGTGCCATTGCCATAAAATTTATTTGGAATTAAATTATAACTGTGCAAATTATTTCTCTTTTATACTTATGGAACAACGTGTATTAAAACTGCAAAATATGCTATATAATTTACATTGCTAACAAAAGTAATTATCATTAATATCAAATACTGTATACCAAGAGGCGTGGGATTTCATTTGCGAAGAGTTAGTTCCCAGCGTGAATTGCTTTAACCTCAGATTTGTGCAATGTTTGTATACAGAAACAGATACGAACTTAAAATTAAATAATTATTTTATTTTTCCCTCTGTGCAAAAGGGTATGATAATTACATTATATACTATGAGTAATTTTCTTTTATCTTTGTTCTTAATTAAAAAGAAAATCTGGAGATTATGGAAAAATCAGGAGTTTTTACTGTGGTGTTTTAAGCAACTTGCTCGGGCACTGATGTGTAATATTTATTCTTTATATTCTTCTGCCTAGTAAATAATTTTTCATCTGAGGAATTATATTTTACCAGTCGGAGATTTTTTTTAGTGAAATGGCCCCTTGGTATGTGGAACCTCTAAGACGTAGCTTGTTTAGCTTATGCCTAAATCCGACCCTACCTGTATTATTACACGCTAATAAGAGCTATAAGATTCTGAAACCGGTCCATAGATACTGATATCTGAAATTGGTGCACGATCCTAACTTCAGGAACACCCCCTATAGGTGGGTTCTGTGAGTATAGTACAATGGTTTATAATCAAATATAAAAATAATCATGTGAATTGAAGAGAGAGATTCTGTTAAATCGAAAAGAGCGCTTAATATTTATTAAAGGTACAATAACCTTTCAGGGATTTTTCTAATTGACTAATTAACAGCTGTTAAAAGAAAAAAAAAGGATGTGACTTTGAGAAATTTGAAAAATAACAACTGTAACATGATTTTTTTTTTATCAAAGAGGGCCCAATTCGTGGCTATGTCCTTAACGGTCACTGTCCTTAAAAATATGGCGTGACAAAAAATATCAATCACAATCGCCCTACCATCGCATCGTTTTCATTTTTTCAGGAATAAAGACTATTTGTACTCAGGGGCGCTGACAAAATTTCCGGGCCCCTATGCAAAATCTTGGGACCCTGTGCCATTCACGGTAGCGGGTCCTTACGCCCCCCATATATTATTAATGCTCAATAATCCATGAATTTTTGGATGTTCGTTATTTTTTCAAGGTCCGCTACAAAGGGAGTGGGATAAGTGGAACTAATGTCCAAGGGCCTGCAGCCCATAGGGGGCCCTTAAAAATTTCGTTCTTCGGATATGCCCATTAAAGGAGGTTTTATTGCATTATATTTGGGGCCAGGGTGCCCGTCCTAGGATGTGGGGGCCATGCTGTGAGTATAGTACAATGGTTTATAATCAAGTATAAAAATAATCATGTGAATTGAAGAGAGAGATTCTGTTAAATCGAAAAGACCGCTTAATATTTATTAAAGGTACAATAACTTTCCCTGTTAGTTTTTGAAACAAAACAGTTCACAGATTCAATGTGCATTGATATGCTTCCATAGTATTAAATGTACTTGTCACTCTTTGACGAGAATTACCAGATGTCCCGCCACCAGGAACACAGTTCAAAACAGTAAGAAACAATAGGAGGGAAAAAAAATATGGACACTCACTTGTTTTCGCTAGTCACTGTCAGTCACGACTTGCAGAGTAAGTGTGTCCGCCCACTTATTTGTTGTCTACGCACTCGTAAAAAACACGTGATAAAAATTTCTCAACTGAGAACCAGATGGCGCTGTGCTTATCTGTAACTCTCTGATGCGGCGTTAAAGAGTACGAGCAGTGAGTCTGAGCTTCGAAAAAGTTGGTACTTCTTTTATCACGTATATTTTCTTTCTTCTTTATCTTGTTTTATCACGAAATGAGAAAAGCAGAGACAGTTAGAAAATCTGGATATCTACTGTGTATCATGTTTGCAGACAGAAATTAAGGGCAATACTGCCATACCATTCTGTGAAATCCCGTATTACGCGGCGCGCGAGTGTGTGTGTGTGTGTGTGTGGAGGGAGGGGGGGGGCATGAGAGGAAAAATATTATACAAAATTGAAAAGTACAATTATCTGTTTTGTAATTTTTTTTCACTCACACATTTTTATAATATCTAAAAAATTATATATAGTGCGATATTTTTATAAAATCTACTTCTTATCATGCCTTCGTGTATAGAGATAAAAAGGTAAAAGGAAATTATGTCTAGACGTACAATTGTATCTCATTCCACAGTTTTCAGAATGAGAGGAAAAATATTATACTAAATTGAAAAGTACAATTATCTGTTTTGTAATTTTTTTTTCACTCACACATTTTTATAATATCTAAAAAATTATATATAGTGCGATATTTTTATAAAATCTACTTCTTATCATGCCTTCGTGTATAGAGATAAAAAGGTAAAAGGAAATTATGTCTAGACGTACAATTGTATCTCATTCCACAGTGTTCAGAAATATCAGGAAAATTTGAAACGGAAAAGAATGCATAAAAATATAGAATATATCTTATAATAAATTAAACATTTAAGAAAAAATGGATTGTTTTCAACATATTTAGAGTACGAATTTATTTTTATTATGGAAAAGGAACACTGCATGCCATTTTCCTATTTCTTACTTTCTACTTGTAAATTGCTCAATTTCTGACTGTGTCATCTAACTGAATACATATTCTGGCAATTTAGAATATTCTCAGAAATAAACATACAACAATTGTAAGCGGTAGGGGTGATAGTCTTCCAAAGGAAAATATAAATATTTTGGGAAGTGTAATTGGTATTGGGACCCTGATCAGATTCTGGATGGGGTTGGTATTTGAATTTTCGCCACTGACCTTTTCGGATGCTTCTAACTGTGGTTGTCGTGGAGTTTGGAAGAGGAAACTGCAAGGTCCGTAAATACTCATGAAGTACAACACGTTATTTTTTTTTATAATTTAATATTTTTTTTATGGATTATTGTTATATTGTTACAATCATAGAGAATTGCATTCGTGAAATTAAAAAAGAAATCTGATCTTATATCAGTAGCGGTATTTTCTAATAAGTATGATTTAATACTGATAGCAATTCTGTTAAGTTTTCTTCCCAAGGGGATGTGTTAACTTTTTATAAATCATTCCACACATGGAACATAAATTTGCAAATAGGAGATTCACCTCCAACTGGAGTAGTTGCCCTTGTAAGGCAAGGTCATGTTTCACCTTTTTAGATCATCCATGCATCATGGCGACGTTTATACACATCACTTCACACTTAGATTTTTGCTGTTGCCATTTTGTTAAACGATTTTATTAGAAAGTACTTGTGATTTCGCTGGTAACTTTTGCTCTTCTCCTTCAGTTAAACTGTCGTGTGCGTTAGTTTGTGCCAAATTTTTTGAACTCAGACATTCCTGTTTCACAAATAGCTCAGGACCAGCTTCACACTCAAAATTTCAGGGCGCGGTAGCCCAGTGGTTAGCGCGCGGAAATTGCACTCGGTAGGCCCGAGTTCGATTCCTTCCGCTGCCCAAACTGCCGCCGTGTTCACGTGGAGTACGATCACGTTAAACATGTGGGTCCGTAAGTCCTTCGGGGAGATTGATGGTAGGGGAAGGAGGGTACGGTCCCTGTGGATGCCTCCCCACTGGGTTCCAGTTTAAATTAGGTGGCTCTTCCCGGCCGTCCAAACAGTTACCTTAACCCCTTTCTGGTAGGTCGGACGGTCTGGGTCTCAACAACAACACTAAAAATTCCGGTTATTTAGCTATTTTCAAAAATGTTTTGCTTGTAATTATTTTTTGTCATTATTTCTATTATTTAGTTGGTTTATGTTTGTTGCATGCCGAAAGTTTCTGCACACGTGTATGTAGTAAATGGTCATATTTCACGAAATCATATTTTAAGATTCGACATTTAAATGAAATCAATAATAAAGGATTATATTGATTTGTCTGTTTATTGGTCCTGCAGCACAAAATCTAAGCGACCCACAACTACGGATTGTAGTGCAGCGATACTTCAAGCTGGGACCAAAAACACCTCAGAGCGATTTTTTAAATTCGAGTTAGTTATTTAGTTACACCCTATAACAAAAAAATCGACGCACCGAGAAGGAGTTGTTCGATTGTAATAAAAATTGGTGGATGTGAAGAACATACACAGAAAAAGAAACGATTAAAATTTCAGAACAATTTAGAGTTTGACCGTATACAAAGGGAGGAAGTCAATAAGACGTTGGTTCACCTCTGACCTGGATGCAAGATGTCACCCGGCGTGGCATAGACTGATAAAGTTCACGGATAGTGCCTTGCGGAAGGTCTTGCCAAATTGTCCCCAACTGTCGGGCTAAATCCCATAACGTCCCAAATGTGCTCTACGGGAGAGAGGTCAGGAGAACTAGCTGGCCAAGGAAGTGTTGGGCAAGCTTGAAGATAATTCATAGCGTGTGCGGCCGGGCATTATCTTGTTAAAAAGTAAGTCCGGGGTGCCGCAAAAGGAAAGGTAACACAGCCGGTCATAGAATGTTGTCAACGTACCGCTGTGCTGTCAGTGTGTCAGAAATGACTACCAAAGGGGTCCGGCTACCAAAGGAGATGGCACCGCAGACCATACCCACCTGCAGATATACACCTGCTGAATGCGCAGTTCCGATGCGCTGGAGTTCCCACCATTGATTCATTGGACACCAAATTTTATTCATTTGCATGTTCGCTCAAAATGTCTTTGCATACGAAATTTCATTACAATCGGACAACTCCTTGGTGAGTCGATTTTTTTTGTTATAGAGTATATTAAACGTTTAAGCTCCATTTTAAGTGATCTGCCTTCGATGTCACTGGGTTCTGTGTGCATAGTGCACCGGATCCAGTGACACAGACACAATACAAAATCTCTGTGCTAGTTGTTTACTTGTGAATATTGCCACTTCAAAATTTTTACTGTAACAACCCACCCCAAACAAATACTACACCCCCAAACAAATTTTTGCTGTAATAATGCGAAAACGTACTGTGGTTTGGAAACTCATCTCAAAGTCCTCCATGGACAAGAACATCACGAATGACGAAATTCTCACCCACTGACGTAAAGATGATAACTTTTTGCTTCGTTGCCAGGCTGACAGTCCAATTAGATATTAAAGAGCTTTGCTACCAATAGAAAAGCTATCATGGCCTAAAGTAAATCTCCTTTATTAACACTTTCTGTCTATTTGTCCGTTCGCACGATAATTGCCATTAAAATGAGTTTATCAAATTTTTTTAACATTTCAATTTTTACAATAAACATTTTAATTTTTAGCACTTTACAACATAGCTGAATAGTGTTTGTGACTTTGTTCTCTCTGTCTGTCTGTCTGTCACGATAACTGCCGTAAAAATGACTTTATCAAAATGAAATTTTAGTATGTTTTTCAGACGGTCGGTTGGACATACAAGAATAAAAATGAATAATATCACCCAATTAATTTTGGATTGAACCCGGGTTGGAAAAATGAAATACATGATAGAACCCCATGGTACTTAATTTTTCAAACATTTTTAAGCGAATTTAAAATTCACAAATTGCTTCTAAAGTTTTAGGAAATATTCAAATTATCCTATAAAATATATAAAAGAAATTTTGTAGATTCCGATTTAACCCGGGTTGAAAAAATGAAATACACTGAATCCTATGGGTCATGATTTTTTAAACATTTTTTTAAGCGGAGTAAAAATTTACAAATTGCTTCAAAAACATTAGAAAATATTCAAATAGTCAAGTGAAATGGGTAAAAAATTTCAGCAAAATATGCTAGGTAGATAGTTTTTAAATTGAAATAGAAATAATAATTACACTCATATCATATGAAGAGATCACGTGACTCATTTCCAAATAAAAATTTTATATCCAATTTTTTTCGTCTGTAAAATCCGTGTATGTGTCACAGGGAGACAGACAGACAGAGAGCATCACTCCAAAACTAGTCAAAACGTGTTCAGGATGTCTTAAAAACTATATTTTCATCAAAATTTCGAATTCGATAATTTTGAAAACAATACTTTCTCAATACTACTTTTGAGAACGTAAATATCAGCAGATCATTCCCGTTCCATCAAATGGATTTCTGTAAATTAGTTTTAGTTTCTGATTAATATAATATTGATTGTGCAAAAAAACAAAATTTATGTTACAACTACAAAATTGAAATAAATATTATGGAACTAGTTTTAGCAGAAAATCGCATTCGTAAAAACAAAAATAGCCCCAAAATTAACCCAATAGCAAAATAATGTGGCAAACAATATTGAAAGTCGCTCAATCTGTTAACAATCGCTCAGGAAGCGCGCCTTTCTCTTCTACTGACATCATATGCTGCTCCTTGCCAGACAAAACAAGAAAGATCAATCATCCACAAAGCAAAGTATGAAGTACTTGCCAATCGAAAAGCAATTTTACATTCAGCGTTGATATATTTTAAATTATCACAGTACTACAATAATTTATTATATTTGAAAACTTAAAACCTCATCGAAAAAAATACGGCGTCATCGAAATATAAATCGTCTGGCCCTCTATGTAAAATTAATGAGTATTCCATTCATATCACTCTTATTCCAGACTCCAAAGCTAAATAATTTTGCGTGAAAAAAAATCAGCAATTCTTATACAATTCATCTTACAATCACTTGTTTACATTCTGCAACTATTAAAATTAGGCTTCGTTGTAGAAATAATCAAAGATTGATGATCATTAAGCTCAAAAATGTTGTAATTGCGTTGGCACAGATTATAGATGCACTAAAAATACACAAAAAATAAGCGATTTAATGACGGATACAACACTAATTATAAATGCAAAATAACTTTAAAAATCACGGTTTTTACACTGGGAAAAAAAGATGGATGTCATATATTACTTTGAATTGAATTACGTGATCTCTTCATATAAGATGTGTGTAATTATTATTTTAATTTCTATATAAAAAAAAACTACCGATATTTTGCTGAAATATTTTTTATATATTTTATGGGATAATTTGAATATTTCCTAACATTTTCGAAGCAATTTGTGAATTTTAACCTTTTTTTAAAAAATATTTGGAAAATTTGGTCCCATATAGTGTTCAATGTATTTCACTTTTTTTCAATACGGGTTAAATCCAAAACTAATTGGGTGATATTATTCATTTACATTCCCATATGTCCCACAGACCGTCTCAATAACATACTAAAATTTCATTTTGAGAAAGTTAAGTGCGAACGGACAGACAGACAAACAGAATGAACAAAGTCATAAGCACTTTTAAACTATGTTGAAAAATGTTAAAAATAATTGAACCCAGTCATGCCCCGGACGACAGCTTCCTGGGTGGTAAGTAGTAAAAACTTATATGCAATCCTAAAAGTATTTCTTGATAAATTATTTTTAATAAAATAATTCTTTATAAAATATTTCTGGATTTTGTATTGACAAGGAAAGTTTGTGGTAATTAAAAGCATTGTAAAACTGTACTCTAATCAATTGTCTCCTATTTATTTATATAGAAGTTTTGGAATTTTTGTTTTCTATACCTTTTCTTCATATTTATAAGATGATAAGCATTTCATTCTGTGTGTTTAGAACCATATTTATTACGTCAAATAGTCGAAGCACATAACAAGTATTTCATTTATTTATTTACATCTTAATGGCATAATTGTTCATGAACAAAAAATATTTTACAAAATTTCATTTAGATGCAAACATTGCGTTCATTGGGATATTTTCACTATGACTTTTCCAACGCTCTTTCCACTGTGCAGATACTAGTTAAATGAAAAAAAAAATGTTGTTTATTACTTAAGAAATCATAAATATAATTGAGACTGAAACATAACACTTGAATTAAACATAAAATATGATTAAAGTATAAATATTTATGTTATATAAATATTCTTAGACATAGAATTTATGTGAATGAATATGTTTGAAAACATTTAAATTTAGAGTTATATTACTGGTTAGTAAAAACTTTCTAAGTATTACTTTCTCTATATACATAGTATAATGCATAAGAGGAGTATCGTGTAGGGGTCGAAAATTCGAATTCAACTTTTCGACGGGAGAGCACGTATCAAGTATCCCTGAACACGAACTAAAGGTTTTTAAGATGATGTCTGTGTGTGTCAGTGAGTCTGTGGAGAAGATATCTCACGAGTGAATGGAGCAATTTGAACGAAATTTGGAACAAAAATTGCAATCCGTGAATACTAGAAGCGTGTTATTTTTAAACGAAATTGAATGCCCGGAACACCCATACATTTACGAGAGAAATTTTGAAAAAATCATTAAAAAATCAAAACCTTTAATAAAGTTACGCAAATAGTCCTTTCTCATGTAAATTTTTATTAGTAAAGGATTGACACAAACTTTTGAAAACTTGCATGAGCCGTTCTCGAGATATTGCACATTATTCAAATAAATTTATCAAAAAATCGCATAAAATAAAAAAATATTAACTATTGTGAAATATGTTCACTTCCCATATGCAATATCCAGCGATAACATCATTCTTGTGAATCTAGCTCGTTCCATTCATGAAGAAAGTTACTTGGGTAATACTTTTGTATTTAAACACCAATATTCATTTATCTGCTATAAAAATAAATTATTTCTCCGTTCATAACGCTTGGCGAGATTTTGGCGGCGAATTTGACGGAATGTTGTCAACATGACTACTTTTTTAAATGTTGCCAAATTGACAAAAATGTCTCCTAATTGATAAAAATTCGCCAAATTGATGAAACCGATGTTAAATTGATGAAATGACGACTAATTGAAGAAAGTTTAATATCTTGGAAAGAACATAAGAGTAGATTATAAGAATAACTCATTTCTCCGTCCGCTCGTCTGTCCCTAACGGTTGGCGATAAATTTATCTGGACATCGCCAACTTGGCGGCTATGTTAAATGTTGCTAACGTGATAAAACTGTCGCAAAATTGATAAAAATGACGCCAAATGGTAAGTAATGTTTCGCAAACTCTGATTTTCGCCATATGACAAGCATATCTTCTTATATATAAGAAATGCTCTTCTCTCCGTTTGACTCTAATACTTGGTGAGGCATATTGGCGAAAATATCGCCAGCATTGCAAAAATGACGCTAAATTAATGAAAATGAAGCTAATTCATAAATTAATTATTAAAATATTTATATATATGGATTATGTCGTTTATTGAAGATGTTATCAATATTGATAATGCGCGAAATATAAGTTAATTGGGTACCTTGAAATTATTTTACATGTTGTCATCCAAAAAATCGCCAAATGTACAATTCAACGTTAAAAACACAGTAAGGTGGATCTAATAAATTATTTTTTGACTGTAAAAGGAGTAAATTTATTACATTATATAAGGAAAGTTATGTACTGCCCACATCAGATTTTCTCATATTGTGTTTGTGGTAGAGTTGAAACTGAGGATGATATTATGATAATAGGATGGTAATGATGGCGATATTCTTAAAGAAACTGTGAAGAAATTCAAGATATTTTTTTACGTGATCTAAGTAGCAAAATAAATAGCAAAAAAATCAAAATTCATTAGAAGGAGGTTTGATTCCGCGTTTGAGTTTCATTATAAATATAAATCTATATTTTACAAAGCTTAAATTTTAAGTATAAAAGTATTAAATCCAGACAAGAATTTAATATCTCCCAATTTAAAAATGTTTAGAATACATAGGAAATTAGACATCGTCAATACGGAAACAGCAGAAGCATGCAGAACGTAAAATTTAAATCTGCAGATTGCGAATCTCTGGTATATATTTTTTCTAATGGCTGGGTGGGGCAAATTACAAAATTAACTTTCACTTATAGAAACCTACATCCGAAATAATCTACATTTCTATTGTTACAAAGTCTACTATATTTGGATCAATTCATAACCAAACTGTTACTGTCAAGGGTTGTGACAGAATAACTATGGACCTACTTTTTTTATTTATTCCAGCCAATCCATCATGAAGATCCTGAGTTATCTGAGTTATTTCAGTAAGTTTGTGCAAAATTTCTATAATAGCTGCTGGAAAAATGATGCATGCTGGGGTAAAAATAATACACTTTCACTATATGTTGGTAAATTGTTCAAATCTACATTTGAAAAATGAGTTTACACTGACTGTTCTAGGTAACAAGAAAATGCTGGAGCAGGCGTATATAGTAACCTATTCTCCCAATATGCTCCTGTAGGAAGATATATGTCAAATTTTGATGCCGAAATTTTTGCTATCTCTATGGCACTGGAAAATCTCAGGTTAAAGATCAACTGTTTTTCTAAGGCGGTAATTCTGGTTGACTCTAAGGGAGCCATACAGGCAATCGTTATGAACCACTGCACAGAGACGCCGATCATCTCGAAACTGAAACAAGACCTGAGATATCTCAAGACTAACAACAAAACTATCGTTTTTCAATGGATCCCCTCGCATGTGGGTATCAACGGCAACGAACAGGCTGATTCGTTAGCCAAGACAGGAAACCTGGAACAACAAGCCAATAAACCTGTTCCTCCAGCGTCACTTAAAAGATACGTTTGGGAAAAAATTGAGGAAAATCTGAAATCTGATTTGGCAGTGGTGTCAGAGGATAAATCTTGGGACAATATCCAAAACCATTGGAAAAATTTTTGCAACAGACCCCGTAAGGAGGCTGTGGCTAATTTCAGATTAAAGACTGGACACGACTGCATGGCGGAGCATTTAAATAGGATCGGAATCCTACTTACGAACGTGTGCCAGACATGTAATGCGGGCGTTATGAATGCTGGACATCTTCTTGTGTGCCCAGGACTCGATCAAGAGTCTCAAAGACGTGGTGACCTTGGCAAACTGCATTGGGATGCAAGGACTTGCATGAACTCTTGGTGATCGAACTCCACCCCTCTTTCTTCCTTGTTTATAGCTGCTGTTTCTTTGTTTTCTTGAATTGTAATTTATTTCCTTCATTGTTGTTTGTCTGTTTTTTTGTTGTATTTTGATCCTTTTGTGATATATTGCGTTG
Source organism: Amaurobius ferox (assembly GCA_951213105.1). NCBI lineage: Eukaryota > Metazoa > Arthropoda > Arachnida > Araneae > Amaurobiidae > Amaurobius > Amaurobius ferox. The sequence continues at coordinate 84,731,560 of OX578151.1, read as the reverse complement.
CCTATTCTTGTATGGATTTAATTCCTCAATAAAGCCATACGTAACAACAATATATCTTGTTCAATCTTATCTGTAGAAGGCTTTATAAGCTTTGGTCATTTTATTGCTAAACCGTTGCTAAGGTTTGTGACGTAATAACCAAAGGATTACTTTCTTTTTCATTTCCAGCTGTGTTATGAATATTTTAAGCGTTTTCAGAATAACTTCAAGGGATTCGTGCAAAAATTCCATATTTACTGGTTCTTTTAATAAACATCTGTCTCGCTGGGAATGCATGAAGATTAGGTAAGTACAAGAATGCCTATGAAAAATGAAATTCCAAAAGAAGTAATTGTGATAAATTAATTGTATTTATTCAAGTTATTGAACAACTAAAATATAAACAGGTACTTCCGTGAAAATTCAATTATTCGCAGTGTAATATTTTGTTGAACTTGCGTGAGCCGAAATAGATAACCAACTCCTGTCTTATATAATAATTAAGTGGTTCTTACCTCAACACCTTTAATTATTCCTTCCAAACCAACCAGTTCACCATCCTTCCCCAGATCGTATATTGCTCTTATCTTTCCAGCTTCCACATGCTCTAGAAGGTAGTTAAAGTAGGTAGCGTGACATTCTTCATAATGAGTAAAGTAGTATCCCTGAACAGTTGCTGACCGTTTGAGAAGCTACAAAATCAAGTTAAACCAAGTTGTGTAATTAGTAAGTGGGCATTTTTGTTGTTATTTAACTATGCGGAATATTACTTAAAATCTTACATAAAAACGCGTGTGTTTAAAAAACTTTCAGAAATCCGAAGCAATACATTAACTATTATGCAACATGACCCTAATATGCTCGACTAAATACGCTGATATTAATGGATATTTGGAAATTGTTGCACACAAGGACAACACTCAGTTCTATCATAAAAATGAACAAAGAACTCAATAGTAAAATTCTGTACCTAGGACTTTTTGGGATATATCATTATCAAAAGTTTACTTATTTAATTGACAGTTGACTGTTCTTGGTTTAAAGAAGAGGACGTAGTGTCTTTGACGTAGATGTCATTAAATGATTTCAACCAACCTACTGATGGGGGTAATTTTGATGATATAACAGGTGGTAATTTTGATGATATGACAGGTGGTAATTTTGATTGAATTTATAGTCAAATTAATTATTAACATTAAAATCTCAGGAATGATAAAAATGGGTACCTTGATTCAATGGACTCAGTCATCTGCAGACGTTGTTGCATACAGAAGTAGTCATCATTTTTATATTAATTCCCTGGACAGCTTCGTCGTCATTTTATTTAAGTCATCTGAACTCCTGTAAATCTTTACTCCAGACACATAATCACTCTGGAGTGGAACTTGAATAAAATGACGACCGTTGCTGTCCAGGGGACTGACATAAAATAATGCCTGCAGTTGAGGACAACAATACCTGCAGATAACTGAGACCACTGAATCGAGGTACCCACTTTGACATTCATGAGGATTTAATGGTAATTATTAAGTTGATTCTAAAGTCAATCAAAATTACTACAGGTCACGCCATCACATCAAAAACGCCAGGTTAGAAACTTTATTATGCCCAACGTAAGAATTCTTGATTATGAAATGCCCATTATTAATGAATATTTAAATAATTAGTGATTTCAAATAGTAAATTTGATAAATAATTAAAATTAAAACTGACTGCTTCATCATTTAACAGTGGTGAACTTTAATATTTATGCAACGTAATTATATTATTTACAGGTTGAAACAGGATTACACACAAATAGGTGAGTTGGTACAAAAACAAGCGATGTACTACTATACTACACGAACGTATATAAAATATCATTTTAATGGGAATTAAATAAGTTATCACCACTTTTTGGTGCTGCTTTTATAAATTTTATACCACAGTAATCATCCAGCCTAATCCAACCTTTCTACCAGATGTCAAGTGACAAGGAATGTCACTCTCTAGGACTACATATATCTACCACCTAAGATAAAAATATTTATAAGTGAAAATAAGAATGGTTTTTATAGTGAATGAATACGCATTTATTCACTACAGTAATTATGTGATAAGTCATCTTTAAATCTTCTAACATTTATACTTGTTAGAGTTGTGTCATTCATTGCCGAACTCAAAGCCATCTCAATCAAAATACTGTCGGGGTTCAGCCTCAGAGTTCCATAGTGTTAGGAAACTACTTCAACAGCAAAAACATTTTTGTACACTATATGTGACAACAATCAAACAGGCCACCTGAAAGTGCCCTGAAATCTAAAAATCTTTAGCCAAGATCCGGCTTAATTTCAGTTGAATGAAGAACATCGAATTGTAACCTGAACTAAACAGAGGTCAATTAATCTTGTGTTATATTCTATTAATATATGTAAAGCGATTAGAGCACAGTATTTTTTATAACTGAAAATGCAATTTATAACGCTATTCAATTCATGGTAAATTCCACTTACCAGTTCAGGCATAAAGGAAAGGTCGAACTTATGCAGCCATTCTTTAGATTCCTCCTTGTAAATGGAAGTGCCACCCAGGCAAATGAGTCGCCCTCTGATGGCTATATTTCTTAAACAGGTTTCGAAGACTTTTCCTCCGATAGTTTCCCATATAACATCTATTCCTTTCTATATAAGAATTGCATGCTTGTTCTTAGAAAAAAAGGTACATAAATACATGTTACGAATTTGACAAGTAACATTAGTTTGAAATTTATTGTAAAAACTGGCCTTCCGGAATTAAACTTGATACAATCATATCAAGGGATTTTAAACATAAAATAAAAATAGTTCAAAAACTGTAACATTCATATTTAAATTTAATTAAAGGTGATAATCAAATTTGTCATCTATGCTTTTATTAATTCCTTTAATCATCTATTTCTCAGAATTTAATATATAGGTTAAATAGGTGCCTGATATAGATGCAGAAAAAGCTTTTAGAGGTAGGTTCACTAAAGATTCACACTTCTGAATCTGAATCCTTTTCCACTTCCGGTTCAAACATTTTATTTTTATTTTCAAACTTGAATTCAGCATCAAATTCAGGTGTAGGTATGGTGGCTCGCTAAGAATTTCCCCTTCCAGTTCTATTTCCATCCGCGTCCAATATTCTTTTGATACATCTATGTTTTAAGATTGGCTTAGATAAAAACTGATACGGATTCAACATTAAATTTTGAAGAGATAGGGTGACTTACTAAGGAACTATATTTAATCGATATGATATATTGAATCGTTTTATTTTATATATTTAATCGATAGTAATTGGATGGAAGCATTTAAATTTTCCTTGCAACAATTATTTTTCTAGATCGACTATATAAAAAGCTTAGATGGCTACTAATATGGAGTCAACATTAATGTTTGAAAGGTTAGGGTTTCACTATGCATTTTCACATACTCCCCCCCCCCTTATAGTTAAAAATATTTCCTTTTCTTTGGTACATTTGTTAGAGATAGGGCTTAAATGATGACTGATACGGATTCAGCAACGAATTTTTCTAGTGCGTTGGCGGTTCACTAAGGGTTTCTGCTTCCGGTTCTGGAGATGCCACTTCCGGTTTTTCCGAAAATTGGCACGACTGTACTAAATAAGTGTGCAAAAGAGAGTAAAATAATTTAATTATTCTGTTGAGTATAACAAGTTCGCCACTTTAGCGATAGATAATTTTTGCAATAGAGAATTTGTAAAACACATGTAATATGCAATTAAATGTATTTTTAAATAAACTTTCACTAGTAGTCGCACACATTTTCATTTTGCTTGAGCTACTGGTTCTTTTAGCAGACTTGGTCTGAATAAATATATGTGATCTTTGTAAATCACTATAATTGAAATAGTAGAGTAATAGAATATAAATGTATTAGAATAACAGAATACGATTGAAATAGTAGAATAATGGAATATAAATGAAATTATAGAATAACAGAATACAATTGAAATAGTAGAATAATAGAATATAATTGATATAATATAGTAGTAGAATATAATTGAAGTAGTAGGATAAGAGAATGTAGTCAAAATGGCATTTTCTAACTGGAATATTAAAGTAATAAAATACGATTGAAACAGTATAATAATAAAATATAACAGATATTGTGTAACAGTAATATGATTGAAGTATTAAAATAATCTTAAAATGAAGAAATGATGCTATTTATAAACATTATAGATAAAAGCAACCTAGAGATAAGAAAATATTCACCTTTGTCGGAAGAAAACTATTCGTAATATAAGATAATGTTTAATTACATTATAAGATAATCTAATTAAAATGGTTGATTCAAATTGGAATAGTAAAGTAATAGATCATTATTAATATGATAAAATATAATTGATAAAGTAGAATTTTAACACGTTGATACAGATCTAGATAAATATTAGTGCTATCCATCAGCACTGTACCTCTTTTCATGTCCATCCATTTCTATTGACAAATGAAAATGGCTACAGGATAGCTTTGAATAATATATTCATAAAATATAAATAATCATGCACATGTACAACGGTCGTGGATTTCCACTCATTGGTTAATCAAAAATCAGTAATTTATTAAATTAAATACCACTATTTTTATATGACAATCTGACATTTTAATTTACTTAATTTATTTTCCTAAGAAAGCTTAACTATTAGCAAGTATACGTTATATTTGACTCAAATACATGAAATTGATCACAAGATAAAATGTTTCAAAAATACAAAATTTAGGTGTCCGAAAATGTTATGAAAGTTGCCATTTGTATACATTTCCTCTTGAATAAACATTTTTCCTTAATGCTATATAAAATTATTGATTCCTAATTATGGAAACATAATTTTTTTAAAACCTGATAAAAGGTCACTATCTGTAATGAATATGCATTTTGACTGAATTTATGCATTAAAATAATCTAAAAATGAAGAAATGATGCTATTTATAAACATAGATAAAAGCAATCTATAGATAAAAAAATATTCACCTTTATCGGAAGAAAACTATTCGTAATGTATAAATATCACAAAGAGTTGGAGGTGTCTGTTTCTTATGTAAGATAATGATAATGTATTTTGTAATGCAAAGAGTTTAAAGGTCATGATCTTATCATAACAGAAAATAGGATATATATAGCAAAAGGTCGTAATCCTCCAGTTTTAAGCTTATAGCCTTTAAAAACCTTCAGTATTTTTTACATTTTAATAAACATCGAAATTACGAGTTAAGAATAAATCAACACTATGCAGGCTTACATGTCAGAGATTTCGAGTAACTTAATATTTTTTTATATATTAAATTCCGTTTTCAATTTGTGTTTCTTCTATAGGAGATTTTATAAATAAGTCTATAATAATGTAAGGGGATATATGTGTGTGTGTGTATGTGTGTTTCTCGTGTGTGTATGTGTGTATCTGTGTTTTGTACACAGAGCATGATTCCACATTTTTACACAGAACAATACTCCACATTTTTACACACAGCACGACTCCCCTTTTTTACACAGAGCCCGATTCCACATTTTTGCTCAGAGCAATACTCCACATTTTTACACATAGAACGACGCCACAATTTTACATACAGCACTACTCCCTTTTTTTACACAAAGCACGATTCTACATTTTTACACAGAGCAATACTCCACATTTTTGCACACAGAACGACTCCATATTTTTATATACAGTAGGACTCCACATTTTTACATACAGCACAACTCCCCTTTTCTACGCAGGATATGGCCACTTTTGTGTGTCTGTATGCCCATTTGCGTGTCTTTGTCTGTTCTTGTATGTGTGGCTGTCTGTGAGTCTGTCTGCATTCCGATTGTATGTGCAATCGTCGTGTGTGTGCACTTTAGCTTAAATATTCCCGACGAATTTTATTGGAATTTAGTATTTAAATCAATTGTAAATGACTTTGTGAACATATGTTAGAGCTATTGGAAAGTATAGAAATCTCCTTTTTTGTAAATATTCACCAAAATCGATAAAATAATATATATGTTTTACTGTATTAATTACCCGCCCTTTTTTATAAAACGAATAAAAGCAAACCTTTTACTCTAAGATAAACAGTTCTTGAGACAATTTAGTTTTAATACTTTTTCAATTTGTCGCCATTTGAAGATACGCCAAGTCGCCAAATGAAAACATAATATTTTAAACTTGTACATTTTCTGCGTAATTTCAAATGAATATCCTCGTCAGGCATCATTTAATGTGGTAAAACTTTAATTAACACACACACATATACATACATTGAGCAATTCTGATTGCAACAAAAATCGTGTATTGGCCACATCAGATTTGTAATTTGAACCACTGTATTTCTTTTGTTATTAAAAGCTAAAAATAATTTCATCTATATTATCAGTGTATTTCGTATTCATTTAATTTTTTTATGTGTTTCAGCAATGTTAAATTTAATTTAATATTATGCGACCATTATACTTGTGATAAATTCCATAGGAAAGTGTGTTTTCTTCAGATGTTTCAAAAGTTCAATTGAATCAACATCGACTATATTAAAGTGTCAGTATTCTTTCACTTTTCATAAATTATTTATTTTGTAATAAAAGTACAAGTTTAAATTTATATAGATCTAGAGAAAAAAGAAGAATGTAATTCTGTTAATAAAAATGAGAAAAGTAATTTACCGGATATTCTTTGGCTAAAACGTCACCTAAAACTTCTTTATTGTAATTAATTACACGGTCACATCCAAGGTCCTATTTATAAAATACGTAAAATGAAAACAAAATAGGGTACAATTATGAAAATATAATACTTAAATCATTAAGGATATACACGGGAAAACAAAATAGAATTTGATTAGAGCAATATGATAGCTAAATCATTAAAGATGCACACATGAAAACGAAATAGAATTTGATTATAACAATATGATAGATAAATTAAAGCTATACACATGATGAAATATCTAATTTTATGCATAGAGCTGCAAATACATTTGTAAACTCGCATTGTTTACGTAACCATCTGTGTGAGATTGCTAAAAAATCCATAACATATTTTGCTTGCCTGTATATTTTAGTTACTCCAAGATGAATGCAGCGGTCACGTTGGTGAGGTTAATTTTCACACACAAAAAAATCATTTTGACGACTACTAATAAAATAAAAATTTTGAGAATATTTTATCAATTTTCACTTATAATGATTTCTAAATCAAAAATTCGTTTAGAGATTGCTAACATGGTTTTGCAGATATCATTTGAACTTCATTAGAATTTTTAAATCAAAAACTAATTTGGCAAGCGCTAAAAAATTTCCCAAACAACTGGTAAATTTTTACGTATTATGATTTCAAAAACAAAGAAACATTATAAACATTTATTAGTTGCGAATAATTTAAAATTTAGATGAACATTCAAGTTTAATATTTATTTATGTTGGCACATTCTACATTTTTTTTCCTCTATGCGACGGTCACATCACTTCATTATTATTTTTAAAAAAATTACAAAGGGCAGATATTTTTTCAATCCAAAAGAATGGAATTGGGCACATTTTATAGAAATTAATTGCCAGTATTCCATAAAATGAATCTTCTTACATGATTAACATTTTTAAGAAATAATTTTGGAAGAATTTATAAAAGTGATAATTTTCAATTCCGGACTGGAACTAAATTTTGAAGATTTAGGACCGGATTTGATAAAAATAATTGAATACGGTGATTAACTTAGTGAAATTCAATAATAAATCTTAAGCAATCTACGTTAGTACAATAATAAACGGTATTTAACACTATATGCAGTAATTGAATTTTGATACCATTACGAAGATTACATTTTAAATACCATTAAGAAGATGCAAATTTATATGAAAAAGTAATTAAAAAGTGTTGTGATCGGCTGAGTGTGTTTTGCAATAAGCCAGGCTTTTTTTTTACTTTTCAGATCTAACTCTGAGGAAGTCAGAAACTGGATTTCTTCGAAAAGTTAAACATATATAATAAACTAAACTTAAAACTTGACAGATGCAAAAATATTTTTGATGCAATTAATTTGAAATATAAGATTATTTAACGGTTTATATAGCAATATACAGGGTGTCCCAAAAACATTGATCTCCGCTTTTATTTTTTAAATATTGATCTTAGACATATATAAAAAATTACAAAGTTCCGTATAAAAAAAAGTACAGAATTTTCTGAAATCGATTAAAATTTTCAAGAGAATTAAATTTTCAGAAATACAAAAATTTAAATTTTTATTTGGCCCCCGTATAAAAAACATTTCCAATGAGTAAAATGTGCCCATACACTAATAAGGTGATGTACAAAATTTCAGCATTTTATCATAAAAAGTTCCAGAGATATGAAAAGACAAAAATGCTGACTGAAACCACTTTTCGATGCATCGACATGGGTTCTCAGAGGGGAAAAATCATGTCGGCAGATCGCGTTTCAGGGGTCATATACAAATTACAAAAGAAAACAATGATTACATAAATAAATAATAATTTTGCTATTTATTGGTACAAAAGTATATACACTGTGTTGAAATAATAACTTTACACAAAGATTACAAAGCTTGTTCAAAATATTTTCCATCCATGCCAAAGATTCATTAAAGATAAGGGACAGATATTAGTTGCCTATTATGCATTTCTGCGTTGCGTCATTTGCACTCCTGCTGTAAACACATTTACATTTTAATTTGTGATTAATTCCTCAACAAATTTGTTTAAACATGTCTCTGGGACTTTTTTTGATAAAATGCTGAAATTTTGTACATCACCTTATTAGTGTATAGGGCATATTTTACTCACAGCTAATGTTATTGTACGGGGACCGTATAAACTTTTAAATTTTGTATTTCTTCAAATTTAATCCCCTGAAAATGTTAATCGATTTTATAAAATTATGTATCTCTGTTTACGCAACTTTGTAATTTATTATATATGTCTGAGATCAATATTTAAGGAATAAAAGCCGATGGCAATATTGTTGGGACACCCTATATATACATAAGTGTATATAAACAGATTAAAAATTAAAGCAAATAAAATTGTGAAGATAGGAGTAAGGCTATTTACTCACAGATCACAGGGATGCAGGCTTCTGCAGAAGTTACAGAAAATATCAAGAGCTATAAAATATTATTCTACACAATTTTACATGATATTGAAATTATTTGTCTCTTATGAGAAACCTATAGCTTATAGAGGGGAGTCGTATCCGAGTTGACGACTGACCACCTGATTCACTAAAACACTACTGCAGCACTAACTGCAGCACTAACTACAGCACTAACTGCAGTACTGCACTACTGTACTAACTGCACTACTGCAGCACTAAGTGTAGTAAACTGCAAGACACGATGCTAGGCAACAAGAAAGAAGCGACCGTCTGCAGAGTTCTCCCACGATGAACACCGTCTAAAACGGAAGATTTCAAGCAGAATTCACGAAGACCTAAGTTAAAATCCAAAACAAATCATCTCGTGCATATGGACAAGACAGGGACGAAGTATTGCAAAGGTTGCATCTGGTGTTACTGAGATATAAAATATTGAAGTCGCATTACACAGAGACCATCGCATAAATGCAGTTTCAGCAATTAAACTTATCACAAGACTTATCACCATCCACCGCATACCACATACCATGATTTTTCTTCGATTATCGGTGAAAAAAACTACAAGTGGTGAGAGCCATACTCAAGTACAGTAGCAGACTCTGTTAATTCTAACGACCTATCACAAATCCACATTGCAGTTTAACGAAACAGAAATATCCCAAAGTTAAAACTACTGAGTTGGAACACATATTCTACTTGTTAAAACTAAGTTGAAGATACTCTTCAACAATACATAATAGGATACCACATACCATGACTTTTCTTTGATTATCGGCGAAAAAACTACAAGTGATAAGCTACACCCAAGTATAGCAGCAGATTCTGTTAATTCTTATGACCTGCCACAAATCCACATTGCAGTTTAACGAAATAAAAATATCCTGATATTAAAGGTACGGAGTTGAAACTCATATTCTATGTGATAATAACTAAGTGGAAGATACTTTTCAGCAATACATAATAGGAAGGATTTTATGTGACATTTTCTAAAGAAGAGGAAAAAACAAAAGTTTCAACCACAAACTACGTACTTTGAGCAATTTCTCTTTTTCATCAGTTGAACATGTTGCAATGACATGACAGTCAGCAGCTTTTGCCCACTGAACCTGAAAGAATACATAATGGAGACCTTCAATAGATTCCACTGAATAAGGCAAGTGAGGTCTTAAGTCTTGTGTATATTTGCATAGTAAATAAAATAATTTGTTAGTCACATTAAATGTAGTATTTGATTCTTTGTTCGTTCGTCACTAATTCCCCCGTGGTGAAGGAGCGCCTCCGCACCACGTATACAAGACCCCCCAGGGTGTCCCATGGCGAAGGGGAGGAGATTTTCAGCTCCACTTTTATAGAGGCTCCCCGAAGGGCGGAAGTCTGACTTGGCCTCGACTTGACAACATCCATGCCCGCTGACGGGATTCGAACCCGCAATCCGGCAATCCAGCGATCAGTCGGAAACGCATGCCCTTGACCGCTTGACCACCGGATCGGCTTGATTCTTTGTACAGTTCTTAGTAAAAGAATAAAAGATATAATATTGGTTGTAAAGAACCTTGCTGCCCAATCGGGAATTGAACAAAAAAAATAGAATAAATTGAAATTCTCTTTTGATTTCGTTAATTTTCAGTAAGCATCTTATAAGGACCATTTAAAATGCTCACACCAATTTTCACTCCCAGCTAAACAGCAGCAATTCGATTAAATACGGGGTCTGTCTCATTCATTTAAACAATTACGATCATTTTGGAAATTTTGTGATTATCATTTTTTTACGTTCGAACAATTTCTTTGTGTTTTAACAATAAGTTGACAATATCATTAACAATAACACTGATCTCGTACATTATGGGGTAACAATATTTTTCAGTATTTTCCCAAAATATTTTTCCATTCTGTAGTATGTAAATTTTTAGGATGCATTCTTAGAAATAAAGATCACCATTAGCATTTTATTAAATATTACTTTTCATATAAATTTCAGATTGAAAATAAATGATTTTGAAATCCGAGAACTTATAAAAAATTGTATTTTCAAATTTAGAATCAAAATAGAATTACGTGATTGAAGATCACATTCACCGAATATAAATTAATTTCTTCGTGGTTGAGTTAAAGTATAAATAATATAACATAATTTTAGCGTTAAAAATTGAATATATATTAAAACCTCGAAGCAGTTATGAACTACATTAGTTTCTCACTTAAATCGTATTGAACATCATAATGGTAAAATATACATTGCATGCAGCATTTGTATATATACAGTATAATCATAAAAACTATGCTCATAGGAATTATTGAAATGAAATACTTATTCTGAAATATTTTTAATTACATACTGCTATATGTCCTGTTCCACCAGCAGCTGCAGTGATAAGGACTGTTTCACCGTTGATCATACGAGCATTCTGTAAAATAAATATAAATATATTTCACGGTAATTTTACTTTTCTTATATACATAATGTATAAGGAAAGTATTGTGACGGGGTCGAAAATTCGAATTCGTGTTTTCGACGGGAGAGCACGTTTCAAGCATCCCTGATCACGAATCAAACATTTTTGAAGTGATGTCTGTGTGTGTGTGTGTGTGAAAATATGTGTGTGAGTGTGTGTGTGAAAGTATGAGTGTGTATGTGTGTGTGTGTGTGAAAATATGTGTGTGAGTGTGTGTGTGAAAGTATGAGTGTGTATGTGTGTGTGTGTGTGTGTGTGTTAGTGAGTCTGTGGAGACAATAACGGACGAACAAATGGACCAATTCGAACAAAATATGGTACAAAAATCACAATCCGTAAACACGGGAAGCCTATTGCTTTTATACGCAATCGAATGTTCAGAACCCCCCTAAATTTCCGAGTGAAATTTTGAAAAAATCGTCAGAAAATCAAAACCGCTAATAAAGTTACGCAAATAGATATTTCTTAAGTAATTTTTCATTAGAAAACGATTAACATAAATTTTAGAACGCTAACATGAACCGTTCTGGAGATATTGCACATTTTTTAAAAAAAATATCAAAAAGTCATATAAAATAAAAAACTCATATTTCCTATTGAGAAACATGTTTACTTTTCATATGCAATACCATGCAATAAACTTGGTGACATCATTCTCGTGGATCTAGCTCGTTCCATTCATGAAAAAATATACTTTGAGTAATACTTTTGTATTTGAACGCCAATAGTCATTTATCTGCTGTGAGAATAACTTATTTCTTCGTCCATAACGCTTGGAGAGATTTTGGCGACGAATTTGGTGGAATGTAGCCAACTTGACGACTTTTTTAAATGTTGCTAAATTAACGAAAAACTAGCCAAATGGATAAAAATAACTCTATATCAATGACGACATAGAAAATGACCACTCATTGACGTAAAATCCAATATCTTGGAAAGAATACAAATAACTACTATAAAAATAATCTATTTTTTACTGTAAAAGTAGTAAATTCATTGCATAATATAAGGAAAGTCATGTGCTGCCAACATCAGATTCTTTACTGCGTATTCAGTGGTGGAATTTATAATTCTCGACGTCACTTCCTGCAATAGTCTGCATCTAATGGTGCCATATTGTTGTAAATTCTCTATAGAAATTAACTGATGTGTGGCTCAACTTGACTTTCTCATACCAAATTCATTTTTTTTATCGAATTTTGCAAGAAAAAATGTGAAAAATCGGTATCTTTGGTTCAAATGATTACAACTATAACGTGTTACCATTTACTTTAAAGGACTTGAAAAATTCTTTCGATTGATACAATACTTGACAATGTACTCTCGGGAAGTAATTTGCCCCCCCCTCCCCAAGGGGGCTAATGACGATATGAACAAAAGAAATGTACCGCAGCTAATTTTCACAAGTGATTAAAGCTTTTAAGCTTCGTAATAATTGAGCCACAAATAAACCCTTTTATGCATAATAATGTCCAATTTTGTCCCTGCTGCCATGCTAACAAAATATAAAATATAGAATAAAATGTAAAGTTTTCGCGCTTGAATTTAAAAAAAAAAGTCTATCTATAGTTTCGGATCTTTTAATAACAAAGCCGAATATATTGTTTCGTAAAAATCCATTAATAGTTGTGGCTGAGAGTGTACGCAAGAATAGTTGTGTAATAGTTGTTTACGCAAGAAATCGACCACAGACATCACTCCAAAAATAGTCAAAAAGTGTCCAAAATGTCTTAAAACATATATTGGCGTCAAAATCTCGAAAACGAAAATATTCGTGAAAACAATGCTTTTTCAATACTACGTAAGAGAAAGTGAAAATAACTTAACCAGATGATAAGTAGCGTGCAGAATAATAAAAAAATAAATAAACGTGAGATAAATTTCCACATATAAGATAATATTTAGGTACTGATCATTTATTTTAGTGAGTGTAAGTATAACATCGGTATGTACAATATAACTCCAGTGACTGAAGTTTTACAAATAAAATTTTCTTCTAGAACTGAATTAAAGGCTTACTTTATCTTAACTTAATCTTTGTTTCCTCCCCATTTGTTATTCACAAAACTACACATTTTCGTGGTTTTATTCCTTAAAATATTTTCTATCCAAGGAAAAATAAAACTTGAGTAACGTATTGAAGCACATACAAGTGTTTACATCTAATATAATTTGATTTACACAAATTAATTTAAATGCAGTTTATAAAATTAGCCCAGTAATCTTCGGAAACCAGGTGCGTCCTTCAATGTTTATTTCATTTACAGAACATCCGCAGTCTTCTATTAATTTTTATAGATTATCCGTAGTCGCTATTAATTTTTACACTTCTTTGTTCTAAAGTTATTTGATTTTACTTGATGAAGTCAAACTACATGATTTGAGATCCGAATTGTTTGCATGGCATTTTTTTATATTCTTTATTTTGCAATATTTTATTCATTGGTCTATTTAAAGTTGTTTATGCGAATGGTATTTGAATTTAAGGGATGAAGTAGTACTTATTACTTTTAACAATCGGATTTATTCCTTTATTCTTTGTTACTTTCTTCATTTTCATAGTAATTTTCACATGATAAATAAATGGTCTGTGATCGTTGCATCTTGCTACCAGCATAGCACAGTTTTACAATCATGCACTGGCAGCTCATGACAATTCGAAGCAAATAATAGCCTATACTTCATTATCCTACAATTGCTATCCTATATTTAATATTAGTAAACAAACATCTGATTACCTTGTCAAGTCCTATTGCCGCCGTCATTCCGCTAATCAGAAGAACAAGATATTCAGGTTTAAGTTCTGGAACTGGAAGTGCTGATTTCACTGAAACGCACTGCAAATACATGCATATAACGTGTAGTTAAAATGATTCATACATTGAATATTGCACATATCTTAGAATAAATTAAATGGACATATTAAAAAAATGCATGCGAATATTTTGATGCTTCAATCAATGTATTCCATTTGATGCTTTATTATTCTATTTGATGCTTTATTAGGTAGTTTTTTTTTCTGATACATCTCTAGGTGGGGAAGATTTCGAGACAAAAACGTACATATTAATAAAGCGACCCGAGCTCTATTCCCGTTTCTGTCGCCGTGTTCACGCGGAGTACGGGCACGTTAAATATGTGTTGTCCGTAAGTTCTTCCGAGAGGTTGGTGGTAGAAAAAATAGAGTACGACTCCTTGAGATCCTTCCCTCACTGAGTTTCGGTCTAAATTGGGTGGCACTAAGCCGTCGTCCAAATAAATACCTTACACCTTCGAATAGGTCGGACTATCGGGGTCGAAAGAAAGAAGAAATCATTTTCAGGCAAAACAACTAGCTCACACTAGGAAAACTAAGTAATCGAAATTCGAGTGAATTAAGAAATAACAATTACCTGATTTAAATTAAGATATAATAAACGATATAATAAAATCCATGGAGATTCCTATGGGAACTCCTCCAATAATTGTATGATAAAAAGATATACTATATGACATCAAATAATCATTTAAATAAAACGTTTCTCAATTTCTAGTAAAGGCTGACCTGGATCATAGGTTTCTAGCTAATTCAAAAATAAGTAATCTTACCAAAGCCATAATATAAAAATACACTAACAATTTTTTATCAACTATTACCAACTATTTACATGTGCACAAAGTCAAATAAGGCAGTACAACAAAATACGCTTTAAAATGTTGAGTAAAAAGTGTTTAAGATTATTAATAAACATTTAACATTTAAAGACAATGAAACTTAATTACAGTCAATGATACGTAATTAAAACTTAATTTACAGGACTAGCATCTTCGTCCTGTAAATTAAGTTTTAATTACGTTTCTTCTCTGAGCAACCAGAACACACCTACCAGTAAAATAGATGGACGCGGGGTTAGCAACAACCCTAAGAAACCAAATAACCGGAACGAGCTTGTAATTAGGCTGGCTAACGTAGGCTACTCGAAAACCTAACTATAACCGGTACGCTAAAATTTACAAGTACGCTGTATGTGTAATTCATGCTTCTACGCCTGATCTTATCACTTTACTTTACATTGTCATTCCAAATCTCTCGTTTAAAAGAAGTACCATCCATTTCATGTGTGAAGCATAATACTCTGTGAAGCATAATAAGAAGACTATGTGAAGCATAATAAGAATAATTACATAATAGCATAATTTAAACCGATAAAATTATCAGTTAATCTGTATTTGGAAGTATATATCGAATAAACATTAAACGTGATAAACCCTCATTTTTCAACTTCGAAAAGTTCCTTAAAATTCGATTTTCAAATCGAATAGTTCCTTAAATTTTAATTCTGCACATTATTTTAATAGGATACCGGTTGACTATTTGTTTTAGTAAAAAAAAATACCTGTATACAGGTATAAATACGCTGATTATGATATTGTTGCGGCAGCAAAGACATCTATCAAAGATGCCACACGAGCCAATACCCGAATTATAAGAACAGAGGTGGAGCTAGCTTTTGCTCAGTGATTATAATGTCGGTCTTGTAATCTAAGGGTCCCTGGTTCGGGACCACGGCGACGCCCAATCGCCACAATGATGACTGGACGTTTGAAATACGCAACCTTTCTCTCCAGCGATCTCTCCATCTCAACACGAGATGGCAGCACCAAAACGGAGTCAGAAGCCTTGACACTCCCTTCCTGGGTGACCACGACTGTCCGTCACGCCGAGGCAACACGCCTCCCGGCTCTGACGTCACGCCGAGGCGACACGCCTCTCGACCTCCTCATCAGCGAGGGGAGTGTGCGGCAGCAAAGACATCTATCAAAGATGCCACACGAGCCAATATCCGAATTATAAGAACAGAGGTGGAGCTAGCTTTTGCTCAGTGATTATAATGTCGGTCTACGAAGCATCAGGTCCCTGGTTCGGGACCACGGCGACGCCCAATCGCCACATTGTCATATATTGTAAATATATTGACATCTATTTACATCACATTCTAGGAAAATGAAATAACAATAAAAAAATCCTGCGGACCTAAACCTAAAAACATATAATCAACTTGTAAATAATTATTTACATATGAAGTTTACTTACTGAATATTCGGCGAATGCATTGTGTTTAGTAGTAAAATAAACGACGAAATCACCAACTTTTAAATGAGTTACATCACTGCCCACCTGTACCACTTCACCGGCACCCTTTATGAAAAGAAAATATTCTCAAATATCAGCCAATATTGCAGACAAAAATATTCACATAAATTAGAAGTAAAGAACACTATATAGTACTTTATGACATATGGCGATCTAATCTGTTTTCATTAAGATGTTTATTATCTAATCTGTTTTCATTAAGATGTTTGAAAAAGTTACTAAAATATGTGCACCAATATTTTCATATTAAGTATCTTGAGTGACAATTGGCACACATTCCATGCTCCTGCATTTAAAACAATCTGATGTGGGCAGTACATGACTTTCCTTATATAATGCAATGAATTTACTACTTTTACAATAAAAAATAGGTATTTCTTATAGTAGATATTTATATTCTTTCCAAGATATTGAATTTTCGTCAATTAGTCGTCATTTTCACTGAATTAGTGCAATTTTTATCCATTTGGCGAGATTTTCGTTAATTTGGCAACATTTAAAAAAGACGCCAAGTTGGCGACATTCCGCCAAATTCGGCGCCAAAATTTCGCCAAGCGTTATGGACGGAGAAATAAGTTACTCTTATAGCAGATAAATAACTATTGGCGTTCAATTACAAAAGTATTACTTAAAGTATATTTTCTCATAAATGGAACGAGCTGGATCCACGAGAATGATGTCACCCAATTTACCGCATGATAGTACATATGAAAAGAGAACATGTTTCTCAACAGTTAATATATGTTTTTTAATTTATGGGATTTTTTGATAAATTTATTTTAAAAATGTGCAATATCTCGAGAACGGTTCATGCTAGCTTTCTAAAATTTATGTCAATCGTTTTCTAAGGAAAAATTACATAAGGAATGGCTATTTGCGTAACTTTATTAAAAGCTTTGATTTTTTGATGATTTTTTTCAAAATTTCACTCGAATATTTCTGGGTTTCTGAACATTCGATTACGTTTAAAAACAATAGGCTTCCGGTATTTACGGATTGTGATTTCTGTACCAAATTTCATTCGAATCGCTCTATTTGTTCGGGAGATACCGTCTCGAGAGACTCACTGACACACACGCACACACACACACATACTTTCACAGACACACACACACACAAATTACCTCAAAAATTTTTGATTCGTGATCAGGGATGCTTGAAACGTGCTCTCCCGTCGAAAACTGGAATTCGAATTTTTGATCCCGTCACAATACTTTCCTTATACATTATGCATATAAGGAAAGTAAAAATGGTAACTTACACGTCTTATGTTAGATTGAAAAAATAATATTTAAATGTTCTAAAACTTGTTTTTTCATTTCTTTTACTTAACCGATTTAACGAATTTCGTAACTGAAGCGAAAATTACATTTCCATTGCCATTTACTTGATTTAGAAGTCTTGTCCATTTACTGAAAAACAATTTACCTACTAAAGAGCCAGTCAATTTACCTACTACAATAAAATTTTAAATCCCTACACTTATTTTGAACAAAACGTTTAATTTGTATTTTTTAAACATTGAAATGTGTTAAATATATCTTGCATAGGCAAACATTCTCCAAAATTTGTATTTAAAATTTCTATATTTTCACTCGTTAATATAAACATAAAATGCTATCATAACAAATTATTTGGCGTACTCTTGCATCCAGATACATTCTGGATCTTTTTTTTTAGATTTGCTGACTTTTCAACATCCACACTAACATTAAAACTTGCAAATTAATGTCACAAATAATTTCCATCTGACCACACTGAAGATAATTCTTGCTTAAAGTTTTCTGGATTTATTTCTGAAATCGTTCTTAGAATCTTTGTTGAATTTATATCCTGTTCATAAACAACACTGTGTTAGCTTACTTCAAAATCCATGTATTACTGAACGCTTTAATAACGAAATATTGACAAGGTGTTATTACACAGAGCAATTTTTATTGCCGAACTTCGGCAATTCCGCTCGTCAATCATATTTTAGGATCCTCCTCTTTAACAGCCCCTTTCTCTCTAATGTCGCCGATTTCATTTCAGAAAGCATTCTTTGTGTTTTTCGTATAATTTGAATATTTTATATTCCAAAGGTGTCTGTAATTTGTTAAAAGTTCTATTATTATTTTTCCTTCTCCAGACTTTAGCAATTCCTCCTGGCAATAATACTTTAGGCCCCGCCTTTCTAAAACGCCCCTTCTGTCTAATGCCGCCGAGTTCATACCAAGAAGCATTATTTAGTGAGGATTTTTTCGTATAATTTGGATCTTTTATATGTCACAAGTGTCTGTAATTTGTTAAAAGTTCTAATATTATTTTTACATCTTCAGACTTTAGCAATTCCGCCTGGTAATGATACTGTAAGCCCTTCCTTTCTAATAAGCCCTCCCTGTTTAATGCCGCCGGTTTCAGGTAGCATTCTTTAGTGTGTTTTCTCGTATAATTTGGATATTTTATATCCCACAAGTGTCTGTAATTTGGTAGAAGTTATATTATATTTTCCATCTCAAGTTTGTAACGTAGTTGAGCTGCTTCGATGTGTTTGCATTACATTCACCATCGCCATCTTGAATGCAAATGAGGAGAGGACAGGCGGAGAGGAGTGACGTCCAATTTTATCGTCCTCTGATTGGTTCGCCGCTCAGAAATTGAGCAATTTTTATTGCCGAGTACGAGCGATTTACTGCAATTCGGCGGCAAGATTTCTTCCCATTTAAATGTATGGTGTTGCTGAAAAATTGCTGGAAGGAATTGCTCCGTGTAATAACACCATTAACATTTCCTGCACAGAGACCATGATTCAAAATTTTAGAGTTTGAAGCATTCATCTACATATTTTCTAAGCATGTCTATCTTTCACATGTTTTCAAAATATAAACCTTGCCCAACAGCCTAGTACACTTTAGGATTATTTCCTATAAATAATACCTTAATAAATGAATATGCGTGTAAAGAACCTTGCTGCTTTAATCCGAAATCGAACCACGGATTTTCGTACTGGCCAGCCAATGCTCTACCGTTGGGCTACTGGCGCGAAATTGCATGCTTTTATCGATGTGGATTCTGCATTAACCTCTAATGTCAGATTGGCGTGCAAATGATAATCTGAGGAATCACCTCCTGCTATTTTTATCTCACATTACCATCTTGATGCTAATTTTATCCTCCAGGTAAGCTTTCTGCATGGCCGTTATCCTCTCGATTTGCAACTGGCAACCAATATCCCATAGTCCACTGAATTCCTGCTAGTGATACTAAAGTCACTTTCAGACCTCCGACATCTTTCTTTTTCTTTTGACCCTTTTATTTGTATTTTTTCTTATTTTTCTTTTCTAAATTTTATTCTAAACTTCTGTTTTTGTTTTTCATATGCCTATTTTTTTTCTTTTTCATATATTTTATTTTTATATATTTTCTAATTTACTTTTAAAATTGTATTATTTTCTTTAATTTTAATCTATTTTTCATTATGTTATTATACCTCACTCTAAATTTTATTTCTCAATGATCTTTTTATCTATATTCGCAATAACACTTTTCCCATTTTTGTAAAACGGACGTACTTATCAAGTTTAAATATAATGTAAAACTGTCTGTTTAATCACAATATTTTTCATCAATTGTTATATTTTTAGACCTATATAAATGTTTCGTTTGGCGGGATGGTTGACCTTGGGTGCCTCCTGAGTGTAGGAGGTATCATTTCCCGGCCGTGCAGCTAGCTACTCTAAACCCACTATGTGTGTCGCACGGTCTGGGGTTTTCAGACCTACGACATCTTTGCACTAACCTACAGGGTTGATTTGTTCGGATGTCATTGTAAGTAATCTTGCTGCCCCAACCGGGAATCGAACCACGAATCTTCATACAGGCCGGCCGACGCTTTACCGTTGAGCTACTGGGACGGTATTATAAGCTCTTATCGAAGTGGGCTTTGCATTCTCCACCCATTAATGTCAGATTGGTGTGCAATTGACTATCTGACTAATCACATCATGCTATTTTTACCTTAAGTTAGCCTCCGGATGCTAATTTAATCTCCAGGTTATCTTCATGCGTGGTCGGCGTCCTCATAATTTGTCCACTGAATTCGTGCTAGTTATACTAGGGCCACTTTCAGACCTTTGACATCTTTGTACTAACCTACAGGGTTGATTTTTTAGGGTGTTATTGTAAATAACCTTGCTGCCCCAATTGGGAATCAAACAACGGATATTCGTTCTGCCCAGCTGATGCTCTACCGTTGAGATACTGGAACGGTAGGGCAAGTTATCATCGTCAAAGTCGACTCGGCATGCGGTTTTATTAATTTTATTACATACGAATGCAAATTAACGGTTGGGATTTGTTATTCTTATTGTCAATGCAGTAAATTTCTCTTCGATGTTGAATAATTTTAATAGAATCTAAAGTCTAACCTTATCACTTTCAAAGGGCTATGTTATAATTTTGCATACTTTAATATAAACAACCAACCTATTCTTATAAAATAAGAAAATGCCTTTACTAGAATTTTTGTGGTAATTTTTAGCGAGGTCATTCGTTTTAAATGACCAGCATGATTTTATTTACTGAAAATTGAAAATATGAGTCGATATTACCACACACGGTTGCTGAAATATATGGAAATAAAATCAAACGTATAAATAAAGATACAAATTTATGAGAAATCTTTAATAATATAAAATATATTTAATAATCTTTAAAATTTGACCATAATCCCGAACAGCAGTAGCAAAAATACCGAGGACGCAGTTTGTTGCACAGGAAATACATTATGCACAGCAGCGCCCCCCCGTCCCCCCCCCCCCGTTATGCTGATTTCAATATTCACATATAGACATTATTAAAAAAAATTCTAATTCGTGTACAGGCATGCTTAAAGGATATAACTCTATCAACATCGAATATTTTGTCAGATGATAATACTTTCCATTTACAAATACTATGTATTCTAGTGACAGTAAATTCTTACTTCAAATCCACAATCTAAAGGAACTTCGGTATCCACCGAGTAATGTCCTTTGGTTGTGACAACATCAGCGGCGTTTATTCCTACATATCTGTAAGAACAGAAAACATCTATGATTGTGTACACGAAACAAGTACTTAAAGCGATGTATGGATGCAAGACATGTCAGATGATTGGTAAAATAAAAGAATGGAGGTATATAATTGATAATACATATCTAAAAAACTCTGATGTGAGCAACACATGACTTTCCTTATATAATGCAATGAATTTACTACTTTTACAGTAAAAAATCTGATGTGGGCAGCACATGACTTTCTTTGCACACTCAAATTCATTTTTGTTTATTTCTTTAATAATTCATTAAATTGCGTTTAATTGCACAAAATAACACTAAATTTGCATTATTAATTCAATTTCTGTTTTTATTTAGTAATTAGACATTTTTCTAAAAGTGGCATAACTAAATGCGAAAAATCTCAAATATCTCAAGAATGGTTAGCGCTAGAGTAATAGAGTTATTGTTATTATTTTCCTCATCAAAAATTACGTATAAAACAAGCATTTAATTGATATATTTGAACATACGTCGCTTTTTTTTAGATTTTACAATTTTTGAGGGCCATTTCGTAAAAAAAGGCCGGTTGTTCATTCCCAAATAATACCAAAATCTAATCAGCACCAGAGAATCACCCAAATAACTTATCAATCAAATTTCGTGAAATTTGGTCAATTAGTATTTTAGCTAGAGCGGATACATGAAATTTTTACGGGCCATTTCGCAAAAAAAAGCGAATTTCATAAGTCGCCAAGTTGGCGATATTCTGCCAAATTTGTCGCCAAAATTTCGCCAAGCGCTATGGAAGGAGAAGTAAGTTATTCTTGTAGCAGATAAATGGCTATTGGCGTTCAAATACAAAAGAATTACTCAAAGTACCTTTTCTCATGAATGGAACGAGCTAGATCCACGAGAATGATGTCACCAAATTTATTACATGATATTATATATGAAAAGTGATCATGTTTCTCAACAGTTAATATATTTTTTTTAATTTATGGGATATTTTGATAAATTTATTTGAAAAATGTGCAATATCTCGAGAACGGTTCATGCTAGCGTTCTACTGTTTATGTCAATCGTTTTCTAAGGAAAAATTACATGTCTATTTTCGGAGGTTTTGATTTTTTGATGATTTTTTCAAAATTTCACTCGAAAATTTAGGGGGAGGTTCTGAACATTCGATTATGTTTAAAAACAATAAGCTTCCAGTATTCACGGATTGGGATTTTTGTACCAAATTTCATTCGAATCGCTCCATTCGTTCGTGAGATATCGTTTCCACAGACTCACTGACACACACACATACACATAATTTCACACACACACACAAAGTTTATGTCAATCGTTTTCTAAGGAAAAATTACATTAGAAATATCTATTTGTATAACTTTATTAAAGGTTTTGATTTTTGGATGATTTTTTCAAAATTTCACTCGACAATTTAGGGGGGTTCTGTACATTCGACTAAGTTTAAAAGCAATAGGCTTCCAGTATTCACGACTTGTGATTTTTATACAAAATTTCGTTCGAATCGGTCCATTTGTTCGTCAGTTATAGTCTCCACAGTCTCACTGACACACCCTCTCACTTTCACACATACACACAGCCATCACTTGAAAATGTTCGATTCGGGATCAGGGATGCTTGAAATGTGCTCTCCGGTCGAAAACTCGATTTCGAATTTTCGACCCCGTCACAATAGTTTCCTTATACATTATGTATATAAGGAAAGTAATAATGAGATAGTATCTGTCTGCTTAAGTTAGAACAAATTCCAAGCATTGTACAGCCCAGAACTTCGCTACAGTGATAATTCAGGTTAAGTACAGATATATGATTATCCTACGTTGCATTGAAAAAGTATTGATGTCACAAAAATTTACGATTTCGAGATTTTGATGCCAATATACGTTTCAATACCTCCCGAACACATTCTGAATATTTTTGGATTGATGACCATCAGTCTGTTTTTTTTATTGTACACGATGGCAGCCATAAAAAATTATGTATTTTCCATAAACTTTATATTCAGCTTTGCTATGGAAAAAATTTAGAAATAGAATTTTTTTAAATTCGAGCAAAACTGGCGAAATTTTATATTTTCTAACATGGCAACATAGGATGAAATTTAATATAATCATACATAAAAAGTTTATTTATAGCTCAATAATCACGATACTTCATAGTTTCAATCATTGTTGTGAAAAATAGCCGCGATGCAAATTTTTGCTTTCCTTATATACATAATGCATAAGTATTGTGACGGGGTCAAAAATCTGAATTCGAGTTTTCGACGGGAGAGCACGTTTCAAGCATCTCTGATCACGAATCGAACATTTTTTAAGTGATGTCTTTGTGTGTGTGTGTGTGTGTGTGTGTGTGTGTCAGTGAGTCTGTGGAGACGATATCTCACGAACGAATAGAGCGATTCGAATGAAATTTGGTACAAAAATCACAATCCGTGAATACTGGAAACCAATTGCTTTAAAACACAATCGGATGTTCCGAACCCCCTCTAAATTTTCGAGTGAAATTTCGAAAAATTCACCAAAAAATTAAAAGCTTTAATAAAGTTACGTAAATAGACATTTCTTATGTAATACTTCCTTAGAAAAGAATTGACATAAACTTTAGAACGCTAGCATGACTTTGTTCTCAAGGTATTGCACATTTTTCAAATAAATTTATCAAAAAATCGTATAAAATAAAAAATATATTAACTGTTGTGAAATGTGTTCATTTTTCATATGTAATATCATGTGATAAATTTGGTGACATCATTTTCGCGAATCTAACTCGTTCCATTCACAAGAAAAGATACTTTGAGTATTACTTTTGTATTTGAAAGACAATAGTCATTTATCAGCTGTAAGAGTAACTTATTTCTCCGTCCATAACGTTTGGCGAGATTTTGGCGACGAATATAGCGGAATGTCGCCAACTTGACGACGTTTTTAAATGTTGCCAAATTAGCGAAAATCTCGCCAAATGAATAAAAATGACGCTAAATCAATGAAAATGACGACTAATTGAAGAAAATTCAATATCTTGGAAAGAATATAAGTATCTACTATAAGAATAACATTTTTTTATATCTGTAAAAGTAGTAAATTCATTGCATTATATAAGGAAGGTCAGGTGCTGCCCACAGCAGATTATTTTTTTATTTGTAACGCCATTATCCCCTGGGGATGGCAAGTTACCTCTAGGGGGGGGGTACATTTTTAAAGATGGTATGAATTGAAAGATTTGTTTCAAGCCCTTTAAAGTGAAATGTAATAGGCTATAGTTGTAGTCATTATCTGGATCCAAGATACCTATTTCTCAAATTTTTTCTTTTAAAATTTGGAAATGAAAATTAATTCTGATATGAGAAAGTCGAGTTAAGCCACGTTTCAGTTAATTTTTTCGAATTAGTTTAATAATTATTTATCTTTAATCGGAATTTGGGGAATATTCTCCTTTTTAGGTTCAAAAGAATTTGAAAAGGATAATATTGCGATATTATGTTTAAGGTAGACGAAATATGGGGCACGGTGTACAAGAAGCAGTTATAGTATTTTAAGAATTATATTCAAAGGTATCAATTTTATAGATGTGTACTTCAAACCAGATGTGTAGACACATTTCCTTGCTTCAGGTCATCTGTGTAAGGATTATGCCATTATAATAATACATGTTAAGAGAGTTTGGATCTTATTAACTGTATTTTTATGAATACATAGCAAATGATTTTAAAGGATAAAATCAAGGACAAAAACGAAAGGGCTTGAAAAACGAAAGGGCTTTTATTTAACACATCCTAAAAGACGTACAAAAATTGTTAAAAACTGCCAGAGCGCTTTCGGACGTATATACGCCCTTCATCAGTGGCTACATGAATATTAAAAACATGGAATGTTTATATATAGAGAGATCAGTTTAAAGAAAATTTTCATAAAATATAAAATGGTAAATGAACTTACTAAAAATAATACAAGAAATATACACGGAAATTACAAAATAACTTTAAACGCTTACGGATTTTAAAATATTATAAGAAAAGAACTAATACAAATTTTAGAAAAACGTTAAGCATGATATTCCTGAGAATGACGTCACAGATAACTTTTATCATGCTTAACGTCTTTCTAAAATTTGTATTAGTTCTTTTCTTATGATATTTTAAAATCCGTAAGCGTTTAAACTTATTTTGTAATTTCCGTGTATATTTCTTGTATTATTTTTAGTAAGTTCATTTACCATTTTATATTTTATGAAAATTTTCTTTAAATTGATCTCTATTATATATAAACATCCCATGTTTTTACTATTCATGTAGCCACTGATGAAGGGCGTATATACGTCCGAAAGCGCTCTGGCAGTTTTTAATAATGTTCCGTACGGTTTTAGGATGTTTTTGTTGTTGTTGAGACCCAGACCGTCCGACCTACCAGAAAGGTGTAAGATAACCGTTTGGACGGCGTGGAAGTGCCACCCTATTTAGACCGAAACCCAGTGGAAAAGGCATCCACAGGGACCGTACCCTCCTTCCCCTACCACCAACCTCTCGGAAGGACTTACGTATCCACATGTTTTACGTGATCGTACTCCGCATGAACAAGCCGGCAGTTGTGGCAGCGTGCAGATCAAGCGCGCAAACCACCGGGCTACCGCGCCCGAAATGTGCCAACAGCACGCGGTGTTCCCAGGTGGTCACCCACCCAAGTACTAAGGACCGAATAACACTGGACGTCAAGTAAATCAATGGAGATCTGCTGCATTCTGCAGTAGATAATGCTGTTCAGAGAATGCCCTTTATGGAACATATGCAAGGAAAACATGTTGAATCACACATGTAAATAATGCCAATATAAAAATTAATGTCATATGTATGTAAATATAAGATACAAATGTAAATATAAAAAATATACTAAATACATATAAAATGTAAAAGTGATGTCCTTTTCAAATCGCATGTAAAATAATTAACTTTCTGTACTTCCTATGCCTATTTTACTCCAAAAATGGACCTTACAGCGCCACATTGGCCCGCAGTGGCAAAAATCGAACTTTTTTTTTTCTTTTAAAAATTAAAACCCACATGGTCTGAATAGTATTTACTGCAAATTTGACTGAGTTTGGCCCAACTGTTTTCTTGCTATCGGTCTTTAAACACATTTACTTTAGTTATGGCCACTCTGTTTTTAACATTCTCACTTTTCAATGTCGAAAGCCCAGGCCGACCGACTCATCCGAAGACATGGAGCAGCAAAAAGGAAGGCCAGTCATTTTTCAATGTATCATAACTGTGAAATCGAACATAACTATGGAATTTAGTTTAATGAATATGTATATAAATGAGCTATACAATATGTGCTAAAGCTTTTAGTGAAACACAAGAAAAAATATTACATGTTTCTGACACACACTTCTCCTTCCTTCGGTTTGCACAAATCTGCAGATTCGATGGCAACGGCTGCACGGAAGTCGGTAGTGAGCTTCTGAACCACAAGCTTTTGGTACGTCTTTGGTAGATTAGCCATTCTGGAATAGACAAATAATTAAAATGATAATAAATATATATATATTTAATATATATATATATATATATATAAATTCCCAAAAAGGACAAGTAGCAATGTACTCGTACAGATTCTAGATGTGAAGTACCGGCCGGGGGGAGTTGCGACCCCCAGCACTCCGGTTAAAGCTTTTTCCGCCATGGCAAACGCTCCCGGTAACCGATACTCCCTACACGATTTCCTTCATGACCCTTTATAAATCCGTAAAATTTACATACATATACAATTTCAATAACATTTAAAATCTAAAAGTTTACTTTTCTACGCTAAAACTATCCATGAAGCATGCTGTAAAAATATAACAAATAATTTAAATACAAAGTACTCAAGACTAATGAAATCCCAGTCTGCGAGGATATTTTTTAAAAATTGGATATAAGACCCATAAACCGCATTGTTTCCATATAAAAACCTGTGTGTAAAAATTACCTCACAATTAGTCATTTAATCCTTTTAAACCCTTTCTATTCAAAACTAATGTTTGAAATATAAGTCAGAGTGTCTGTATTTTTAAATATGGACTCAAGACCTATTGGCAACTCCATCGCCATATAAATATACTAATGTTTGAAATCATTTCACTCATGGTTAATTATTACTTTAAAAACTATATATTCAAGCCTATTGAAATCCATGTTATTATTATAAAAATCCTTTTTGGATACCAAAACTTATTGGCTTCTTTATCACCATAAAAATCCTAATGTTTGAATTTACTTCACTTGTGATAGTTTAATGCTCAAAAATCGATATATTCAAGTCCAAAGACATTCCAGTCAGAGAGTTATTTTTAAATATTGGATACAAGACATTTAAACAATATTATCACCTTATAAATATATAGACACATAAATACGCCATAGTCCAAACTCTCTCTCTCTCTCTCTATATATATATATATATATATATATATATATATATATAACATAAAGAGAAGAAAGAAAGAACGACATTATATCAAAATTTCGCCGGAGGGGATTGTGACCCCCACTTCCCGGTTAAGCCAGCTTAATATCATGACGACACTCCCGGAAGCGGATACAATGTCTAAAACTAAGTACACCATACTTAAATCACAATATGTAAAGTCAAAAAGGTGAAAGACCCATACTGACTATACCACATAAACTGATTTTGCAAGTTCATTGCTACTAACATCCACACAAATTAATTTGTGCTATATATATATATATATATATATATATATATATATATATCCCCTCTTGATTGTATATTATCTCTTGTACTTGTCTTTTCGCATTACTGTTATTTATTTCTTCGGAATGGCAACGGTAGATCATATAGTTTTCCTTTGTGAATGGCAACACTGGTCTCTTCATTATGGGTTCCCGAGATTGACAGGTTCGTGTATTTGCTAAGTTAGATTCCAGGTGTCCTTTTTTCCTTTTATTTTTTCTTCTTTATGTATGTTGTCCAAGTAGAAATGGTTTATAGATATAATCCGTCTATTTCTTCAGAAACATATATTTTTGTGTTTGCTTCTACAAGGCACTTGGACTTGAGAAAGAGTTTTGAAGAAGTGAACAATTCCATGATTTAGGCCTAGATCTTGTCCTAGTGTATAGCGTTTGTGTTTGGATTTCGTCTGTTTTTCTTTTATCGATTCCATACCTTTGATTTTTGATGATTTTCTTTGACTTGCTGATTCGAAATTAGTATTTTTTTCCATTTGCTTGAAGATTTGCTCATTTATACTTTTATTTTGTAAGCTCGTTAAAAAGTTAGATTTATCGAGTTACAGCTTCTCAATTTTCTTTCATTGGACTTTCAATTTATATATATCTACTTATCTACGCACATGCATATTTACAAACAGTACATAATCTTTGTATATACGTACATGCAATTTGATATGACTGTCTAAGTGATCAAAATATACAGTCCTATATGTGTTTACCATTAAATGAAATATATTTACCAATGATTGTCGTACGGTTGTATACGAACGAGGTGCTGTCTTTAAAATCCAAAATCTGCGAAATATTTATTTTTCAAAATATGTCTTTGTGATGTTTTTGTAATTTGAGTACAGTGTAATATATTACATATATTTCAAAACAAATGAAAACAGTGAAAGTTATAGTTAAATATACCCTACCGTAACGTAGATAAATAAAGAATATAATTCACCTTTGCCAAAAGAAGATCACAAGATTCACTGAGCACACTTTGGAGCACTACATTTTAACACACATCGAGAAGTAATTTGGTTTTTAGAGGCTATTTATTTTCTTCCTTTATCACGCTTCCTTTGCTCAGGTCACTTAATCTTACATAATAAAAGATGTGTGTGTGTGTGTGAAGTCTGTAGCAGGAAATCTAAGCGTCATACGGCTATGAAATTTGGTACACCAGTACGTCTTTACTCGAATAGGTGTAAGTCTGTATTATTATATTTTTTTCATTTCGAATTAGGTTTTATGTTATTTTATGTTTTAAGCACGATTTACAGCGATCTTGAGAAATATTCACATAAATTGTGTATTTAACGACCGAAAATTTTATACAATAATTATCATCTTGACACTATCGGACAGATGGAAAAATTATCTTTGAAACGAATTTTGAACTAACTTCTACCACTAATAAACATATTTTTGTCATTTCGTAATAATATATATATATATATATATATATATATATATTAGTGCGTTTGAAAACTCCTCGATTTTTATATTAAATATAAGAAAATTGCCGAGCAATCCAATGTTTATAAATTAATACCAGCTACTGTAAATATCACACACTGATCCTAAATAAAATATAATTTCCTCAACCCATTCGTTTATTAATTACCAGCCTGTTCGCCACCCTTCCGTGGATGTCTTCTCCTGGGACGAAAAACCTCGAACCTCTCGGTGACCGCCGGAATTGCCTCGAGCTTATTCTTAATTTCATACAGGTCGGAGCCACGAGGGGCCTCAATTGCCAAGCCGCCTCTCGCTATCTGTCTCACCGCTCCTACGCGTATATCACTCCCCACCAGGGAGACTGAAGAGCAGACCATCTTCCTGTTTTCCTCATAGTTCCCCTCTACTTTGGGCTTCACAATCAGGACACCTGGACGGGGTCCAGGGGGGACAGCGGAGGCCGAAGGAGGACCCTTAACAAGGGCTCCGGCATAGTCCTGAGGTCCGGGAGCAAAAACGCCCCGTACAGCGGAATCCTTTAGAACTTGGCCAACCTCGAGGAGGGTGGACTTCAGCTCCCCACAGAAGGAGTCGAAAAGCCTCTCACTCTCCCCAAGTTGTCCCTTCAGAGAGGCGATTTCCAACTTTTGGTCTTGTATTATACCATCTTTTACCAATTCATCTCTCGCTGTACAAACATCCCGGGGCGGAGACCCAGATGGCTCTCTCAAGCTAGTAGTGATTTCTCTCTTCAACTTTTCAATTACTCTCGTTTTTTGGGTCAGTTGGCCCTCTAAAACTGCTACATTCGATTTTAACTCCTCCACTTCTTGGCCCAACTGGGGACCGCCACCGTGGGCGTAAAGTTTTTCTCTGAGCGCCTCGAAGTCCCTCCGGGACGCCGCCAACTCCTCAAAATTCTGACCGTGGCAAATTCTGACAGTGGCAAAATCGCTGGCGCAAACTACCAGAAAGATGTAAGGTAACTGTTTAGACGGCCAGGAAGTGCCACCTAATTTAGACCGGAACCCAGTGGGGGAGGCATCCACAGGGATAGTACCCTCCTTTCCCTACCACCAACCTCTCGGAAGGAGTTACGAACCCACATGTTTAACGTGATCGTACTCCGCGTGAACACGGCAGCAGTTTTGGAAGTGG
Organism: Amaurobius ferox; assembly: GCA_951213105.1. Lineage (NCBI taxonomy): Eukaryota > Metazoa > Arthropoda > Arachnida > Araneae > Amaurobiidae > Amaurobius > Amaurobius ferox. The sequence goes on along the minus strand of OX578151.1, from coordinate 84,700,483 downwards.
CGGGAATCGAACCCTGGTCTACCGAGTGCAATTCCCGCGCGCTAACCACTGGGCTACTGCGTCCTCCACGACAATCTCCATAACTTTCTTTTTATTCACCCAATTTAGACCGGGATCCAGTGTGGGGGGCATCCGCAGGGACCGTACCCTCTTTACCCTACCACCCACCTCTCGGAAGGACTTACGGACCCACATGTTTAATGTGATCGTACACCGTCTGAACACGGCGGCAGTTTAGGCAGTGGCGGGAATCGAACCCGGGTCTACCGAGTGCAATTCCCGTGCGCTAACTTCCCACTCGCTAATTTAAATTTTATAATAACCATATGCTAAGCTCTTAATTCCATCATCCTCATCCCATCGTTCCATCATTTAAAATTATTATTTATCCATATTATTATTATTATTATTTATCCATATTATTATTTATCATTATTATTTATCCATAAAATTAAAATATCCATCGTTCTATCATATAAAATATCCATAAATTAAAATATTCATTTAAAAAATCCATATCGTTCCATCAATCATGCATATCGTTCCACCAATCTATAAATATAATAATTAATACATCACCACTATACAATACATATGCTAAGCTCTTAATTAATTTAAAACCGGAAGCTCGGTTCTCATGGAAACGGTGAAAAAACTTCGGTGAAAGAACTCCTTTAGCGGATCGCCGAGAAATTTAAAATCATGACGTCTTTAAAATTGCGATCCTGCGGGCAATTTTCATTATTTTTTGACCAGATTGGACTTGTAAGAATGCCAGATATTTCAGCTTTCTAAAAATGTAAATTATTAGTCGAAATTATGAGTACATTTTACTATGCGAGAATTTAAGAACCCAAAATCGTTTTTTGAGCCCAAAGTGACTTTTGTTTTAAAATCTTTAAAAAATATTAGATACTGAAATTGAGATTTGAAATTGATATATGTTTACTCGCAATGGTCTGCTCTTTCCGGTGATGTGATTTGTTTTTTTTTACGACGTCTAGATCGTGAAGAAAAAAGTACAAAAATGTCAAGAAACGGTCGAAATCGTATAAAACATTAACAAAAAAAAATTAAAGTTTAAAAAATCGGTTTTCGCGTGTCCCCCACCCCCACCCCCGGGTCTTCGATTACCAAATTTCGTAGCTCTCCGACGCGCAGTCGCTGAACGTATAGTGTATTAGACACACACACACACACACACAGACACACAGACAGACACACACACAGACATTGCCTTTTATTATTTAAGATAAATATTTAAAAAGAGCGAACTCTTAACTTTTTTGAATCAGCGACGCCACTGGCTTTTAATGGTTTTTATTAAGCCAATTTTTCAAAAAAGTGGCTCGCACGGATGAAACCTTACATACAGTATGGACAACTTCAAAGAGAGAAAGCATATTTATTTCAGTATCACAATCAAGAGTGTCATCTAGCAAGCCACAAATTGTTTGTTACATTCCTTGTTAAGACGCAGTTATGAGAATATCAATACAAATGTATTGATACATGACTTTATGATTCATCAATATTCAGCACTGATGCATTTACATACGATATTCATTGTTTATCCATGAAATAGCTTTCGATGTGTAGCGTATAAACACATTTTTTACAATTTGTGATAATATTTTTTTTCAATAATTTGAGTTTAGAAACTTTTAAAGTGGTAATTTTATTAGTATGATAGCCAAATTACTTAGCGATTTCTTAACGATTTTGCAGTCTGAAGGAATTTATGAATTTATGTGAATGAGGGTTATATATTAATATTATAAAATTTATAAATTTTTCTGAATTATACCTAATTTTATTTTATGCTGATTACGTCTATTTACGTTTTATCTGGATACGTTTATATCTGTTTTATACGTTTCATCTGAATTTTTAAAATTGCTAGAAAATTTTATATGTAAATAATTTTAGTTAAAAGCTAGAAATAGATATAATTTTTTGCAATTCGAATAATTGAAATACTTTCAAAATGTAGATATCCATACTATAATATTTCCTTGATAGATTATAGTAGAAACAAAACAATAATAACGGTGCAGTCTAATCCGATTTTGAACTCCATATAGTATTAATAAATATTAATAATATAAAATAGTATTAAAATAATATATATTAATAAACATGCAGTATACGCATTTTTCGTACGGAATATATAAAATAAACTTAAATTTCACAGTTATGTGCTAATTCCTATTGTATTCTAAACGATATTGTTGTTCAAAACATTCTATACAAATAATTAATTTAATTTGTAAAGAGCCCTGTAGCCCCAAACGGGAATCGGACCTTGAATCTCCGAACTGGCCAGCCGAGGCTATATATAGCTGCTGGGAAGATATTTCAAGCTCTTATCATCGAAATGGACTCAGCATTCTCCTCCTTCTAATGTCAGATTGTCGGGCGACTGACAATCTGACTAACCACCTCCTGCTATTTTTTATACCTCACTTTAGCCTCTCGCTACTACTATTTTTACTCAGTTTATTATCCTGTGTGATCATTATCCTCTCAATTTGAAATCGTCTCTCAATTTCACAGAGTCCACTGAATCCGTACCAGTCGTTTTAGGGTAGTACTAGGGTAGGGTCGTACTAGGGTAGGGTCGTGCTAGGGTCGTACTAGGGTAGGGTCGTGCTAGGGTCGTACTAGGGTAGTTGTACTAGTCGTACTACACTTTCAGTCCTTCGAGATATGGACTCATTGTGTTCCCTGCATATTTTATGTTAGAAAAAAAAAAAAAGCCATGTTAACTGTTCTTATTTTCTCGGTTCTTTCTTTTTCTTTTGACCCTTTTTATTTGTAATTTTCTAATTTTTCTTTTCTAAATTTTGTTCTAAATTTTTGTTTTTGTTTTTCACGTGCCTATTTTTTTTTTTCATTTTCATATATTTTCTTTTTATATATTTTCTAAATTTTACTTTTAAAATTTTATTATTTTCTTTAATTTTAATCTATTTTTCATTATGTTAATATACCTCCCTCTAAATTTAATTTTTCAATGATCTTTTTATCTATATTAGCAAAAATCCTTTTCCCATTTTTGAAAAAATGGACTTACTTGTCAAGTTCAAATATAATGTAAAACTGTCTGTTTAACCACACTATTTTTCATCCATTGTTATCTTTTTAGACCTAAATAAATGTTCGTTTGGCGGGATGATAGACTCTCGAGTGCAGGACGACCTCCCGAGTGCAGGAGGTATCCTTTCCCGGCCGTGCAGCTAGCTACTCTAAACCAACTATGTGAGTCGTACCGTCTGGGATCTTCAGAACTTCAAGATCTTTGCACTAACCTTCAAGGTTGATTTGTTCGGGCGACATTGTAAAGAGCCTTGCTGCCCCAAGCGGGAATTGAACCTGGATCTCCGAACGGGCCAGCGAACGCTCTACCGTTGAGCTATTGGAACGAATTTGCAAGCTCTTATCGTCGAAGTGGACTTCTGCAAATTCTCCTAAAAAGAAGTATAAAAATTTCCTATCCTCCCTATACAAAAATCTTTTTGCAGGCATATCTGAAGAATAAAATATCCTGGTCCCGGTTGTAAGCAAATTTACAAGAAATATAAAATTGGATCAATATATGCCAAAATGAAGGCGCTATGACATTGGATCAACATATGCCGACATAAAGGCACTAAAATTGTATTTAGAAGATTAACGCGTACCGTTGTTATTATGCTTCAATAATTGGCTAAACTCACTGACTTTGAAAAAAAATAGTTGCCAAAACAAAACAGATAACATAAGAAATTGAAAAGATTAATTATCCCCGTAGCCTTTCAACCTTTTATTGATATTATCCACTCAAAAATGTAATTCCGATAAAATGTATTTTTATATACATTTCTTAATTTTTAAATAGGAAAATATTTAATAAAAATCGTCTGCTGTATAAACTGATTGGGTTTAATTCCGTTGCTTGGCAACATGATATCATTTTATTACCAATAAACCTGCTATATATATCCATTGGGTTTAATTCTGTTGTTCAGCAACATGACATCATTTTTTTTTTGTTTCAAATATCGTTCAATATTTTGGAAAAAATATCATTTGCATAATGCTATCTCTATGGGGGAGGTTCGTTTATTATTAAATAGTAATGCACACATTCTTCGTACGGAGTATATAATATAAACTTAAAATTCACAATCATATGCAAATTCCTATAGTATTATAAATGACATTGTTATTAAAAACATTTTATTACAATTTAAGCTACTAAAAAGAAAATTAAGAATGTCTGTTCTCGCTATACAAAATTATCTTCACGGGCAGATCATCCTGGTCCCGTTTGTAAACACATGTACAAAAAATATGAAATTGAATCAATAGATGCCAAAATAAAAGTGCTAAAATTGTATGGGAGGATAAACCCGTACTACTTCGTAAATATCGTACTATTCGTGAATATTAAACGATATACCAGTGTATTAGTAGGATATTACCCGTACTACAATATATGAGTACGCCAATAATATTTCTTCGTTATATTAGCCCGCCTACAGCATTTGCCAAAATAAAACAGAAGACGTAATAAATTGAAAATATCAATAATCCCCATAATCTTTAAACCCGTAGGCCGTAATTGATTCCAATATATGCCAAAATATATTCCAATATACGCCAAATATACCCATACCACTTATATTATCGTTGATTAGAAGCTATATCCGTGTATTACTAGAAAATTAACCGTACTACGATATAAGAGATTCAAAAATATTTGCCAAAGTAAAACAGATGACATAATAAATTGAAAATACCAATAAGCCCCGTAATATTTAAACCTGAATGCCGTAATTGATTGTAATATATGCCAAAATATATCCCAATGTATGTCAATATACCCGTAATATTTATATTCTCGTAGATTAGAAGATATACCCATGTATTGGTAGAATATTACCCGTACTACATATAGGAATTTAAACAATTTTTACCAAAACAAGAAAGATCAATCATGCTTAAAGCATTGATTATAAAACACTTTCCAACTTCAATGCAATTTTATTTAAAAAAGTCGAAAATGCAATACATTCCTCGGTAATATTTTAAAACTTATCACGATACTACATTGATTTATTATATTTGGAAACTTAAACCTTCATTGAAAAAAATGAACTTCATTCAAAAGACGGCATTGAAATATAAATTGCGTGGTTTAAATATCTCTAAAATGCAATACATTCCACGGTAATATTTTTAAATCTATCATAATACTACGATAATTTATAATATTTGAAAACTTCATCGAAAACAACTGAAATTAATTCAAATGACGTCATAGAAAAAATAACACGCCTGGATCTCTCTATAAAAGCAGGATTTCAATCATAACTTTCTCCATTTCATTCATCACAATACTATAATAATTTATTTTATTTAAAAATTAAGACCATGGAGCTACAATTCATAAACTTTATGCTTAAAACTTCATCGAAAAATATCGTCCTTCTGTTTATAAAATCAATTAATATTTCATTCATATCAGCCATGCAGACTCCATGGACTGAATTATTTTGTGTTAAAGAAATACAGTAATTCTAATACAACTCATTCTACATATTTTGCTGTTTACATTTTACATAGGTGAAAAATAGGCTTAATTGTAGAAATAATCAAATTTGAATGAGAATTTAAACTCAAATATATTGTCATTGTGTTGTTTTAGTATGTAGATGCACAGAATTTAAGCAGAAATAAAGTAGTTTTAGGATCGATACAACACTCAATATGAATTAAAAAGAACTTTAAAAAATCACGAATTTGAAACAAGATGGATGCCATATCTCATTTTGAAGTGGGTCATGTGATCGTTTCATATCATGGTCACGTGATCGTTTCATATAAGATGTGTAATTATTATTTTAATTTTTATTTAAAAAACTACTGAATATATTTAGCTGAATTTTTTTTTATATATTTTATGGAACAATTTGACTATTACCTAAAATTTTCGAAGCAATTTGTGAATTTTAAATCCGCTTAAAAAATGTTAGAAAAATTAGGTCCCATAGGGCTCAATGTATTTCATTTTTTCAACCCGGGTTCAATCCAAAACTAATTGTGTTGTTGTTGAGACCCAGACCGTCCGACCTACCAGAAAGGTGTAAGGTAACTGTATGGACGGCCGGGAAGTGCCACCCAATTTAGACCGGAACCCAGTGGGGGAGGCATCCACAGGGACCGTGTTTGACATTATTCATTTATATTCCCATAGGTCCTACAGACCGTCTGAACAACATACTAAAATTTCATTTTGATTAAGTCATTTTTACGGCAGTTATCGTGCTAACGGACAGACAGACAGACATAAACATGAATATATATAAACATGAATTGTTTGAAACATGATTTAAATGGGAAATCTATCTCCATGATTTATGTTTCACAAGTTTTTACTGAACAAAAGTATAAAGAAATCAAAATAGTTATTTAATTTCGCAGTTTATGAGGAAGATTCTATCTTATATCATGTTGCTCAGAAACGCAATTAAATTAAATCTGTCTGTTAATTTTAATTATTATTTTTTCGATTTGAATAATAAATAAATGGATGTAAAAATATATTTTAGAAAAGAACGATTTGATTTTTCTTATGGCATTTTTGACTGGATAATATCAATTACGGTCTTCAGGTTTAAACGTTATTATTATTGATATTTTCGGGGATTATTGATTCAGGGATTATTGATATTTTCAAGTTATTATGCAATGTTTTATTATGACAAAAATTGTTTAAACTCATATATGGTACGTTGTACGAGCTGCACTAAAATATCACGGTCATTATTATTGATATTTTCGGGATTATTGATTCAGGGATTATTGACATTTTCAAGTTATTATGCCATTGCTTTATTATGGCAAAAATTGTTTAAACTCATATATTGTATGTTGTACGAGTAATCTTCTACAAATACACGGGTATATCTTCTAATCTACGAGAATATAAGTAGTACAGATATATTGGCATATGTTTTGATATATATTTGGCATATATTGGAATCAATTTCGACCTTCTGGTATAAAGATTACGGGGATTATTGATACTTTCAATTTATTACGTCATCTCTTTAATTTTGGCAAAGATTTTTGAGACTCATATTGTAATATGGGTAATCTTCTAATGTACGAATACAGGTTATATCTTCTAATATTCGCGTATATAAGTTATACGGGTCCTATACAATTATGCTTTCATTTTGCATATATTGATTCAATTCCTTTCTTTTTTTGTAAATTTGCTTACAAAGGATGTTGCAAAGGGGCCAGGATGTTTTATTTTTCAGATCTGCCCGTGAAGATAATTTTTCATTGTGAGAACAGATATTCTTAAACTTCTCTTTAGGAGCAGTAAATTTAATATTTTAACAGAGTTTGCACATGATGGCGAATTATAAGTTTTTTTATATTATATACTCCGTGCGAAGAACGGATATGCTGCTAGTAATTATATAAATATCTCGACAATCTCTGCTTTTAGAAACCCTGGTCCTATATAGACTAAATTTTAAGTAGAGTAATTTCACGACTACTCACATTTCATGAAATTCGGGCTCCAGTGATGATGAGACAAACACACACCCACACACATACATATTTTCACTTGTATCTGTATAAATACCAAAGTAATTCATCCAGTGCAGTATTGTGTTTGTCCTGTCGCCAACTTCAAAACACAAATTTTAAAACTGAATTCAATTTTATGTAACCCGTCATATGACGAAACCGAACAGGAACTTAAATCGGTTAATGGATAAGCTGCTATCTGAAATATGGACTCAATCCTAACTTTAAGAATGTCCCCTATATGCGGGTTCAGTGAGTGCAGTGCAATTGTTCATAAACTAGTATTAAATAATTATACGAATTCCAGAAATATCGTTCAACTGATTGATATTTATTCAAGGTATACAATAACTTTCCTCACTAGTTTTGAAAAAAAAAAAAAAATCACAAATCCAATGTGCATTGGTTTCCTCCGATTTCAGTAATAAATGCACTGTTTGACGAAAATTACCAGATTTCACGTCAAGCCCAGAATCGCAGTTCAAAATCGAAAGAAAAAAAATATGAAAAAGAAATATATATACAACACTCACTTGTTTTCACTCATCAGTGTCAGTCCCAATTTGCAGAGATAGTGGCCGCCCACTTGTTTTGTGGCACTCTTGCAAAAACCTGTGATAAAATTTCCCCGATCTTAATCTAGATGGCGCTGTTCTTATCTGTAAATCTTTGTTGCAGAATTATTGAAGTAGCGTTTCAAGTAGCGTTTCTGAACTTGAAAAGAAGATACGTAAATTTTTATCACGATAATAAAATATTTCAGGAAATGTGTGTGAATTATTGAATACAAGTAGCGTTACTGAACTTGAAAACAGATAGGTAAATTTTTATCACGGTAATAAAATATTTCAGGAAATGTGGAAAGCACACACATTTATAACTAAACTAGTTTTCTACTGAACATTAAAACCCATAGCCACCCGTAGAGTAGGAAAAGTAGTAGATAATACTGGAACTTTAAATACTGTCCTTCATTCTTTAAGATTCTGACATGGATCATACCCATTTCAATTGCACAAAATTATTATATTATATGTCTGTAGATATTAAAACAATCTAATGTGGACAGAACATGACTTTCCTTATATAATGAAATGGATTGATTCACTTCTTTAACAGTTAAAAAGTGATAAAAAGATCTACAGCACAGTGTTTGTAACTTTAAATTGTACATTTGGCACTTTTCCGGATGGCAACATGATAAATTTCGTACTATTTGACTATTTCGTACCCAATTAACTTATATTTTACTCAACTCTTAATTAACAATTATCAATACTGATAGCATCCTCAATAAGCAATATATCCCATATATTAAAATATTTTAATAATAAATTTATCAATTAAGCGTCATTTTCACTAACTTGGGTTTATTTTTGCAATTTTGACTATATTTTCGTCCATCTGAGGCAAATCATCGCCAAGGTGGCGATATTTAGAAGAGCATTTCCTATAAAATAGAAGATATGCCCTCTATACGGCAATTTAGAAATTTGCAAAACATTGCCTCCCATTTGGCGTAATTTTTAACAATTTGGCGACATTTTCGTCAATTTAGCATTGTTTAAAAAAGTCGCCCAGTTGGCGATATACCGTCAACTTTCGTCACCAGAATTTTTCTAAGCGTTACAGACGGAGAAATAAGTTATTCTTATTATAGAATATAGAATTTTATATTCTTTCCAAAATTTTGAATTTTCTTCAATTAGTTGTCATTTTCATTGATTGAGCGTAATTCCTATCAATTTGGCGAAATTTTTATCAATTTGGTGACATTTTCAGCAATTTGGCAACATAAAAAAATTCACCAAGTTGGCGATATTCAGCAAATCTTGTCGCCAATTTTCGCCAAGCGTTATGGTCATTGAAATAGGTTATTTTTATAGTAAATAACTGACTAATGGCGTCAAATTACAAAAATATAACCCAAAGTATCTTCCCTTATAGTAGATTCTTATATTCTTTCCAAGATGTTGAATTTTCATCAATTCGTCATCATTTTCATTCATTTAGCGTCATTTTTATCAAATTATCGACATTTTTATCAATATGGCAATATTTTCGTCAATTTATTTGCATTTAAAACACTCACCAAGTTGACGATATTCCGCCAAATTCGACGCTAAAATTTCACTAAGCGTTATGGATTTAGAAATGTTATTCTTATAGTAGATAAACGACTAATGGAATCAAATTACAAAACTATTACCCAAAGTATCTTCTTTTATAGTAGATTCTTGTATTCTTTACAAGATTGATTTTTCATCAATTCGTCGTCATTTTCATTGATTGACGTCATTTTTATCAATATGACGATATTTTCGTCAATTTACTTACATTTAAAGAACTCGCCAAGCAGACGATATTCCGCCAAATTGGGGGCTAAAATTTCACCAAGCGTTATGGATGGAGAAATAGGTTATTGTTATAGTAGATAAACGACTAATGGCGTCGAATTACAAAACTATTACCCAAAGTTTCTTCTCTTATAGTAGATTCTTATATTCTTTTTAAGATATTGAATGTTCATGAATTATTGAATGTTATTGAATGTTCATGAGTCGTCAGTTTCATTGATTTAGGGTATTTTCTCTCAAATTGGCAACATTTTCGTCAATTTGGCAGCATTTAAAAAGCTCTTCAAGTTGGCGATATGCCACCAAATTCGTCACCAAAATTTCACCAAGCATTATGGATGAGAAATATGTTATTCTTATAGTAAGTAAATGACTAATTGCTCAAATTCCGAAGCTATTACTCAAAGTGTCTTTTCTCATGAATGGAACGAGCTAGTTTCACGAGAATGATGGTAATAAATTTATCGCATAATATTATATATAAAAAGTGAACATATTTCACAATAGTTAATATATCGGGCGCGGTAGCCCATTGGTTAGCGCGCTGGAGTTGCACTCGCTAGGCCCGGGTTCGATTCCAGCCACTACCAAAACTGCCGCCGTGTTCATGCGGAGTACGATCACGTTAAACATTTGGTCCGAAAGTCCTTCCGAGAGGTTAGTGGTAGGGGAAGGAGGGTACGGTCCCTGTGGATGCCTCCCCCACTGGGTTCCGGTCTGAATTAGGTGGCACTTCCCGACCGTCCAAACAGTTACCTTACACCTTTCTGGTAGGTCGGACGGTCTGGGTTTCAACAACAATAGTTAATATATCTCGAAAACGATTCATGCTAGCTCTCTAAAGTTTATGTCAATCATTTTCTAATGAAAAATTACGTAAGACATTATTAATTACACGACTTTATTGACGGTTTTAACTTTTTGACGATATCGCTTCATTCGTCAGTGAGATATCGTCTCCACAAACTCACTGATACACACACACACACACATATCACATCAGAAACGACCGATTCGTGTTCAGGGATGCTTGAAACGTGCTCTCCCGTCGTAACTCGAATTCCAGTTTCGAACCGTAACGATACTTTCCTTACAAGTTTTAATATATACACTCTTTTGCAAAAAATAAAAAACGAAGCATCATGAAGGAAGTGATTGTTTTTATTGAAATTAAATATGCATACAGCCCATACACAGGTAATGAAATGATTACAAAATCAAGGCCGCAGGACCCATCAATTGTTAGCAATTGCACATTGAATTTTCAAATCAGTAATTGGTGAAACACCCCTTGGCGGCAATGTATGCTTGTATACGTCTAGGTAAGGAGTGATAAAATTTCCTAATGCCATCCTGCGATATATTCTGCCAGGCATTACTCAATTATTGCTCCAAACTTTCTGCATTTCGGAGTGCTAGAATCTGGAGACCTAAACATGTCCCATACATGTTCGATTGGCCAAATGTCTGGTGAACGTGCTGGCCAAGGAAAAGTATCAACAGCAGGGAGACAGTCTAGAGATATGCGAGCCATATGTGGCGTGGCATTATCTGGTTGGAAAATGGCCCCCAGAATGACGTGCCATGAAGGTTAACGCAAACGGCGGCAGGATTTCATCAACATATCGTTAAACTGTTAAAGTAGTATCCAGGATGGTTAGGGGCGACCTGCTGTCGTAAGAGATAGCACCCACACCATCACACCAGGGGTAATGGCTGTGTGCCTGTGTTAAACATAGGCTGATTGGGACCGCTGGCCCTGGCGCCCCCACACACGCACCCGATGGTCATCTGCTGAAAGAGTGAAGCGTGATTCATCGCTAAACAGTATGCGATGCCAGTCTGCTGGCAGCCATGATGCTCGGCTACGACACCATTCCAAACAACTCTGGCGATGTTGTGGAGTTATAGGCATATGTCTTAAATTCTGCCTCTAGCGTAACCCCACCTCAGCTAAGCGTCTTGAAATGGTGGAAGGAACCACGGGTGGTATGGAAGAGGCTGCAGTATGTTGGATGATGGTCAATGATGCCGTAGGGCCAGTTCGGGCTGTCACACAATCATCCGATCTTGTCTCGCATTCGTGCACCTTGGCCTTCCAGAGCTTTCGTTCCTCCGATAAGTTCCTTGTAGCAACCTTTGCACAGAAGGGTCCGTTCGGTGCAGGTGACGACCTATTGCTCGGTATGACCAGCCAGCTTTACTCATCCCGAATCTACGACCACGTTCGAACTCGTGTAATTGCTTATAAGGTCTTCGGCAACGTTGTAAAGGCATTAGTGGTTGTGCTTCCACTTAACTGCAACGCTGATAACGAGCAAAGATAAACTGTCCGCATGTTTAACCTGTTTTATAGGATGCTAAGTGCACAGTAGAAACGCGCGTTATGACCGTAGTTAACCCTCATTGGCCTTGCAAATTTAATCATTTGCATACTTGGTATAAAGGAAAATTCGAAATGATCGGAGTATATTTTTTAGGAGTGCTTCTTTTTTTTTTCCCAAAAGAGTGTATATAAAGAAAGTAATAAAGAAAGTAAAAATAAACAGTCCATATTGCTTTCCTTATACACATATAATAATGTATAAGGACAGTATTATGATGGAGTCGAAAATTCGAATTCAAGTTTTCGACAGGAAAGCACGTTCCAAGCTTCCCTGAACACGAATCAAACATTTTTGTGGGGATGCTATAGAATATCATATTTCAACTATATCATTCAATTATATCTAAATATGCATTTATGTATCAATGCATAGAAGCATTCATGTATATATATATATGTGTGTGTGTACGCAACGATATATCATGTGACTGTTTCTTCAGAGGTCATAAGTTTTTATAAATTTTCTTTCTGGAAAATATGTTTTTTCTATTTGAAAAAATATTTTCTGCTTCCTCCAAGGCACCCATAAAAAATATCACGATATCTGTTGGTACCCCAACACATTCCGTTTAGAAATCCATGCAAATAAGTCATTAATACAATGAAAGTATGGATTTGTTAGAGTTGTTATAAGATGACAATAGGTCTATTTTAGCATAAAACAAAGGTAATAGATTTCGTCCAATTGTCACGCATATAGATTTTGAATAGTATTACCAATGGATCAATAAAAGAACTAATATACATGGAGATTATTATCAAATTTCAGAGTCATCTAGCAAACGAAAACTCAACGGAATTTACAGAACATCTCTTAAAATTACGGAAGAGATTACCGAGAAAATACACTCTATAACAAAACAAATCGACGCACAAAGAAGGAGTAGTCTGATTGTGATAAAAATTGGTGGCTGTGAAGGACATACATTGAACAAGAAACGATTAAAATTTCAGAGCAATTTAATGATTTAGAGTTTAACCGTATACAAAGGGAAGAAGTCAATAAGGCGTTGGTCCACCTCTGGCCTAGATGCAAGATGTCATCCGGCGGGGCATAGGCTGGATAGTGTCCTGCGTGGCATAAGCTGGATTTCGTCCAAGTTCACGGAAAGTGTCCTGCTGACTGTCTTGCCAAATTGTCTGCAACTGTCGGACTAAATCGTCAACATACCGGGATGGTTTGAATCGCCTTCCCATAATATCCTAAATGTGCTCTAGGGGAGACAGATCAGAAGACCTAACTGGCCAAGGACGTGTTGGGCAAGCTTGAAGACAATTCATAGCAACACGCGCCGTGTGCGGCCGGGCATTATCTTGTTGAAATGTAAGTCCAGGGTGTCACAAAAAGAACGGTGGCACAAACGGTCTGTGGAATGTTGTCTACGTACCGCTGTGCTGTCAGTGTGCCAGAAATGACTACCAAAGACGTAAGATATCCGCAGTCAAAATGCAATAGAAATTTTTACCACAAATTCAGAATCGCTCTTCATATTCACCTGCTGAATGCGCAGTTCTGATGCGCAGGAGCTCCAATTATTTATACATTGGACATCAAATTTTATTCATTTGCATGTTTCTCTCAAAATGTCTTTGCACACGAAATTTCATTACAATCTGACAACTCCTTCTTGGTGCATCTATTTTTCTGTTATAGAGCATATATTTCATTCAAAAATATTCTCTTGTAGTCAGTTTAGCGATGAGATTTCCGAATACGCGTTCGAGACAATTTTTAACACTTTCCAACATAGTTGAAAGGTGTTCATGACTTCTGTCTGTCTGCCTGTCAGTTTGCACTATAACTGCCGTAAAAATAACTTTATCAAAGAGAAATATTAGTATGCCGTTGAGACGGTCTCTGGTATATGTGGGAATGGAAATGAATAATGTCACCCAATTAGTTTCAGATTTAACTCGAGTTGGTGAAGTGAAACGCGTTAATTACATTGAACTTTATGAGACTTAATTTTTCAAATATTTTTCAAGCAAAATTAAAATTCACAAATTGCTTCGAAAATTTTAGGAAATAGTCAAATGATCACATAAAATGTGATTTATGCATGGTTTATGCATGGTTGATCTTTCTTGTTATATTTGTGGATTGTGATATATGTCTATTTGTGATACTATATGTCTTTCTTGTTATATATGTCTATTTGTGATACGATATGTCTTTCCTGTTAAATATGTCTATTTGTGATACGATATGTCTTTCTTGTTATATATGTTTATTTGTGATACGATATGTCTTTCTTGTTATATATGTCTATTTGTGATACGATATGTCTTTCTTGTTATATATGTCTATTTGTGATACGATGTGTCTTTCTTGTTATATATGTCTATTTGTGATACGATATGTCTTTCTTGTTATATATGTCTATTTGTGATACGATATGTCTTTCTTGTTATATATGTCTATTTGTGATACGATATGTCTTTCTTGTTATATATGTCTATTTGTGATACGACATATCTTTCTTGTTATATATGTCTATTTGTGATACGATATGTCTTTCTTGTTATATATGTCTATTTGTGATACGATATGTCTTTCTTGTTATATATGTCTATTTGTGATACGATATGTCTTTCTTGTTATATATGTCTATTTGTGAATTCATAGATACATTTAATGATATATTTGTTCACTGAAACAGTACGATGATACCCATATTGTTGAAAATACTTGAGAAAAATCTTGCTATTGAAGAAAATCAATAAAATTACGTTACTTTTATTTGGCATAACATGTCTTGGACATAAAATGCTATTTTTGAATAAGAAAGGGCGCTTCGGGATCTTACAATGTCAGCGATTGTTATCACTTTAAGCTCTAAGGCTCTCCTATTGGTGATATTTTTAGACTACTATGTAAAATTGCTTCAGCATCTTTTGACTGATATTCCTACAAAGTCTGATTGACTTTTGTACACATAAAATCACTGTTTTTGAATAGGAATACTTTTGTTATAAGAACTCTGTATATCCAAGGGGTACCCAGAAGTTCCTGGAATGGCTAAAAATAATAGTAAAAGTACGCATATCACATTTTTAATTCAGTCACCTTTAAAGTACTTTCCTTGAGAAACAATATACTTGTCCCCGTGTTTTAACCCCTGCCCGAAAAAACTCCAAATAATTTCGACAAATTATTTAGAGACTACGTTGCTTTTGTTTGTCCTGGGGCACTTTTTCCAAATCTCTTTTTCCCTTCATCCTGCCAAATGCAAACTATACAGGGTATACAGGGTATACAGGGTAAAACTATACAGGGTACTATACAGGATACTATGCACGGTACTATACAGCGTAGTTTGCTTTTCACCTAAAACTCCTTAAGATATAGTTAGCTTTGTGTGCGCTAACGCATTGGCATGATGCAAGAGATAATTCTGGATTTTTTGTAAAGTATCAATAGTAGTGTTACTGAGATGATCGAGCACAACTATACAATCCTCTTCCTCCCAAATGAAATACGAAGACACCAAAGTCGCAAATAAACACAAAAATAAAGTCGTGAATGATGCAAAAAGTGTCACACCATATGACATACTGCAGAGAATACTTTAGATTCCTGCTACCTTGCCTAGTGCCGCAACTCTCGACTACTACTGTACCTACTATACCTGTTGTTACTTTCTGTACCTGTCGTTACTTATTGTACCTACTGCACCTGTTGTTACCTTCTGCACATGTCGTTACTTACTGTACCTACTGCACCTGTTGTTACCTACTGTACCTACTGTGCCTGTTGTTACCTACTGTACCTGTTGTTACCTCCTGTACGTGTTGTTACCTTCTGTACCTACTGCTCATGTTGTTACCTACTGTACTTGTGGCTACCTACTGTACCTACTGCACATCTTGTTACCTACTGTACCTACTGTACCTGTTGTTACCTACTGTACCTGCTATGATTTTGCGAAATTCTGAGTATCCGTTATAAGACAGTAGAAGACCATTAAGACCATGCAATCTGTATAAAACAGTGGCGCAGTTACTTTCGCTACTTCCAGGGTATTTCATCACTTTCATACTGTTAGTAAATTAGTTTACTCCGTGTCAAAATGCAGCAGGTTTTACGTCAATATACTTCTTATATAATTATTTTGTGACATCGTACTCGAACTGTGAGCACGTCACAGGTATCCTGACATGCTTGTCAATGCTTGCCCTTGGGAAAGGCTGTCTTATATATGTTTTATATGTTTGACATCTAATAGCAAGTGTCAATCATTCATTTCTGTAACGTAATCGATTGCAAACATGTGTCACTCAATACTCTTGCTTAATGACTAAGACATCTCTTATTAGAAGAAAAACAGATAGTCATGATTCTGGACATTTTGCGTTTCATCTTCACGAAGTTTGTTTTAATAAGTAGTATATAAGAACACGAATTAATTCTATATCAGAACACATACGGGGTTTTTAAAAGTAAGTATCAATTTATGATTTAATTTAATACGAAACATGCAATGTTATGGTTTGTTATTTAAAGCATAATTGTTAATTGGTTTTAATTATGTCACAAAAAATAACTTTACATAATGAAATATATTAGATATATAGCCAGGCATTTACTCAGCCATTTATGACATAGTGGGCAGGAATGCATATTTCCGTATTAAATATTTTGTAATTTTGTCTTGGCTTTGTAAAAATAAATTGATTTTGATAAACATTAATCTATCAACCAGCAAAATTGGATTGATGTAACTTTATTATATCTCTTAAATAAACTATTAGGTTGATGAACTTCAAATATTTGACAGTGTAATTATAGAAAAGTTTTAACATACATCATCATTAGAGAAATCCAACTGGGATGTCACGTCATTTGAAGAAAATTTAAAATTATCCGCTCTTAAAGGAGATTTTATAGCTAGCACTTTCATTAGTCTCGGGATATAAGCATAATACATGTCTCTCAATCTATGATCAGTAACCGAGCAACTATATAGGAATATATGGTAGTGATTGGTATGGTATATCTTACAGGAATATATGGTAGTGATTTACCAGCAGCAGTCGATTTGCAAAAGTAAGAGTCGATGAGCAGATGTAACCGAAAAGTGAGATGGCTGGCTACCATATGGGTGCAAGGCTTACATTGTGAGTCAATCATATACTACATTCAAGGTCAGAACTCTAGCCGAAGACCACATTTCAGCCAAGGCGCAAATTATAGAACAATAGAATATCGATAAAATTAATTTCAATTTATTCAATTTTATAATGCGCAGTAACCGGCCACCACACTATCAAAATATTTTCGTAATTAAAGCATAATGCCGCCTCCTTTGAGTGCTTAAAAATAAACTTGATGGATTACAAGATTGAGACGATTGTTAATGAGCGACATGCAACTATAACAGTACTAAGGATTAAAGATTAATGATATGATATAATTGAATAAATAATTGATTTTATCAAAACTGTGTATTTAGAAAATTACCATTAATACATTTACGCATTGAAATTCAGTGTAAACTGGGGCTTTTGCCGGAATGCCCTTTAGCATACAATGCACGCTAAAAGGAATTTTCAGCACCATATATGGAAAAAACTAGCAGCGCTATAGTTACTATCACAACTTATTTAAATCTCATATAATTTAAAGTATGAAGATAAGTTATATTAAGTTTTAATTTTTATATGTGACAAAATTCAGCTTTTTTCACTTTACCATTTGAATAATCTCATTAAATAAGCGATTATATCTGTGTGTCTGTTTAAGTGTATGTCTGTCTGTGTGTCTGTCTAAGTGTATGTCTGTCTGTGCAGTCTGTATAGCGGGTAATCAAAGAGTCGTACTGCACGGAAACTTTACACACAGGTACTTCAGGACCCGAATAGGTGCACCTCGGCGACATTTTTTTTAAATTTTGAATTTAATTATTTTATCTTTAACCCGATTTACAACAATTTTGGACAATATTCGTATACATCGATCTCTTAGTGTCCTAAAATATTGTCAGAGTTTCTATCTTTACATCGTCAGAAAGATCGAAAATTTGTCTTTGAAACAAACTGTGAACGGAATCCCTATGATTACTAAATGACTTTTAGTGAATTTTTTGAAAAATATATACTTTTTGTGCATTTTAAACCTCTTTGATTTTTATATTACGATATACAAAAATTAACTAGTCATCCACCTTTCATTTTTTTCACACTAGCGTACAATATCACAGATTACTCCAGAAAAAAACAATTTCATAAACACATCCTTTGATTAATTATATATTTTTAATCCGAGGCATGACTTTGATTTTATTAGGCCGCTAGCAGGCAAGCGGGTCCCGCTTTCTCCACAAGACGGAACGGGGGGGGGGGGGGGATTCTGTTCTTTTCCGGAGTTGTTGTATTTGTTGAAACTAATCCTCACGCAATGGAGGCTTTACTCGTAGCAACCTGTATTTACTTTCCCTGCAATACATGGTAATGTATAGGGAAAGTATTGGAATCATGTCGAAAATCGCAACTCGAGTTTTCGACGGATGCGATTTTCGACGGATCTACACGTTTCGAGACCTCTAGAATACGAAAAAACTATTTTTAGCGTGACGTCTGTGTGTATGCGTCTGTCTGTGTGTCTGTCTGTCTGTCTGTCTGTGCAATGTATGTATCCACTCTAACTCAAAAACTAATGGACCGAATTTCATAAAATTTGGTAGGTAAGTCACTTGGATGGGACCCTGGGGCTGATTAGTTTTTGGTACGATTCGTCAAAACAGAACCCGCTTTTTTTTGCGAAATGGCCCGTAAAAATTTCATGTATCCACCCTAGCGAAAATACTAATTGGCCAAATTTCACAATTTGGTAGATAAGTTACTTGTGGGATACTCTGGTGCTGATTCGATTTTGGTACGATATGCAAAATAACAACCAAATTTTTTTTACGAAATAGCCCCACAAAAATCGCCAAAAAAAAAAGACTACGTATGCTGAAATATATCAATTAAATTCTTGTTTAATACGCAATTTTTGAAGAGAAAAAGAATATAACTCCATTATACTTTAGAACTAACCGTTCTCAAGATATTTGAGATTTCTTGCAATTTTGTTACGCAGCTAACGGAAAAATGTCCAATTACGAAATAAAAACAAAAATTCAATTAAAAATGAAAATTCAGTGTTATTTGGTGCAATTAAACTCTATCTAATGAATTATTAAAGAAATAAAGAAAATATGATTTCAAGTCTGCAGGGAAAGTCATGTGCTGCCCACATCAGATTTTTATTCATTCCTGTGCAATTCTTGGTTCGGTTTATACTAGGCGTACATTTAGATGTGATTTCGTATCATGCACTTTGCTTTATTAATCGCGCTTTCATGAGAGATCTAAACGGATTTCGGTGTCTGTATTATTTATTACTGGGCGTTTATTTAGAACCAGGGAAACGCCTAGTAATATATTACAGTACTTAATAAAGGAATTTGTCTGTGCAGTCTGTAATAGGGAATCTAAGAGTCGTATGACCATGGAATTTGGTAAACATGTACTTCAGGGCCCGAATAGGTGCACCTCGGTGTTCGGTTTTAACACTTTGCAACAAAGTTGAAAAGTGGTTATGACTTTGTTCATTATGTCTGTCTGTCTGTCTGTCTGTCCGTTAGCACGATAACTGCCGTAAAAATGACTTAATCAAAATGAAATTTTAGTATGTTGTTCAGACGGTCTGTAGGACCTACGGGAATATAAATGAATAATATCACCCAATTAGTTTTGGATTGAATCCGGGTTGAAAAAATGAAATACATTGAGCCCTATGGGACCTAATTTTTCAAACATTTTTTAAGCGAAATTAAAATTCACAAATTGCTTCGAAAATTTTAGGTAATATTCAAATTGTTCCATAAAATAAATAAAAAAAAAATTCAGCGAAATATATTCAGCAGTTTTTTAAATAAAAATTAAAATAATAATTACACCTCTTATATGAAACGATCAAGTGACCATGATATGAAACGATCGCATGACCCACTTCAAAATGATATATGGCATCCATCTTGTTTCGAAATCGTGATTTTTTAAGTTCGTTTTAATTCATATTGAGTGTTGTATCCGTCCCAAAACTACTTTATTTTTGCTTAAATTCTGTGCATCTACATACTGAAACAACGCAAATACAATAAATTTGAGTTTAAATGCTCATCCAAATTTGATTATTTCTACAACGAAGCCTATTTTCCACCTATGTAAAATGTAAACAGCAAAATATGTAGAATGAGTTGTATTAGAATTGCTCTATTTCTTTAACACAAATTAATTTAGCCCATGGAGTCTGCATGGCTGATATGAATGAAATATTCATTGATTTTACAAAGAGAAGTAGGACGGCCGATGTGGTGGCCGAGCGGTCAAAGAGGCAGGCGTTTTCTCGTGATGGCTCGGCTGCCAGATTGCGGGTTCGAGTCCCGCCTGCGGGAATGGATGTTGTGATGTCTTATTGGGGCAGAAGTCAGACTTCTACCTTCGGGTGCCCCGGATCTTTAGACTAAACAGAAGCAGTGCACTCATTCTTCCTTAAAATGTAATGTTAGGGACATGACAACAACAAGAGAAGGACGATTTTATTCGATGAAGTTTTAAGCATAGAGTTTAATTACTTGTAGCTCCGTGGTCTTAATTTTTAAATAAAATAAATTATTATAGTATTGTGATGAATGAAATTAATGGGAGAAAGGTATGGATGAAATACTGTTTTTATAGAGAGATCCAGGCGTGTTATTTTTTCTATGAAATCATTTGAATGAATTTCAGTTGTTTTCGATGAAGTTTTCAAATATAATAAATTATCGTAGTATTATGATAGTTTTAAAAATAATACCGTGGAATGTATCGCATTTTAGAGATATTTAAACCAGGCAATTTATATTTCAATGCCGGCATTTGAATGAAGTGCATTTTTTTCAATGAAGGTTTAAGTTTTCAAATATAATAAATTAATGTAGTATTGTGATAAGTTTTAAAATATTACCGAGGAATGTATTGCATTTTAGACTTTTTTTAAATAAAATTGCATTGAAAGTGTCAATGCTTTAAGCATGATTGATCTCTCTTGTTTTTAAATTTCGAATTACAATTTTAGTTATTTTATAGGCTCGAATTTTCCCTTGCGAAAAACTTATACCGCTAAAAACACTATAAAACGCGTAGAGAAAAGGGTGGCTCGAATTTCATTCGAATTACTGCAAAATAATAGACAAGCGTCTCTCTCACGAAACCGGAAATTCCAAACGGATGACATTTCGATAGTAGGATTTAAAATTCAGAAATTTAAAATCCCGAGATTTGCATTTGGAAATTTTAATTTTGACAAATAAGACTATAACAGTATTGTTATGAACTCATTTCCCCCCATTTATTAATTAATTTCTTAACTCTATTTTCGGAAATGCGATTTCAAAATTCCATTATTTTCGGTAAAGCTTAATTTCCTTTTCGATTCAGAATTCTATTCTTGATTTTATTCTAAATTGATAAGGCGCCAAATGTTTGGCCTCACCTTCGGGAGTCATTCTGTCTATGCTAATAACCATTGGAGTGGTGATACACTTTTTTCACCTCTTGCGTTAACCCGGATGTCATTTTTATATTGGAATGTATTGGAGCTATATTTTGTGACGTCACGCATGAGAGCACCTCCACTAAGGGTGATTGATCCCTTATGCAAAAAGTTGTTAGTGAGAGTTGGCGATGGAATCTTGAAGGGCAAGTTCGCGTTTTGCTAATCGGGGCAAGTGTTCTTTTGTCTAAGTAAGATATGATATGAAACAATTGTTAAAAACCTCGGAAAGAGTATAATTTTAAAATAGGAGCATATCGTGAAACGGAGAAGTATTTAATGATTATATGGCAGGATCTCGTTCATTTAAATAATTCATAATAACAAATTCGTTGGAGTTTGGTTTCGTTTTGTAAAAATTCTGCGATCGATGCTGTGAGCGAATATGTGAAATTCGATATAATTAACGATGCTGGTTGCTGATATTACTTAAAATAAATTGGTTGACTTAAAATAAATAATATTTAGTAAAGTATCAACCATCTCCGGATTCTGTGTCTTCATTCTCTGGTTGATATCCAAAATGGAATACCACACATACAATCACGTCCATCGTATAATCTGTTGTTATGCTGCGGCTGCATTCTCCGGATACATCGTGCTGTTACCCCAAGTTCCAGATACTTCAAATCGCTTCCATGGTGATTATCTTTTCATCCTCAAGTCCGTTTAAAGCACTTTCAACACCGTCGACGAACACCCGGAGATAAGGGATGAATACTTGCACCGACTGGTATAATACACCTCGCCGTTCCGCCTGGAGTGACCGCGTTGGAATATTTCAAGCGTCAAGCAAGCGAATTCCCTTACGGGTAGTTCCCCCTGCCCGCAGCATGCTATATTATAAGCATTCGCTGTAAGAATCACGTTTCTACAAAATAATTACTTCTAAATTTAGCAATTAAGATTTTAGACGACAAAGACTTTTTGATGCGCGGTCTTGCCAGCAGGGGGGGGGGGAGGTGTATTTTAAGTCGTAGGGGAGTAGATATTTTGGGATGAACTGAGAGGGGTTGTTTGTTGATTTCCACGGAATTGACATTATTGCCTGTTTCGTGAGCGGATGAAATCACGGTTAATTCTGATTCTCATATTTTTTACTTTCCCTGCAATACATGGTAATGTATAGGGAAAGTATTGGAATCATGTCGAAAATCGCAACTCGAGTTTTCGACGGATCTACACGTTGCAAGACCTCTAGAATACGAAAAACCATTTTCAGCGTGACGTCTGTGTGTGTGTCTGTCTGACTATGTGTCTGTCCGTCTGTGCAGATTTTGTATCCTCTCTAACTAAAAAACTAATGGACCGAATTTCACCAAATTTGGTAGGTAAGTCACTTGTGAGCGAGTCTAATGCTGATTAGTTTTGGGTACGATTTGGAATAAAAGAACCCGCCTATTTTTGCGAAATGGTCCGCAAAAGCTTGTATCCATTCTAACTGAAAAACTACCGGACCGAATTTCAGAAAATTTGGTAGATGAGTCACTTGTGGGTTACCCTGGTGCTGATTAGATTTTGGTATGATTCGGAAAAAAATAACCTGCCTGTTTTTGCAAAATGGCCCGCAAAAATCGTCAAAATCTAAACTAAAGAACTAGGTATACTCAAATATATCCATTAAATGCTCGTTTAATACGTAATTTTTAACGACGAAAAGAATAAGACCAACCCCATTACACTAGGATTAGCCGTTCTCGAGATATTTTAGTTTTTTCGTATTTTCTCTACGTCACCCTTGAAAATAAGTCCAGTTACCAAATGAGAACGAAAATTGAATTAAAAGTGAAGTAAATTTAATTAAAGTAAAGAGAACGTTAATATAAGTCTGCAGGGAAAGTCATGTGCTGCTCACATCAGATTTTTGTTTTTGGGGAGGGCAAGGGCGATTTGATTCGTTCAATGCACGGATCGAAACCATTTAAAATTGTGTTCAAATTTATTATTAAGGCAGTAGGTGCTTATTTAATTATTTATTTAAAATGGTGCTTATTAAATTTTTTATACATAGTGGATGTTTATATACATAGTGGATGTTTATTTAGATACAAAACAACGCCGAGTAATTCGTTTTGGTAATAAAATTTGCTTTTCCAGTCTTCCCCCTTTTCTAAGATAGTGCTTCTGATCCGCCGGGCCCTGGCATTAATTATACCGCGCCGCGAGAGATTCTCTTATAATTTGTCGTTTTAGTTATCTAAGTATTTTTTATGAATAAATATTTCCTAATAGAAATATTTTAAGGAGAATAATATTCGTGAATGTGTCGAAAAACCCAGAGCTAGAGCTCCTCAATAACATCTACGTAGCAAATGCCAGTGACCAAGTCGTGTTTAAATTTTAATACAAATTAGATACTGCTCGGCTGATTTCTATAGTGAATTACAGTGAATAAATACCGTATTTTTAAACTAACATTAGTAAAATCTATTTAATAATTTTATAATCAATTTTATACTGAATAATATGATTAATTTTTGGTAATAAGAATGGGAAATGTCAATGAAAATCAGCACAAATTATTTTAATGATGTTGGTCTAAAAAATTACAATATGCTATACGATTTCATGAGTTCAGTAATTGATAATTTATTCAAATGTAATTTTATATTTGTCAACATGCCACACAGTATACATAAATGTACTAATACGTTTCATGACTATGCTATTATTAATTATTAATACCTATGTCAGTTAAATGCATGAACTTAAAGAAAGTTAGAAAGGTATTTTCGAGTAAATTTAGATGAGACCGGCCCCTCGTCTTATAAAAAAATAATTTACGGAGTGAATTTCCAAACAACGTGCCTCCAACAATTTAAAATCTAATGATATCTAACACATGCAAGTCTATTGAACCATACTCTCATTCAGCTGTGGTATAAGCATGAAGTTCAATTATGTCAACAACTATTCCTTGATATAAAATACACATAATCTAAATATCTTACACGAAAATTGAGATTTTGATTGTAACAATAACATGTATTTCAGATTATCCTGTTGACCAAGATGCCGAAATTTCAGCAAAAGTTGGTAGTTCGAAAATTGACTACGAATTTTCGAGAAGCCGTAGCGATTGAAAATGGCGCCATATGTCAGCCGAAGGAAGGAGAAGTTTGCATAAAAAATAAGTAATGTATTTAAGCAATTTGTCGAGTTCATATACACGTAGAATTTGAGATTACTTTGGCAACAGCTATACATTCAAAAACCTGTCATAATTCAGACTTAAATGCGTTTTCCTTTTAGGCAAAAATATTGGACAAATTAGAGATCATTCGTTTGAAAAGAGAATCATGAAAATGATACACATAGAATTCGAGAATACTTTGGCAATAGCTATACATTTAAGAATTGGTCATAATTCAGATTTAAACGCGTTTATCTTTTAGGCAAAAATATTGGACAAATTAGAGATCTTTCGTTTGAAAATGGAATCATGAAAATGATACACATAGAATTCTAGAGTACTTTGGCAGCAGCTATACATTTAAGAATTGGTCATAATTCAGATTTAAATACTTTCTCCTTTTAAGCAAAAATAATGGACAAATTAGAGATCTTTCATTTGAAAATAGAATAATGAAAATTATTCAGGTAGAATTCGAGATTACTTTGGCAAGTGCTATGCATTTAAGAATCGGTCATAATACAGATTTAAATGCGTTTTCCCTCAAGGCAAAAATATTGAACAAATTAAAAGTCATTCTTTTGAAAATAAAATTATGCAAATGATACACGTGAATTCGAGAATACTTTGGCAACAGCTATACATTCAAGAATCGGTCATAATTCAGATTTAAATTCGTTTTTCTTTCCGACAAAAATTTTGGACAAATTAGAGATCCTTCGTTTGAAAGTAGAATCATGAAAATAATACACGTAGAATTCGAGAATACTTTGGCAACAGCTATACATTCAAAAACTGGTCTTAATTCAGATTTATATGCGATCTTGATTTAGGTAAAATTTGGCCATTTTACTAGTCGAAACTTTTTGTCAAACACACTGGGAATCCAAGATTGCATATTTAGAAATTCATGTATATTAAACTAAAAATAGAAATACTTCTTGCATGTTTTATTTCTGTCCATATTAGGTATGTTGGCGTAATAGCTGACGACATCAGCGTTACAATGGGTCGTGCATACTTTGTTCATGAAAATATTCCGTTTGGAACTGGTTTAGAGGTGAGTTTTAATTTTACACTTTAATGCTTCGTAATTCTTTTGTGTAACTCTAATAATGAACGAAATATTTAAACATCTGTACTGTTAATTCTTTGGACAGGCGTATTAGATCTACACTGAAAGGAAAAATGAAAATAGATATTAAAGGAAGACTGTTTATTATCAGCAAATAATATAAAATCTATCTTTTTATTAGAGATATCTGTGAGCAGCATCAAAATAGTCCTACCTTTAAAGTTATGTAACTGAAATTATAATTCGTATTTTAATGTTGGAGGAAATAATTTCCAAAATACTTGTTGTACAAAAGTATCAGACTACAAATTTACAGATATATAAGTACTAGACCAGAATGATATCTTAGAATTTAGAATTCTGTTGAAAAACCGTTTACCTTTTAAATGGACTGAAAATTTTTCGGCAAGTAGTAAGTTTATACACATTTCTTGTGACATATAATTTCAACATTTAAATTTCGCATCGTTCAATTATATGTTGCTAGCATGACTTTTATTACTTATTATTAAAAAGGCATTCTTTCGAAGGCGTTTAGGAAAAGTCGTTTCGAAGTCGTTTAGGCTGCAAGACTAAAATTATTCTATGCAATTACTTCATAAAATTAAAATTACAATATGCTTATTTTATTTGGGACCCAGGGTATGGGACCATGTTCGTAATAGGCCTAAGTTTCTAAGACAATTATTTTTTTCTTGTTTATAGCTATTGTGAATATTATATCTCTAGTACAGTGTTGTGAAACTTGTTTTGCATTGGTTATCTAAATGTATGTCGGATGCTATCATTAAAGGTATTACAAACTTGTAAACAATATTTCCTCAAATTCGTAATAATATTTCTATTCATCATCCTATGATTACTTTAAGAGTCAAATCTCAGATAGTTAGAGACTTCGTTCAATGACTTGTGGCCCTGGGATTAGAATAAGATAATTTAACAGATCTGTATTTTTATGACACAATGCTACTTTGAACAAGAACTACAGTTAGCAGTAAATTACGAGTCATAATGGAACATAATAGGCTTTCATAACTGCAAGCTTTTGTTCGAACTCGGCACCTATAGATCTTAAGGCCAGAGCACGAAGTGTTTAAAACAAGTGGTCGTTACACCCCTCGGAATGCTTGCGATTAGTAAGTACAATGCATGGTTGTGGCTTTGAGAAATCTCTTGAAAAGAGGGTAATTGGCTAGGAAAGTTTTGTGATTCCATACATAAAGATACATCAATTCTTTTCTAATAGAGAAATATCTATGGGCATTTTACAATGTAGATTTCCTAATAATATGAATGATTGGTAATGTGTGGTGATTTTATTTACAGTTTTAGGGTATGAGTGAAGTTGCTTCTATTGGTCTGGGAGTCACTGATGTGAAGGTTGGAGATGCAGTGGACTATTTTATCCTTGCTCATTGTACTTTCTCGGATTCCATTCCAATAGAGAAATATCTATGAACATTTTACAATGTAGACATCTTAATAATATGAATAATTAGTTATCTGTGTTAATTTTATTTACAATTTTAGGGAATGGGTAAAGTTGTTTCTATTGGTCCGGGAGTTACTGATATAAAGGTTGGAGATGCAGTGGCCTATTTTAGCATTGCTCATTGTGCTTTCTCAAAATCCATTCTAATTGAGAAATATCTATGAGCATTTTACAATGTAGATTTCTTAATAATATGAATTTTTGGTTATTTGTGTTAATTTTATTTACAACTTTAAGGAATGGGTAAAGTTGTTTCTACTGGTCCGGGAGTCACTAATATAAAGATTGGAATTGCAGTAGACTATTTTAGCCTTGCTCATTGTGCTTTCTCGGAATCCATTCTAGTAGAGAAATATCTATGAACATGTTACAATGCTGATTTCTTAATAATATGAATGATTGGTTACTTGCCCTAATTTTAGTTACAATTTTAGGGAATGGGTAAAGTTATTTCTATTGATCCGGGAGTCACTGATATAAAGTTTGAGATGCAATGGCCTATTTTCGCCTTGCTTATTGAGCTTTCTCGGAATCCATTCTAATAAAGAAATATCTATGAACATTGTACAATGATGATTACTTAATAATATAAATGGTTGGTTATTTGTGTTAATTTTATTTACAATTTTAGGAAATGGGCAAAGTTTTTCAATTGGTCCGGGAGTCACTAATATAAAAGGTTGGAGACGCAGTGGCCTATTTTAGCCTTGCTCATAGTGCTTTCGCGGAATCCATTCTAATAGAGAAACATCTATGAACATTTTGCAAAGCAAATTTCTTAAAAATATGAATGATTGGTTATTTGTGTTAATTTTATTTACAATTTCAGGGAATGGGTAAAGTTTTTTCTATTGGTCCGGGAGTCACTGATATAAAGGTTGGAGATGCAGTGGCCTATTTTAGCTTTTCTCATTGTGCTTTCGCGGAATACACTGTAAGTATATAAATACATTTAGTATATTCAGAGGAGTATAATCGGTATAAAGAGTTTCAGGTCCTTCTGCCGAACAGCATTTAAGGCTCCTTCTTTGTTGTGGCATAAGTACTTTAATAATGTGAAATATTAGAATTGTAAGTTAATTCTGTAAAAAGTATAAAATGCAAAAA
The DNA here is from genome assembly GCA_951213105.1 of Amaurobius ferox. Taxonomy (NCBI): domain Eukaryota; kingdom Metazoa; phylum Arthropoda; class Arachnida; order Araneae; family Amaurobiidae; genus Amaurobius; species Amaurobius ferox. The sequence goes on along the minus strand of OX578151.1, from coordinate 84,671,760 downwards.
GAGCAATGAATAAATAAATAAATAAATAAAGTAAAATATATATTTTTCATGAAACAAGAAAGATCAATCATGAAACAAGAAAGATCAACACTAATTATGAAACACTTTCCAACTGCAATGCAATTTTATTTAAATATCTCTAAAATGCGATACATACAACGCTAATATTTTTAAAATTATCCCAATACTACAATAATTTTTTATATTTGAAAACTCCATGGGAAACAAATGAACTTCATTCAAATGACTTCATCGAAATATATATCGCCTGCTCTCTATGTAAAAGCAGTAAATATTTCATTCATACATTTTTATTTCATTCATACAGTACTACAATAATTTATTTTACTTAAAAACATAAAATCATGGAGATAAAAGTAATTTAATTCTATGCTTAAAACTTTATCGAAATAGTCTGGTCTAAAATCGTCTGCTTCTCTATGTAAAATCAATGAATGTTTCATTCATATCAGCTATATTACAGACTCCAGAGCTAAATAATTTTGCGTTAAAGAATTTCAGCAATTATTATACAACTCACCCTAGATCTTGATGTGTTTACATTCTCCAATAGTGAAAATTGAGCTTCGTTGTAGAAATAATCAAAGTTTGTTGATCATTTAAACTCAAATATATTGCAATTGCATTGTTTCAGAATATAGAAGCACAGAAAGTAAGCAAAAGACGGTTTTAGGACGGATACAACACTAAATGTAAATTAAAAATAACTTTAAAAATCACGATGTTGACACAAGATGGGTGGCATTGATCATTTAATCTCAAATACATTGTAACTGCGTTGTTCCAGAATATAGATGCACAAAAATTAAGCAAAAATAAAGCGGTTTTAGGAGGGATACAGCACTAACTATTAATTAAAAATAACTTTAAAAATCCAAATCGCTCAATTATGGGCGTGAGATGGGAAAATTGGGGAGGGGGGCTAACTGAAGTAAAAGTTACACTCAGAGCCTTGTCACAACAATGATGCATATCCAAGTGATATGTACAAATGGTGCAGAGACTATAGCCACTAGTAAAACTACAATCGCTCAATTAGGAAACGAAATGAAAAATTATAGGGTTAGTAAAACTAAAAATTACGCCCAGGGGGCTGACACAAAATATGTATATTTAGGTGGCACGTCCAGAGTGTTCAGAGACTATAACGATCATCAGAATCAAAATTGCTTAAGTAGATGCCGAGATAAGCTATTTGGGGGCTACCTCAAGTAAAATTTACTCCCAGGGGGTATCTGAGCAACATAATCACAAGCGGGGATAAAACTTTCGAAAGAAACAACATCAGATAAAATAATAATATTGAAAATCTAATTTTAAAGTTTTTTTTAACAAATATTTAGAATACTTTAATTTTTAGGTGTTTTGAATGTTAAATAGCTGAAAAAGTAAACCAGCTGGGTAGGTCAAGTGACCCCTCAAACTAAATGTCCTAAAGAACACATTCAAAACAAACAACACAGTGTCACTAAAAATAGCCTATCGGTCACGGATATGCCAAAAATTGGAAACTCTGACTTTAAAAAAACTAATTTTAAAACAAACATATTGGAATTCGTCGCCAGCAGATCAGCCGGAGCACAGAACTGCCACAAATCAGAAATGACCCCTTTCCCGAAGGACATAACCTTAACTACGCTACATTAGAAATGACGAAATGCGAAACAACTTCAATAAGTAAGACAGCTAGCTGGGTAAAGTGATCCCTCAAACTGAGTGTTCCAAACAACACATTTTACTCACGATAGACAGAAACCTTTAGAATATAATAAACAATCCCCACCACCACACACATTTAATCAACTCACTTGCTCAAATGTTTATTTAAACTTCCAAATTCATTCATAAAAAAAAGACGAGAAAGAGAACAACACACATTCTTAAATATAGAAAATTGAAGCCAAATTAGCGAAACCGAACCAATTTGAGTGGTCCCACTTCATATTTTACTACTCTTCTATTTCTCTTTGGCAAGAAGCGCTCGCAAAACGCGACACATAACAAGTTCTAAAACTGCAGTGTTTGTTTTTTATCACGCCAAATTTCTAATATTGTTCCCATACCATTCTATCGCTTAGGAGAAGCCTATAAAAGGGACGCGGCTTTAACAAATATCCCTGTATTTTCCCCTGTGTTGAAAATTCAATGCACTACAGCTTTTGTGGAGCTCCCCACAAAAGCAGTAGTGCTGCTATCTAGTGACATATTGCGTCATTATTCTCGATTCAATTGAACTGAAAATTCAAATTTTTTTAAAGAGAAATTGTGATAAATCTATATAACAAAAAAAAATGATTTGGAGTGTTTTCTCAAGGGTGTCGCGCATTCTAGCGCCCTCCCCAATAACCACCCCTGAATTTTACTACTATAGATATATATCTATGCTGAAGCGTTTGAATATCGATATTATTACGATCAACCTAACTCTAATTACATTTCTAAATAAAAAATGCAATATCTAAAATACTTATAATTATACTAAATTTATATAACGTATAAAATTGTATAACATGATATCTATAAATCGTCAAATGCATTTGAGAGCCCAAATTTGGTGTACTTTCTTTTTTCTTCAATATACAGTGTTAAGGAATGTCATGGATCATACTCATTATTTGAGAAGTATTGGGATTATCGCGTATTTTTTATGCAGGTGTATAGGTAGGAGAATATTATGGCACTACCCGGTGAGACAACAAAAGGGAGCTGACCCTCCTTTAACAGGGGTAAGGGGAACTAACTTGCTTTCTGTTGGGAATAAGGAAGAGCGGTAATTATAAAGTTGCAGAACGTCGCAAAATAGTACTAAGAATTTTTGTACTATGGCAAAAATTCCATAGTATCTCTCTAAAATACGATTTTATAAAGCGGTATGTATTATCGCAACCTTTACACGCGTACAGGTATGCTTCATAGCTAAATGTAAACATTTTGAATTTTGTGTATAATAAAGTCTATTTTATTCTTCCGGATTGTTTTCAAGTTCCGTTGTCTTTTGAGAAGGAAGTTAAACTGCATGAATTAGTTCTCAGGGTGATATTCCATCTTGTTGGACAAAATTTCCAAATACTAATTTTGCAATGCCCTATAGTTTTGTAATTTATTTTTTCACTATCTTTAACAGAAAGCGAGATAGCCTCCCCCCCCCCCTTATCCTCCTGAAACAGGAGATATATCTTCTTAATGTTGCATTATAGCGGATTTCTATACTCCTGCATAAAAAAATTACGATAATCCTAATACTTCTCTATTTATAGGCGTGGTCTATTACTTTCCTTGACAATCTTCATAGATCGTTACAATTAATTATGTTCATAAATTGATCAGTATTTCAAATTCGCTGTACAATTCTAAACAGCAATGTATGCATTACACAATGAAAAAACGTTTTTTATTTTAGTGCAACTCTATCGAGAATGTCTTTCGTGTACCAGAAGTTATTCCCGAATACCTCGTTCTTCTTTGTGGTGTGACAGCACATCTTGGACTTGAGAAGGTACAACACATTTATTTTCTTTTTCTCATACGTAGTATTGAGTAATTATTGTTTTAAAGAACATTTTCGAATTTGAGATTTTCATGCCAATTTATGTTTTAAGACCTCCTTAACACGTTTTGAATACTTTTGGAGGAATGCTCGTTCATCTGTTTGTTTATCTGCATGTCTGTGGTCGATTTCATGTATAGACGATAGCAGCCACAAATATTAAAGGGTTTTCACGAAACTTAATATCCGACTTTGCTATAAAAAAATCTAGAACTAGGTAGAATATTTTACTTTCTCTGCAATACATGGTAATGTATAGGGAAAGTATTGGAATCATGCCAAAAAGCGCAACTCGAGTTTTCGACGGATCTACACGGTTCGAGACCTCTAGAATACGAAAAAACTATATTTAACATGACGTCTGTGTATGTCTTTGTCTGTGTGTCTGTGTATCTGTCTGTGTGTCTGTGCAATGTATGTATCCACTCTAACTAAAAAACTAATGGACCGAATTTCATAAAATTTGGTAGGTAAGTCACTTGGGTGAGACCCTGGTGCTGATTCGTTTTTGGTAGAATTCGTAAAAACAAAACCCACCTTTTTTGCGGAAAGTTCAGTAAAAATTTCATGTATCCACTCTAGCTAAAATAATAATTGACCAAAGTTCACAAAATTTGGTAGATAAGTTACTTGTAGGATACTCTGGTGCTGATTAGATTTTAGTACGATTCAGAAAAGAATAACCTGCATCTTTTTGCAAAATGGCCCCCAAAAATGGTCAAAATCTAAATTAAAATTTATGTATGCTCAATTATATCCATTAAATGCTTGTTTTATACGTAATTTTTAACGAAGAAAAGAATAAGACCAACACCATTACACTAGGACAAGCCGTTCTCGAGATATTTTAGTTTTTTCGTTTTTTCTCTACGCCACCTTTGAAAATGAGTCCAGTTACCAAATGAGAACGAAAGTTAAATTAAAAGTGAATTAAGTTTAATTAAAATAAAGAGAACGTGTATATAAGTTTGCAGGGGAAGTCATGTGCTGCCCACATCAGATTTTTTATTTAGTTTCGAGTGAAAATTTCAACATTTATTTGAAATGTTATATTTTTAAACATGGCAGCATAAGGCAATATATGGCGCAATCATACCTAAGAGGTTTATTTATTGTTCAGTGATTACGAGGCTTTATAGTTCATCATTGTAAAATATAGCCGTGAACAATTTTTTGTTCGTAACGGCATTACACCCCCTCGGGGGTATGATCAATTTATTCTCATAGTTGATCTTGTGTTCACCCTTCTCCTAAGTTTTCAACAACTACCAAGTTTCAGCATAAGTCAATTTAAAAAAGAACAGATGTATCACATAGTTGATGGCATTAGTTAAACTTTCCCTACATATTTTGTAGAACAAATATCGTTAAAATTTCTACAAATTTGTTAGGAAATTCAGATTTATGATTTCACCAATTCACATGTTTAAATCACAGCTTAACTGGAATCGAATATTTCAAAAGGAGTGTTGTATGTATGTATGTATGTATGTAAAAATGTGAAAGCAAAGTTGATACAATTATGCAAATTTGTCCATGTTATTCATTGATTGGATATTTAATTTTAAATTATATATGTAAATATATAACTCAAAATTACCATAGCAATGCCCTTAATTGTCATCGTATTTATAGTACCTACCTTTTTTAATGCAACCTGAAATGCTACCTAACGTCACAACGTTTTATTCTTTTTAATTAAATTAATAATTACATTAAAAATAAATACAAGAGTAATGCAAGTAAATCGACCTGAAATGTTACTTAACATCATAAGTTTCATACCGTACCAGAAAGTGTACCAGCCGTTGCCCGGAATTTAATATGCAAACTAAAAAATTCACTGATAAATTCTACACTGAAACTCAAAGCGAATTCCTGAAAACCAAGTAACGTTTGAACAACATTTTAAATCCCAGGCAACGCCAGGACATTTTGTAGTTTTTCATATAATAATTGCACTTTGAAGTTTTTAATTTTTTTCCACATCAAAGGTTGGAAATATCAGCATTTTTGCTGTATTCTAAGTGCGCTTTGAAGATTTTAAATTTTCGTGTATTTGTGTGTAGTGTACGTGTGCAATACGTGGTGAAGAAAAAAAATTGAATCAAAAACAGTTACTCCAAAAAAAAGTTACAATTTAGTTCAATTTTACAATGTAGATGGCAGGATCAGTCATTGTCTTTTAGAGTCCAAACTCTAATATCTCTGTGACACCCGAAAAGTATATACATATTTTATAAATTCACGAATCCATTTAATGGAATCATAATAATTTCATTCAAATTTTATTTAAAAAATAATTTTTCGATCTTTCCAACTGTGTTATAATGGAAAATGTAAGATTATATTTTCAGTCTTGCTGATTGACGTTTGGTCTTACAGTGTAATATTACAGTGCACTACTGAAAATTTTGAACATCGAATGCCTGAAGACACGAAATGAAATTGAAAAGTAACTCCATTATTTACAGATGAAAATATATTTGAAGGGGGGGGGGGACTGCACTCGGTTTTCTACTGCAAGTAATATATTTATGATGCCCTAATGTTCTAATATAGAAGTTAATTAATGAAAGACGATATGCGTTTAAGTTGGCGGCATCAGATGCCGCTGTCAGCTACCGTGCCATAGAAAATATATTACAAACCAGCTGTGAACGGAAAGTTTCTTTAGACTAAAATAACTGTAAAACTAATCCGAACTTTTAAAAAATATCGCCAACGCGTATCGTCTCGGGTCCTGATGTACATGTGTACTAAATTTCATGTCATTTTCATTTCACGATGTTTAGATTTTCCGCTATAGACGCCCCAGACAAACAGACAGACAGACATATTTCTTCACTACTGTAGATTTATATCAATAGATGATTTCATTAAAATAAGGAAATCCCAAATAAAACTTTTAATGAATATGAAATTTTAAATTATGAATGGAAGCATATAAGTTTGAGTTGCCGTAGCAACTCACTTAATTGTCATCATTCTTATAGCAACCCCTATTAATTTAACCTGAAATGTTCCCCCCACTTCAGACTTTTATATATTATTTAAACCAATCAGTGCTTTTATTAAAACAAAAGAATCCACAACAAACTTTAATGGACATTATGGAATGACATTATATTCACGTCATCGACAGGTGTTTCTTAATTATATTAAGCACTTTTATAATTATATGTTTATTTGCTCTGTAATTTAGCTTTCTTTTTCTATAACATAATTGCATTCAATGAATGTAGTAGCAATAACATGTTTTATTACTTTTAAATAAATTAATCAAAACAATTCATAATAGGCAATTTAAGCTTTTCTCATTTCCATAAAAGTAGCAAGCATTACACATATGTAAATCTGAAACGCAAATGTTCCCCAATTTTCCGAATTGCCATCTTTCATATTATTTCAATTTTGGAATAGAATGAATTATTATACTAGTTTGTTTTAAAAAATGTACGTTAAAATTTTCTCCTACTGGAAATTTTGTGAATTTTGCACTTTCACATTCCCATTCTCTAAAATTGTCAGTTTATGAATGTGATAAACGTATTACTGCTTAGGTTTTGCTACATTTTTATATTCCCATTCTCTAAAATTGTCAGTTTAGGAATGTGATAAACGTGTTACTGTTTTGCGGTTTTAAATTCTTATATTCCCATTCTCTAAAATTGTCAGTTTATGAATGTGATAAACGTATTACTGCTTGGGTTTTGCTACATTTTTATATTCCCATTCTCTAAAATTGTCAGTTTAGGAATGTGATAAACGTGTCACCGCTTGGCGGTTTTACATTCTTGTATTCCCATTCTCTAAAATTGTCAGTTTATGAATGCGATAAACATATTATGCTTGGGGGTTTTACATTTTTATATACTTATTCTCAAAAATTTTCAGTTTATGAATGTGATAAATGTGTTACAGCTTGGTGTTTTCATATTTTTATATTACCATTCTCTAGAATTGTCAGTTTATGAATGTGATAAACTTGTTATAGTTTATCCTATTTCAATTCTGTTCAAATCTTGTATTTTCAATTTTGTTTCAGTTTGGAAAAATTAAAAAAGGAGAAACAGTACTTATAACTGCTGCCGCTGGTGGACTTGGTCATTTAGCAGTAAGATTTCCAATTTTAAATAATAACAATGGACAACAAAATCTGACGTTTTGTATATCTCTGAGCTTAAATCATGTTGCCTATGCGTAGTTTCAAGTGCTGATTATTAAAATGGCCATGCAAACACCAGATTAGCTCTAGTTTGTGAAATATTTATAAAACAAGTTTCACATATTTGTATATACATACCCTATTATAATCTCCATATAGGAAATATGTCTCATAAAATAAGTTTCTGGGGCGTCTCTCATAAGGGTTCTAACAATACTCTGCTAACATTGCTGTATTTCACTTAAACTGGTACCTTATTTTCGCACTAGTAATATCCTGTTGAAACCATGCTCTGTTTTCGTAACAAATAATACTGCAAATATAGAGAAGGATATTCAGATAAGAGTGTAAAAATTATTTTTTCAATGACATGTTGGACCTTAGTCTTTCGAAGTACTACAAGCTCCTGGGAATTGTTGCCTCCTAAGTGTCTTTAAAACTAGAGAGTGATTCCCCGCGTATTTTTAACACTTTACAACAAAGTTGAAAAGTGTTTATGACTTTGTTCATTCTGTCTGTCTGTCTGTCCTTTAGCACGATAACTGCCGTAAAAATGATTTAATCAAAATTAAATTTTAGTATGTTGTTCAGACAGTCTGTAGGACCTATGGAAACACAATCCTATGGAAACCTATGGAAACACACGTCATTTGAATGAAGTTCATTTTTTTCAATGAAGGTTTAAGTTTTCAAATATAATAAATTAATGTAGTATAGTGATAAAATTTAAAATATTACCGAGGAATGTGTTGCATTTTATACTTATTTAAATAAAATTGCATTGAAGTTGGAACGTGTTTCATAATCAATGCTTTAGCATGATTGATCTTTCTTGTTAAAACTAGAACTTGTCCCCTCTCTGCCTCGATATCTTGAAAATTATAAATAACCCGCTGTAGCACCTTGAGAACTTAAGCAAATTCGAATTTTAAGTTCTTATTCGTGATCAGTATTACGACATTAGTAAAAAATAGTTACTTTTGTCTCTGACCAATTTTGCCTGATGTCCAATATAATACTACTGTTTAAACTAATGATGAGTACATAAAATGATACAGCTGTAGCTATGCATTGATATGTAACCTTACAGGTACGTAGCTATTTTGTATCGTTATATTTGTATGGGATTCGTAATGTGTATCGATACAATAGATTTTGATACATATTGTATCGACAAGTTCCTTCAAAGCATGCTATTTTCTTCTTTGATGGTTATTTTTTAAATTAAAAAAACTAATAAGTGATGATTTAATATCTTTACTCGCACTGAGCTAGAGAAAACAAGAAAGATTAATCATGCATAAAGCATTAATTATGAAACATTTCCAACTTCAATGCAATTTTATTTAAAAAAGTCGAAAATGCAATACATTCCTCGGTAATATTTTAAAACTTATCACAATACTACATTGATTTATTATATTTGAAAACTTAAACCTTCATTGAAAAAGATGAACTTCATTCAAATGACGGCAATGAAATATAAATTGCGTGGTTTAAATATCTCTAAATTGCAATACATTTCACGGTAATATTTTTAAATCTATCATAATACTACGATAATTTATTATATTTGAAAACTTCATCGAAAACAACTGAAATTAATTCAAATGACGTCATAGAAAAAATAACACGCCTGGATCTCTCTATAAAAGCAGGATTTCATTCATAACTTTCTCCATTTCATTCATCACAATACTATAATAATTTATTTTATTTAAAAATTAAGACCATGGAGCTACAATTCATAAACTTTATGCTTAAAACTTCATCGAAAAAAATCGTCCTTATCTTTATAAAATCAATTAATATTTCATTCATATCAGCCATGCAGACTCCATGGACTGAATTATTTTGTGTTAAAGAAATACAGTAATTCTAATACAACTCATTCTACATATTTTGCTGTTTACATTTTACATAGGTGAAAAATAGGCTTAGTTGTAGAAATAATCAAATTTGAATGAGAATTTAAACTCAAATATATTGTCATTGTGTTGTTTTAGTATGTAGATGCAGAGAATTTAAGCAGAAATAAAGTAGATTTAGGATGGATACGACACTCAATATGAATTAAAAAGAACTTTAAAAAATCACGAATTTGAAACAAGATGGATGCCATATATCATTTTGAAGTGGGTCATGTGATCGTTTCATATCATGGTCACGTGATCGTTTCATATAAGATGTGTAATTATTATTTTAGTTTTTATTTAAAAAACTACTGAATATATTTAGCTGAATTTTTTTTTATATATTTTATGGAACAATTTGACTATTACCTAAAATTTTCGAAGCAATTTGTGAATTTTAAATCCGCTTAAAAAATGTTAGAAAAATTAGGTCCCATAGGGCTCAATGTATTTCATTTTTTCAACCCGGGTTCAATCCAAAACTAATTGTATGATATTATTCATTTATATTCCCATAGGTCCTACAGACCGTCTGAACAACATACTAAAATTTCATTTTGATTAAGTCATTTTTACGGCAGTTATCGTGCTAACGGACAGACAGACAGACAGACAGACAGACAGAATGAACAAAGTCATAAACACTTTTCAACTTTGTTGTAAAGTGTTAAAAATTATCACAATATTACATTAATTTATTATATTTGGAAACTTAAAAGTTCATCGAAAAAAATGAACGTCATTCAAATGACGTCAATTAAATATAAATTGCCTGGCTCCTCGGAAATGTTTTTAACATTATCATAACACTACATTAATTTATTATATTTGAAAACTTCATCGAAAACTACTGAAATTTATTCAAATGGCGCCATCGAAATATAACACGCCTGGCTCTCTCTATAAAAACAGCATTTCATTCATAACATTTTCCCATTCATTTCATTCATCACAATACTATAATAATTTATTTTATTTAAAAACTTAAGACCATGGAGGAACAAGTAATTAAACTCTATGCTTAAAACTTCATCGTCCTTCTCTCTGTAAAATCAATCAATATTTCATTCATATCAGCTATGCAGACTCCATGAGCTAAATGATTTTGCGTTAAGAAATACAATAATTCTTATACATTTCATTCTACATATTTTGCTGTTTACAATTTACATAAGTGAAAAATAGGCTTCGTTGTAAAACTAATCAAAATTGGATGATCATTTAAACTGAAATATATTGTAATTGTGTTGTTTCAGTATGTAGATGCACAGAATTTAAGCAAAAATAAAGCGGTTTTAGGACAGGTACAACAATCAATATGAATTAAAAAGAACTTTGAAAATCACGATTTTGAGACAAGATGGATGCCATATTTCATTTTGAAGTGAGACACGTCATCTCTTCATACAATGGTTACGTGATCGCTTCACATAAGAGGTGTAATTATTATTTTAATTTTTATTTAAAAAACTACAGAATATATTTTGCTGATTTTGTTTTATACATTTTACGGGATAATTTGAATATTACCTAAAATTTTCAAAGCAATTTGTGAATTTTAAATTCGCTTAAAAAGCGTTTGAAAAATTAGGCCCTATAGGGCTCAATGTATTTCATTTTTTCAACCCGGGTTCAATCCAAAACTAATTGGTTGATATTATTCATTTATATTCCCATAGGTCCCAAAGACCGTCTGAACAACATACGAAAATTTCATTTTGATTAAGTCATTTTTACGGCAGTTGTGCTAACGGACAGGCAGACAGACAGACTGACAGAATGAACAAAGTCATAAACACTTTTCAACTTTGTTGTAAAGTGTTTAAAAATATGTTTAGTGTGATTGTGGCTATTTTTCTTGAAAGTTGTTCTTTTAGTAGTAGACTTCTGATTTAACCGATGTAGCCTAAGAAAAGTATGGTGATCGTGATTTAATCAAAGTCAAGTTTCACCGTAAATGCATGGATGTAGTTTTCAGATGCCAACGAAGACATTTTTCTGTCTGAAAAGACCTAATTTGGGTATCAAGTGCCATATATTATGTAGATGTGCCATATATTATGTTGCCAAGTGCCATATATTATGTAGATATATATATATATATATATATATATAATATTCATTTCCTTTTACGGCCTAGTGGCCGTGTTTAAACGGTATTGGTTATTTTATTGGTTTAATGTTTTGCCTTTAATTACTTGGTTTTAATGAGGAAATGTAATTTCTTGATTAACAACTTGTTTTTACAGAGCTCTTACAGTTTTCGAGGAATCGTCATGTTAAGTTAAAGAAAGTTAAAAATTGTCCGTTTTTGCAAGTTTGTATGACTTATATCTCAAAAACTAAAAATGCTGGCTATGAACAATAAGTAGTGATTTGTTGACATTCAAAGGTCCTGCAAGAATATAAAATGGATTTTGGGTGAGATTCTTAGTTTCTGATGTATAGTGGTTAAAATTTTTCTAATTTTTTATTCTTAACTATTTTGGAAAGGTGGTTATAATTATTTTGATATTTTAATTCCGATATTTTAATATTTTGAACTATTTTTAAAATGTCTAAAGATGTTATTCACTCAAAACCCTTTCGGCTCCATCTGACTGGTGTCACTGCCGATTTTTAGATTAATTATAACGTTTATTAGATTAACAATGAAGGTTATTCTTATACCTATCTATTATTAAGTCATATATCTCGCCAATATAGTCAGATAGAAATCATACAATCATGCAATCAGTAATTGTTTCGTGATAGCCAATCACTCCAGTAGTATTATAAAGGTCAATTTCAGTACCCATATAGTGACACATATGCATACATAAGTAATGAGATAAAAGTATGAAGAAAGAACAAATATTCATTAAAAATGTTATTTTGTGCAAATTAGAAATATTTTACAAATTATAATACCATATAAGAGAATATTTTCTTTTAATACTGATATAATTTTAAATTATTTAGATTCAATTGAAAACCAATAATGAAAATTTAACTTTTGTTCCGAAAGTTAACAACGTCGTTATTCCGTTCCCCATTTTATAATAAGTTAAATGTACATCAGACTTAGATTCTAAAACAATCTGAAATATGCAAGTAGATGAATAGAAGAATCATTTTTAAATAGTATGATATAATGGAAAAATTAATATAAAAACAAGAAATGTACTTGACTATATAAATTATACGCTTATATGTATTTATCAATAATGTTGGGACTGCGTAATATTCTCTCACTGGTGTTTTTTTTTTCTTTCGTCGCGTCTTAAAGACCAGATACACAGTCCATGACGTGAGTATGACGTAAGCATGATGTAAGCATGACGCAAGTCAAGGGTTGCCATAATTTCCCCAGTTCGGAAAATGATTGCCAGATTTTGCGATTTCAAGTCAATTTGGCGAGATTTGGCGATTTCTTGAATATTCGAGTAACTCCACGAAATAACGATTAGACTAGATTGAGAGATTTTCAGAAGTTTCAATAGAGGGAATATAAAAAGAACTCATCATTCCGTTGGAGTTCAGCTAATGAGTTGACAAGATACGAGCTACAGACTTCAGTGAACTGTGACTTTTGTCAATGCTTTGAGAATAGAAGCGGTTGTATTGTGAAATAATTTTCGTCTGTATTTTGAGAATGATAGCGCTTATTTTGTGTAATTAGTGGAGTATAAGTGCTGTTTGATTGTATATTGTTCCAGTTTATTTTATGCCTGTGAATAAACGTGTTTAGTTATCTAGAAATTAAGACACAGTCTTGTGTCCTGCTTGCACACCCACAATTTCAGACGATACGTTGTAACAACTGGTGTCAGGAGTGGGGGTTCTGGAAATTGGACAAGCGGTTATGGCTCCCCCAACTAGAACAAGAAAGATCAATCATGCTTAAAGCATTGATTATGAAACACTTTCCAACTTTAATGCAAATTTATTTAAAAAAGTCTAAAATACAATACATTCCTCTGTAATATTTTAAAACTTATCACAATACTACATTAATTTATTATAGTTGAAAACTTAAACCTTCATTGAAAAAAATGAATTTCATTCAAATGACGGCATTGAAATATAAATTGCTTGGTTTAAGTATCTCTAAAATACGATACATTCCACGGTAATATTTTTAAAACTATCATAATACTACTATAATTTATTATATTTGAAAACTTCATCGAAAGCAACTGAAATTAATTAAAATGACGTCATAGAAAAAATAACACGCCTGGATCTCTCTATAAAAACAGCATTTCATTCATAACTTTCTCCCATTCATTTCATTCATCACAATACTATAATAATTTATTTTATTTAAAAATTAAGACCATGGAGTTACAAGAAATTAAATTCTATGCTTAAAACTTCATCGAAAAAAATCGTCCTTCTCTTTATAAAATCAATTAATATTTCATTCATATCAGCCATGCAGACTCCATGGGCTAAATTATTTTGTGTTAAAGAAATACAGCAATTCTAATACAACTCATTCTATATATTTTGCTGGCTGTTTACATTTTACATAAGTGAAAAATAGGCTTCGTTGTAGAAATAATCAAATTTGGATAATCATTTAAACTCAAATATATTGTATTTGCGTTGTTTCAGTATGTAGATGCACATAATTTAAGCAAAAATAAAGTAGTTTTAGGACGGATACAACACTCAATATGAATTAAAAAGAACTTAATCACGATTTTGAAACAAGGTGGATGCCATATATCATTTTGAAGTGGGCCATGAGATCTTTTCATTTCATGGTCACGTGAGCGTTTCATATAAGAGGTGTAATTATTATTTTAATTTTTATTTAAAAACCTACTGAATATATTTCGCTGAATTTTTTTTTGTATATTTTATGGAACAATTTGGATATTACCTAAAATTTTCGAAGCAATTTGTGAATTTTAAATCCACTTAAAAAATGTTTGAAAAATTAGGTCCCATAGGGCTCAATGTATTTCATTTTTTCAACCCGGGTTCAATCCTAAACTAATTGGGTGATATTATTCATTTATATTCCCATAGGTTCTACAGATCGTCTGAACAACATACTGAAATTTCATTTGGATTAAGTCATTTTTACGGCAGTTATCGTGCTAACGGACAGACAGACAGACAGACAGACAGAATGAACAAAGTCATAAACACTTTTCAACTTTGTTGTAAAGTGTTGAAAACGACGGAGGAACAGTTATGCGAGATGATGGAATTCATTAAAGCCGGACAAGTGGCTTAACAAGCTGTACAAGAAGATATGCCAGAAGCTGTGAAATCCGTGCAAAACGAGATGAAATTCGTACAAGACGAAATGAAATCGGATAAGAAGCTATGGAAGAATCTATGAAAGCCGTACAAGATAAGATGAAAACCGCACAAGACATGATGAAAGGAGCTATGAAAGCCGAGCAAGAAGCAATGAGAGACGTCCAAAACGAGATGAAAGCCGTACAAGACGAGATGAAAGCCGGACAAGAAGGATTGGAATAAAAGATTAAAGTCGGACAAGACGAGGTGGAAGAAGGGATGAAAACCAAACAGGAATCGATGAAAGGATATATTAATTCCGTGAAAGAGGTTATTCAATAATTTCAGAAAACAACAGCAACTAGTCTCAAAACATTGAAAAGTCACAGTTCACTGTAGCTCGTATCTTGTTAACTCGTCAATTCAACTCCAACGGAATGGTGAGTCCTTAGCCTCTCTATAGAAACTTCTGAAAATCTCTCCGTATCTCCTAAATTAATTGTTATTCGTAGTTTCTCGAGCATTCAGGAAATAGAAAACCCGTCCGACTCGTCCTAGGACATGAGCACACAATCCGGAAGCAGTCAAATGCCGCCAAATTGGCGATAAATCGCCAAACCTATCAACCCTTTCTTCGAACTGGGGGAAATTGTGACAACCCTTAGCGCACGCCATGCTTATGTCATACCCAGGTCATGGAATGTGTATTCACTGTCTGGTCTATTACGCGTATAGAATATTACGCGTTCGTATCAACAACATTAAAAAGAAAATTCTGGCAACTGTATTAAAAGTAACCATTAGCAAGCGATTTAAGTGTTTTTATAAAAAAAATTTCATTTAGTAGATTGTATGATTTACTTCAATATAAAAAAAAATAAATTTAAGAACACATGAATTTATGTTGAGTACCATTTGCTAGTCCATGATATTATTTCAATACAAAAAAGAAATTTATACTAATATTTTGCATGAAGTAGAAATTAAAATGAACTTTTATATTATTCAGGTGCAGATAACCAAATCTAAAGGTTGTTTTGTTATTGGAACGTGCTCATCTAAAGAAAAGGAAGAGCTCCTAAAAGTAAGACGGAATTAAAATACAATAGTCCTGGTAATATCTTTGCATTCATAATGTTATTTAAACTTCTACAATTTTTGGTTGAAACCCTTGCTTACGCCCTACAACAGGAGTCCACTATCTTTTATCGCTCGCGAGCACTCACAGACTTAAAAATATTTTCGCATCGCAAGCAAATATATATATATATATATATATATATATATATATATATATATATATATATATGTATATATATATATATATATATATGTATATATATATATAATCATGTGATTTCTGGTATTTTATAACTTTCACACTATAATTACTTATTTATTTATAAATATATATATATATATATATATATATATATATATATATATACTCAATAAAATTTGTGATGAAAATTAAATATTAGCACAGTTTGAAGAATACGCAAATTTTTTTAGTTCAAGCTAAGAAGTGTTGACTTTAAAGCTAAGCTCAAGCATAATTAGAAACTGAGATATGATCAAATTATTGAAATGCTGGAAATTTTTCCTGCAATTAGTAAAATGAGTAAAAAATAATAGGAAAGTTTAGCTGAATATTGGACTTTTTTTTTACTTTCGTACAACAATTGTTATTCATATCCCATGCAATAGGAAGCTGAACATTTTGAAAAATTTTTTAACCTTAAAAGAAATCTAATTATAAATTAGGGAAGAGACCTTTGATCTGTATTTATTCAGGTGTAGATGGTGTGTTAAAAATCACAGACCTGTAAGTGCAGTAGATATCGATTGGCATTGCACAAACAGACAGACAGGCAGATTCATCTTATTCGTGTAAGATAATTCATGAACGACTGTGCTGAAATACATTAAACTTGACTTTAAACACTTGGGGCGGGGGATACATTTTTAACCCACTCTATTTGAACAGTGTGATCATGCTACAATAATCTTGTTTTTGCAGTTGCAGTTTTAAATTTGCAGATGATCCGCATATCATCTCTATTCAAAGCGTAATGTACCCGGATATAACGATGAGAACTTCATAAAGATTTATATGTAGACTAATTTAGGGATTTAGAATTTGCTTATGTCATCGAAATTGGGCGTTGCCATTGAAAATTTTGTAGTTTGTGCACAAATTGAACACGGTCCTTTTGTAAATTTTTCATATGGATTTGTAGAAGACATTATTCCTTGACGAATGATATATTTAAATTTGCTCTACGATGAACTATGGTAACATAACGAGGATTTGTTCATTTTTTCCACAGCTGTACTTTATGGTGTACTTGACGTGTGGCAATACCCACTAACTAATGTTGTTCTCGGTAAAAGACAGGAGCAGTTTTTCCGCGACGGAAACCATGTATGGCCAGTTAATGTATTCTGGAGAAGATTATCCGCGGTTATTTGTTCTAATGAGTGTCCTATATGTGCACTAGAACGAATAAAGGCGTTGCCCGTGTCCTAAATAAGTGCACGATCATAAATAATTCAGACACAAGTAACATCATACTCAATTTCTAAATAGCATGTTTTAAACTAAAATCATTCTCACAATATAAATAAAATCCCCAAATCACAAAATGAAACTCACCATAGCCCGTATCTTCTTCAAACAAATTGATTTTTATATTTCCAGTACTTTATTTTGACCACTTATAAAAACCGGAAAGTAACTATATGGCTCCCACCTATGACTACACATCAGGACGATTCCCACCTATGACTACACATCAGGACGATTCCCACCTCCACAAACAAAACGAAACAAAAAAACAAAGTCTCTCTCCAGAAATTCTTCCCGAATGGTATATACCCACCCATCGCAACCGCTTTCCCCTCTGTAAAATTAATCTGATTCAGAGAGGGGAACGATAAAGTGCAGCTAGTCCATTGCGATGACTGAATGTTATCAATTAAAAATTACATAAATTTAAATTACATAAGAAATCGAAAACATTTTTCGTTAGAATGCTCATATACAGTGACTTCCAAAAGTTAAGCATGCAATTCGAATTTTCCTTTTTTGAATTTGAGTGGCTGAAAATCGCTGCGGATGTAGATGGCAGTATGCACATATCGTATGTTACAGCCAATCACGATTGACTGTCAGGATATATGCTAATTAGGCAGTCGTTGAAGACGCCAGCATTCGAAAGGTTTGAGGAGGTGCAATTAAGTGCTGATACGGAGTGTTTATAACTTTTGTAGGATTATTTTTGATGATATTCGTGTTCCTATTGCTAAAAGAAGACGAATGACAGATAGTGAGCGCTGGCGTGCTCTGGGACGTATTGAAGCAGGACAGTCAATCAAAGATGTCTCTATTTTCCTTGGCGTTGATTATTCGATAATTTCTCGATTATGGAAACAATTCCAAACAAGTCAAACAGTTTTACGGAGATCTGTGCCCGGTTGCTCAAGGGTTACCACCCCCTCTGATGATCGGTATATTGCTATAGTAGCCAAGCAGAATCGACAAGCGACTACCAAAACTGTTACATCCATGGTTGCAGAGGCATTTGATAAGACAATATCTGCCAGTACTGAGCTCCGAAGACTCTACGTGAAGGGACTGTATGCCCGAATACCACATTTTTGTGTACCACTAACCATCCAAGTCAAAGAGGCAAAATTAAAATGGTGTCGTCAACATGTTAATTGTACTGTCTCAAATTTGTGTAACGTCCTGTTCACGGACGTATCCAGATTTGCTCTGGAATAAGATGATAAGCATGTAGTGGTCTAGAGAGAACGAGGCACACGCAATCAGGCCAAGAACATCATCGAACATCACGCATTCAGAGGTGGCAGCGTCATGGTCTGGGCTGGAATTTCAATGAGATATCGCACAGAGCAGCACATCTTTGAAGGCGGTTCTGTGACGACTGCGCGGTATCGGGATGAAGTCCTAGACCTTATTGCGAGACTCTACGCTGCAGCCGTTTGTCATAATTTCCACTTTATGGACGATAATGCCTATCCCCATCGACCTAGCATCGTTGATGAATACCTGTAAAGGCATTTCTTGCATGGAGTGGCCGGAGTATTCTCCCGACCTTAATCCCATTGAAAACTTTTGGGATGCTCTCACGCGTGCTGTCTCTGCACGTTTACATCCTCCAGCCAGTTTCAGAGAGATGGGAACTGTCCTATTGGAGAAATGACCATTGATAGCCTCATTAAAAGCATGAAAAATCGTTGTAAAATTTGTGTAAAGATCCGGGGTGGTCATATACCATATTTGTATATGTTTTGTTTGGTTTGTTTGCCTTTAAACATCAATTTGTTAATGATCCAAATGTGACGTCTTCATATAACTTCGTAAAACAAACATCTTTTTCATCTTTGTTCATAATTCTTGTTTTCTTTAATGCATAAATGCATTTGCTATCTTCACGCACAATTTGAGTAAATCAAAGCTTTTCTATTTTTATTGATTTAACCGCCCGTGCTTAACTTTTGGAAGTCAGTGTATATGTGGATGTTTTAGCCAAATCATAAAGTTGTTCTAATCTTAGTTTATCGGATGCGATGATATATGTATATATATCAGGTCACTTAAAATATGCAAATTTCGCTGCACTTAATAATAAATATGAAGGAATTGTGCCACGGATTAGGTTTATATATTGCTGGAAAAACGGTGTTTGATATTTCAATAGTGTCAAGATGGAATCTCTTTCATAAAATTTTAGGTCGTTAAGGGATCTATTTGTATAAATATTGACCTAATCGTGGTTAAACATGAAATAACTAAAAATATAATTCCTAACTAAAAAAAGAATGCTGAAGTGTACTTATTAGTGTCCTAAATTATCTGTGTACCAAATGTCATGGTCGTACGACGCTTACATTTCCTGCTACAGACTGCAGAGACAGACATGTTCCTTTATTACGTTAGCTTATGGTTAGAAGCAATCGGTTCCACTAAGAGATCTTCACACACCCTTATAAAGGGTTAGATGCCTGCATCCATCGAAACCCCCAACATAATTACGGAACGACAAACTAATAGTATATGAATACCCTCTTCTATAACTATATCATTACCCAATCAAGCGTTCATAGTCCGCAACCCATATTTCTGACGCATTAACCTAGATGAGATTTTAGCCGCAAATTCAAAAAGGCAGTAGTATTTCAAATTTCAATCCGCTTTGTCCGTATGCGGTACAGCTTACTGGATCTCTCACATATTCTGTTATAAATTTCAGAATCGGCAAAATCATTTTTTATATAAAACATACTCATAAAATATTATCGGTGTTTATATTAAAATCGCACCCTCGGTGTGTCAGACTTCCAATTGCAACCTGAGGACTGGAAAAACTCATGTATACTAATTAAACCAGACTAAATCAAAGTCTGAAATCCGTTCTTCAATTTACCTCCTTGGATCTGTAGAGACAGTCTCTCACAGTTTTGAAAATTTTGTGAGAAAATACTCTAGAAACGTGATTTCCGGGTCGTTTCATTAGCTGAAAAAACTCATGACAGTCAACTCACTGATTCTGAACCTAATACATAAAAAAACCGTTTTTAAATAATCCCCCAATAATTGGAGCTACTTATCGTAGAAGCTAATAACTTTTAACAACATTCGACCTCGTCGAAATGAATGGACGTCGGTAGTTGATGTTCGAGGGTTCTGTTTCCCACGTATGGACGTGGTGTACTTTAGTAATAACAAACCTTTTACTCCACCAAATGCACAGAAAATATCATAGCATATTTGGAAAACTGAGATATATCAATCCGAGCAAGTTTTCTTGGGGGAAACGAACCTATTTAGCGTGATTTTATTTTTAAAAGTTTGGGAGGATTTCTATTCGTAAGTGCCGAAGTTGTGCTGTTTATCAGAATTACAAATTTGAACACAGTTGATCT
Organism: Amaurobius ferox; assembly: GCA_951213105.1. Classification (NCBI taxonomy): domain Eukaryota; kingdom Metazoa; phylum Arthropoda; class Arachnida; order Araneae; family Amaurobiidae; genus Amaurobius; species Amaurobius ferox. Next base: position 84,650,921 of record OX578151.1, on the reverse strand, counting down.
TAGTTTTACTGAGCCAAATTAAAGAGTCATTAAGGAATCGGGCGGAGAAAGTAGTAGAAAGTTAGAAAGTAGTAGAAAGTCGGTAGTAGAAAGTTATAAATCGAGAATATGAAATGGAAATCAATATTTCATAGACAAATGATGATGTTACATGCAAAAATATCGTGAGAATTACAGTACATAGCGTATGACATCACAAACTGAAAGTGCCACATACAGCATAATTGGACCGTCATCCTTCCATTTAGTTGCGAATTTGCGAATCTGCAAACTGCACAAGTATCAAAAGCACTTATCCATTTTGCTCTTAACTAAGGAACGTCCAAATCGCTACAATTATAAAGTTTAGCAATGACCTGTCAATCTATAAAAACATAAAATGAAATTTAGACTTGAAATGACAGATTCAATACCAATATGAAATCCGCACCATGAAGTTATTTCAGTTTCCGTATTTTTTTTTGGTCATTTCAGCACCTGCGAAAATATCGATTTGGAGCAAATTCAGCTATTTAAACATTTACATCCGACTTTTAATTTTACTGTAAATAGACACTATTTCACTGTCTTCCCAAATACTTCGAATGCTAAAAATGGGAATAGACAAATGAGGGCGTGACCCTGTACACAATGAATAAATGTCCCACTATTATTCACTATTGAAACTTGAATACATTTCCTAAATAATGCTAATTTTCTACAATTGAATATAATTGTCAGGATTTTCAATTTGCTCAATTTCTTATAGGAGGTAAAGCCGTCGTATCCCATGCCTTGGCTCATTGGAGGAGATATATAATATATAGTTTACGAATGTACGAATAACATTACAGACAGTAATAAGAAACTCAAATTATTTTATCTCCTACTATATTTCCTTTTATCTACGAACAAATGATTACGGAAAAAAGAAACACTTATATATCGGAACGTATTCGTCTCGGTTATTCAGCTTATACTTCGTTCCTTTGGATGTTGTTTGTTCTTGCTTTGTTCTCATTCGCATTTCATGTCTTTTACTTGACATATTTTCGGAAATTTAGCTCCAGCAATATATCGGCTCCGGGAGTGTTGCCATGGCGTGACAGCATGCTATAACCGGGAGCGGGGGCCACCGTCCATTTACTATCTTAACTGTTGGCTTTTCCCCCTTAATTCCTTTGAAATCTATATATATATATATATATATATATATATATATATATATATATATATATATATATATATATATGTCTATTTAATTTGGCTCTGTAAAACTAGGATCAACTGTGTTCAAATTTGTAATTCTGATACACAATACAACAATTTCGGCACTTGCGAATAAAAATCCTCTCAAACTTTTAAAAATAAAATCACACTGAATAGGTTCGTTTCTCCCAAGAAAACTTGCTCTCAATGATATATCTAAGTTTTTCAAATTTGCTATGAAATTTTCTGTGCATTTGGTGGAGTGAAAGGTTTATTATTACGGAAAAAGTACACGTGGAATACGTTCCATATGTGGGAAACAGAACTCTTGATAATCAACTACCGAAGTCCATTCATTTCGACGAGATCAAATGTTGTTAAAAAGTTATTAGCTTCTACGATGAAATAGCTCCATTTAGTGGGAGATTATTTGAAAACGGTTCTTTTAAGTATTAGGTTCAGAATCGGTGAGTTGACTGTCATGAGTTTTTTCAGCTAATGAAACGACCCGGAAATCACCTTTCTAGAGTATTTTCTCACAAAATTATCAAAAGTTTGAGAGATTGCTTCTACAGTTCCAGGGGCTAAATTGTAGAACGGATTTCAGATTTTGATTCAGCCTGGTCTAATTAGTATGCATGAGTTTTTTCAGTCCTCGGGTTGCAATAGGAAGTCTGACACATAGATAGTGCACTTTTATTTAAATATCGATAATATTTTATAGGTATATTTTGTATAAAAATTGATGTTGTTGATTCCAGAATGAAAATGAAAGTATTAAAGATCCAGTAAGCTGTATCGCATACGGCCACAGCGGATTGAAATTTGAAGTAATCTTACCTTTTTGAATTTGCGGCTAAAATCTCATCTAGAAATCTCATGCCTCGGAAATATGGTTCACGGTCTATGAACGCGTGGTTGGGTAGTGACATAGTTATAAAAGAGGGTATTCATATACTATTAGTTTGTCGTTTCGTAATTATGTTGGGGGTTTCGATGGATGCAGGCATCTAACCCTTTATAAGGGTGGGTGGAGATCTAGTTGAACCGATTGCTTCTAACCATAAGCTAACATAATAAAGGTATATGTCTGTCTCTGCAGTCTGTAGCAGGAAATGTGAGCGTCGTACGACCATGGCATTTGATACAAAGATAATTCAGGACGCTAATAAGTACTCTTCGGCATTCTTTTTTGACTTTGGTATTATATTTTTGCTTTTTTATATTTTACCCTTATTAGGTTGATAATTATACAAATTGATCTCTTAAGGACTTAAAATATTGTGACACAGATTCTATCTTGACACTATCGAAAGAAAGAAAAGAAAGACACCTTTTTTCCAGCAATATATAAACCTAATCCGTGGCGCATTTCCTTCATATTTAGTATTAAGTGCATCGAAATTTTCATTTGTAAGTGGCCTGATATATATATATATATATATATATATATATATATATATGTATGTATGTATGTATATATACAGGGTCTTACAAAAGTCCGTATAAATTTTTAAAAATTCATTAAAAATCGAACAATCATCGCATTGAGCTACGGTTTGTACCATAAGTATTGCCAGGACGGGGGTTTTTTTTTATGTGAAAATATTTTGTAGTTTAAAAAATCACCTATAGGTAACGCTTACCCGAATACATCTTCCAGATGTATGCAAATGAGGCTCGTATAAAAGAGCTGTAGTGCTCTGTAGATTCTTCATTTGATTCATTAGTAAACGATGCAAAGCAGAAGCTATTGCGAGAATGTGAACTTTGATCGAGAAAGCCTTGTTAGTGAAGCTGTATTACGTGAACGGCGAATCAGCATCAGATGCTTTGCAAAAATTATGATTTAAGAAAAATCTAAAGAATTGAAAAAGTCCTATCACCTGTTCAGTATTACTAAGGCTTGTCACACGATTTGACACGTACAGTAAGTTATTTGAATTGTGTTTCCCATGCGTTTAGCGCCACCTATAGGCCCCTTTTTTAAACTACAAAATTTTTTTCATGTCGAAAAAGCCCCCCGTCCTAGCAATACTTATGGTACAAACCGTTCCTCAATGCGATGATTTTTCGATTTTTAATTAATTTTTAAGTTTATACGGACTTTTAAAAGACCCTGTATATATATATATAGTATATATATGCGTATATATCGTCGCATCTGATAAACTAAGATTAGCAGAATTATATGATTTGGAAAAAACATACACATATGTATGACCATTTTAACGAAAAATATTTTCGATTTCTTAAGTAATTTAATTTTATATAATTTTTAATTGCTCATATGATGCCATTGATCGCATGATGTCGCGTTTTTATATGCGGTCAAAATGAAGTACTGGAAATATAAAAATCAATATGTTTGAGGTGATAAAAATATTATAGCTCGGTTGTGCATAGGTAATGGCACTCTGCCTCACTAATGAGAAAATATATTATATCATTTTTCTTTATAAACAGCATAATTATAATAAGGTAAAATGCTTACCTTTCTGAGCGAAGGGCGTAGGGCAATTTGACTTCGTTTCCCCTAAAGTCTTAAAAGAAATATCAGTTTATTGTGTTTGGTTACCATCTTGATGTCAGGAATAATTGCGCTTGATTGAAAGAAAAAAATTATTTAATTAGATTCTGCATTTAAAATTACATAGAAGAAGAAACGAGCATTTTGCTCCGTAACAGTACAAAAACATCAACAACACAGAACAGAACATTCGGTTCGTATAAGTGTACCGGTAGTGTCTTATGATGCGCGCGCAGATCACACGATGTAAACACATTCCTTTTCTTGCGGAAAGGCGAGAGTCAGTGTTTCTGGATTTGTCGGTCTTCCGTAGCGAGTAGAGATCATTTATTTCTAACATGAGGGAGATATGGGCAATGGTAATTTTCATTTTGTGATTTGGGAATTTTATTTGTTTTGTGAGAATGCTTTTATTTTAAAACATGGCATTTGTAAATTGAGTATGATGTTACTTGTGTCTGAATTATTTATGACCGTGCTCTTATTTCGGACACGGACAATGCCAAGTTATTTGTTTTAGTGCACATATAGGACACTCATTAGAACAAATAACCGCGAATAATCTTCTTCAGAATACAATAACTGGCCATACATAGTTTCCTTCGCGGATAAACTGCGCATGTCTTTTACCGAGAACAACATTAGTTAGTGGGTATTGCCACGCGTGAAGTATACCATAAAGTACAGCAGTGGAAAAATGAACAACTCCACGTTATGTTACCGTCGTTCGCCGTAGAGCAAATTTAAATATATCATTTGTCAAGGAATAGCGTCTTCTACAAATCCATATGGAAAATTTACAAAAGGACCGTCTTCAAATTGTGCACAAACTACAAAATTTTCAATGGCATAATAAATTCTACATCCCTAAATTAGTCTACATTTAAAATTTTATGAAGTTCTCATCGTTATATCCGGGTACATTACGCTTTAAATAGAGATGATATGCGGATCATCTGCAAATTTAAAACAGCAACAACTGCAAAAACGATATTATTGTAGCATGATCACACTGTTCAAATAGAGTGGATCAAAAATGTATACCCCGCCCCAAGTGTTTAAAGTCAAATTTAATGTATTTCAGCACAGTCGTTCATGAATTATCTTACACGAATAAGATGAATCTGCCTGTCTGTCTGTTTGTGCAATGCCAATCGATATCTACCGCACTTACAGGTCTGTGATTTTTAACACAGCATCTATACCTGAACTAATGCAGATCAAAGGTCTCTTCCCTAATTTTTACTTTCCTTATATACATAATGTATAAGGAAAGTATTGTGACGGGGTCGAAAATTCGAATTCGAGTTTTCGACAGGAGAGCACGTTTCAAACATCCCAGATCACGAATCGAACATTTTTTGGTGATGTCTATGTGTGTGTGTGACAGTATGTGTGTGTGTGACAGTATGTGTGTGTGTGAAAGTGTGTTTGTGTGTGTGTGTGTGTGTGTGTGTCAGTGAGTCTGTGGAGACGATATCTCACGAACGAATGGAGCGATTTGGATGAAATTCGGTACAAGAATCCCAATCCATGGATACTGGATGCCTATTGTTTTAAAACACATTCAAATGTCTAGAACCCCCCTAAATTTTCGAGTGAAATTTTGAAAAAATCGTCAAAAAATCAAAACCGCTAATAAAGTTACACAAATAGGCATTTTTTATGTAATTTTTCATTAGAAAACGATTAACATAAAATTTAGAACGCTAACATGAACAGTTCTCGAGATATTTTACATTTTTCAAAAAAATTATCAAAAAGTCATATAAAATTAAAAACTATATATTTCCTATTGAGAAACATGTTCACTTTTCATATGTAATATCATGCGATAAATTGGGTGACATCATTCTCGTGGATCTAACTCGTTCCATTCATGAGAAAAGATACTTCGAGTAATACTTTTGTATTTGAACGCCAATAGTCATTTATCTGTTATAAGAATAACTTATTTCTCCGTCAGTAAAGCTTGGCGAGATTTTGGCGACGAATTTGGCAGAATGTCGCCAACTTGGCGACTTTTTGAAATGTTGTCAAATTAACGAAAATCTCGCCAAATGGATTAATATGACGCTAAATCAATGAAAGTGACGACTAATTGTCGAAAATTCAATATCTTGGAAAGAATATAAGTATCTACTATAAGAAAAACCTATTTTTTTTACTGTAAAAGTAGTAAATTCATTGCATTATATAAGGAAAGTCATGTGTTGCTCACATCAGATTTTTTAATTAGATTTCTTTTAAGACTAAAAACCTTTTCAAAATGTTCAGCTTGCTATTGCATGGGATATGAATAACACTTGTTGTACGAAAGTTAAAAAAAAGTCCAATATTCAGCTTCAATTTCCTACTATTTTTTACTCATTTTACTAATTGTCCTTTTCCAGGGTAAATTTCCGGTATTTCAATAATTTCATCATATCTCAGGTTCTAATTATGCTTGATCATAACTGTAAAGTCAACACTTCTTAGCTTGAACTATAAAATGGTGCGAACTCGGACCCGAGTGCTTAATGGGGCTATATAATTTTATATTAGTGCACATAATTTTATTTTTGGTATGTAATTTTCCATAGTGCTTGTTATTACTTTCCTTATATATATATATATATATCTATATAGTATAATGTATAAGGAAATAATTGTGACGGGGTCGAAAATTAAAATTCGAATTTTTGACGGGAGAGCACGTTTCAAGCATCTCTGAACACGAATCGAACGTGTTTGAGGTAATGTCTGTGTGTGTATTTGTAAGTATGTATATGTGTGTGTCAGTGAATCTGTGGAGACGATATCTCACGAACGAATGGAGTGATTCGAATGAAGTTTGCTACAAAATTTACAATCAGTATTAATTTTAAACACACTCGACTGTTCAGAACACCCCCAAATTTTCAAATGACATTTTGAAAAAATCATCAAAAAATCAAAACTTTAAATAAAGTTTCGTAAATAATCAGCCCGCTTTACGATCAATGCCCTCCCTGTTTGCTCTTATTTGGGTTTGGTAAAACTGGGATCAAATGTGTTATATTCGTAATTGTGATAAACTATACAACAACTTCGGCGTAACAATCCAAGCTTTTAAAAATAAAGCCACACTAAACAGGTTCGTTTCCCCCAAGAAAACTTGCTTTCAACGATGTATCAAAGATTTCCAAATTTTCTATGAAGTTTTGTGTGCATTTGAATGAATGAAATATTTCTTGTTATGAAGGAAGTACACTACGGCCATACGTGGGGAAACAAAACCTGTAGACATCAACTCCCATCGGCCATTGACTTCGACGAAGTCCAATTTTGTAAAAAGTTATTAGATTATACGGTAAAAGACTCAATTTGGAGAGATAAGTTAAAAAAGGTGCTTTTGTATTGGTACAACATCAGTAACTTACTTACTTGTTCGTCATGGCATTTTTCAACTCGTCAAACAACCCAGAAAGCACTTTTCTAGAGCATTTTCTCACAAAAATGCAAAACTTTAAGAGTCTACTTCCCCAAATCCAGGGGGTAATCCAGGGGGTAAAAAAACGGATTTCAGATTTTAATTCAACCTGGTTGAAATAGTATAACTGAGTTCTTTTCAATGCTCGCAGTGCAATCGGAAGACCGGCAAACTGACAGTGCTTTTTTATATTGGTGATTTAAATGTGCATCCATTTTGCAGTTTTATTTTATATTTTTTATTTAACAACTTGACGATTTATAAACGGCCGCACGTCCCCGAAATTACAAAAATCTGAGATAGAATTATCTACTAAATTTCATGAAATATGGTCGATTAGTATTTTTGAATGGAATGCGTACATACGATTACATTGCAAGTAACAAATACGAACATATACGGAAAGGTATCAGTATTGCAGTAAAATTTACATTCAAATATTATGGAGACTGTCTATATGCACCAATAATATTTTAAAATTATATTTTATATAATGAATTATATCATAAAGTTGCTTGCATAACAACCGAAGGCCTAAGTTCCTGAAAGTTGAGCTGCATACAGCCGCAGCCAATTGTAATTTGACAAACTAACCTATGTAGGCTAATATTCCAAAAGTATGGGCAGCGGGAAATAAAGCTGGTGACTGGGCGATAATACTTAAAAGTTGCAGAAGGGTGTATTTCAATATTATTATTTTATCGTTCCGTAATCCGTAGTGGGAAACCTAATTATCGTACGATCCTGAAATTCGGCACACAGGTATTTCAAGACTCGAATAGGTACACCTCGGGGTTATTTTTTAAATTTCAAATTAGCTTCTCAGTTTTTTTATATTTTACCCCGATTTAGGCTGATATTTACACAAATAAATCTCCTAAATGAATTAAAATATCATCACACCATCGGAAAGGTCGAAGAACGTTTTTTCCAGCAATGTTTGAACCGAATCCGTGAGACAATTCCTTCATATTTATATATATATTTTTTCAAAAATGCGTCGAAATTTACGATTTTTGCTTGATCTTGTATTTATACCCTCGCATCCGAAAAACTGAGATTAGCACAATTTTATAATTTGGTTAACACATCCCCGTATACACGAGTATTCTAACAAAAAACGTTTTCGATTTCTTTTGTAATGTTGATTTTTGTATTTATCCAACTGATCGCATTCTTCCTTCGCAATGGACTGCCTGCACTTCAATGGTTTCCCCGTTCTGAATCAGTTCCATTTCAAAGAAGTGAAAACGGCTGCAATGGGTGGGTAATTGACATTCGAGGAGGACTTCCGGAGAGAGGTATTGAATCTTTTATTTTTTTCTGGTGTTCTGGAGGGTAGGAAACGTCTTAGTGTGTGGTCATAGATGGAAGCCATTTATTTACTCTTCCGTTTTAATTAGAGGTCATTGGAGTGTTGGAAATATAAAAAATAATGTTTTGAGAAAGTTATGAGCAATTGTAATTATCATTTTGTGATTTGGAGATTTCATTTTGCATTGTGAGATTTTTGTTCAGAACAAACGACTTGGAAATTGAGTATAATGTTACCTGTGTCTGTAATATTTAGGATTGCACGCTTATTAAAGACCCAAGCAACTTAGGGTGATTCGCTTTGTGCAGAATAAATAAGAGCAAACAATCATTTATAAAGCATTGATTAGGAAACATTTTCCAACTGAAATGCAATGAAATAAACATCTCTAAATATCTAAAAAAAAATTCTAAATTATTCCAACTAAAATAGACATCTCTAAAATGTGATGCATTCAGTTCTGTATTTTTTAAATTATCACAGAGTTGCAGTAAATTATTATACTTGAAAACTTAAAGCGTCATCTAAAACTACAATACTAGTAACACTAAATGAATTTTTTTCATATGACGTCATCGAAAGCACAATTTACGAAGTGCTAACGATGCTTTTGCAGTTACTATTACATCACAATTATAATATGTCATCATTATAGAAACTATATTCTTTTCTTATCTCGTGTTAAATTAGTTCTTTGAAATTGTTGTAACTATGAAAAACCATTTCATGTTATAGATCGCCTGCTTCTCTGTGTAAAATCAATGAAGGTTTCATTCACATCACTTAAATTTAAGACTCCAGAGCTAAATAATGTTGCATGAAAAAAAATCAGAAATTCCTATACAACTCACTTTACAATCGTTTGATTTATTTACATTCTGCCGGCGATAGTTTAGTGTCAAAATTAGGCTTCGTTGTAGAAATAATCAACGTTTCTATTATTGTATCAAAAATATTGTTATTGCGTCGGCATAGAATTCAGATGCACGGACAATACGTAAAATAAAGCGGTTTTATGACGGATGCAACACTAACTATAAATTTAAACGATCTTTAAACCTCTACGGTACCAGCGGTTAATGGTAGCCGTATTTTATTTTGCAATAAGTTACGTGGTCACTTTATATCATGAGTATAATTATCATTTTAATTTTTATTTAAAAACGACCCATATTATTTTGCTGAATATTTTTTACCCATTTTATGTGATAATTTCAATATTTTTTTTTAAATTTTCGAAGCAATTCGTGAATTTTGATTTCGCTTAAAAACGTTTTAAAAATTAAGTCCTATAGGATTCAATGTATTTCATTTTTTTCAATCCGGATTAAAACCATAACTAAGTGGGTGATATTATTCTTTTTCATTCCAAAACATCTCACAAACCGTCTCACCAACATACTAAAATTCCATTTCTATAAACTCATTTTTACGGCAATTATCGTCCGAGCAAACGGACAGTTGACAAACAGACAGAGAGAACACTTTCCACTATGGTCCAAAGCGTTAAAAATCAACGCGATGCAGAGATTTTTTAGAAAGATATGAATAAAAGCCTGGAAAACTCATTCAACATTAATACTTTACTCATATAAAAAATTAGATATTGCCCTTGAAAATTTTCAATTAATGCAAATATTTAGTTATACTTGCATAATAATCTTATGCAATATTTGCATCATATTCTTAAATTATATTTGCATTATAATCTTAAATTATATTTGCATTAAAACCTTATGCAGATTTTAAGCTTAGGTATTTACAGATGTTATTTGCTATAGCATGGTTTATTTAAATTTTCTTTACTATGAACGGTGCACAAATAATGAGGGGTGGTTCGTTTTTCTTTTCGCAGCTGCACATGCAGACTTAGGACGCCAATTTCCTTGAGTTTCATTTTCTATTGAAACAAGTATCACTTGAACACTCAGCAAAATCACGCCACGTGGTTTTAGAAAGGCGCATACATGCGTGTGCAGCCTTTAATTTGCATTAGTTTCCTATATTAGCAGTTCCACATTTTCGTTTAACTGTATCAAATAGTGATATTTGTTAAATGAAGAATGATTTTTTACTCGGTTCAAGGAAATATATAGTTTGCATGCGACAATGACTGGTGTTAAGAGCATTCCGCTGGAAAGGTTCAATGCAAAGGTAAATATTATGAAGACTCTTTCATATGGTGGCATGTGATGTGTATGCTCCCATGGGTGCCCATAGGGGAGGGCAAGAGAGGGCACTTTCCCCTCCTGGACGTTCAAGGTCACAAAGGTGGGCATCAAGCTAGTCGATTTTGTACGTCTTATCCTTAAGTTTTCCCCCGGCCCCTTGGAATAAGCTCTTTGGGCGCCAATGTATGCTTTATTTTTGACGGAACAATTAAGCATTTTTATCTCTTTTGCACCACTATTTCTTACAGTCAAACGATTTTTTTTGTAAAAACAGTAAGTGATATCTCAATCTTTAGTAAATCCTTAGTGAACCCCAATCCCGTGCGAAATTTGATAGTAATTACATATCAGTCATCTACGTTCAGTCCTGGGTAATAAAAGTTGCAAGGAATATGCAAATTTCTTAATCGAAATTCTCATCTCTAGAATCGGATCGTAAAAAGCCCAGTGATACTACTACTACCAGTAGAATTTAAGGCTGAATCCATAGCAATCATCATCCAAATTCTATCTACAAGCGATTATGCAAAAATAGATGTTTTAAGGAAAATATATGAGTTGAAAATAGAAAAGTGCTAGAAGATGAAACCCTTAATGATAATTAGTGATAGTTAGTATTCCCTTACCGGATTAGAAACTTTATACTAAATCCGTATCAGTCGTCATCTAAGGTGTATCTATAGCCAATTATAATAAATTGATTTTAAACAAAATGAAAATGAACTGGAATTGGTAAAAACCGGAAAAAGAAATCCTTGGTAAATCATCCTATCCATATGAAATTTGATGCTGAATCCGCACGCTAAACATAAAAGCCACGCTAAAATTGTGTTTGGCATACAAAAAAATATAGAAGTTTTCAAATCGAAAACCATGAACTTGATTTTTTAATGCATAAATATTAATATTTTACAATTTTGAAAATTTTCCTATTGTCGCAAATATAGTTTGTACAAATCCATAAAATGTTACACCTTCACACGTACTAATTACCTTTTCTTATATATTAAAGTTGTATCCTGTCTGCCTATGTGAGTCTCATTAATTTAGAAAAAAAATTGTATTGAAATTTAATCTTTTCCCTATTGCATAATATATGTATTGTTCAATATAGTGAATATTATTATATTACTATTTCTATTGTATAATCCATTTCATTTAGTGTTGTATTAATATTTGTTTCCTATGTAGGATATCGGATGTGATCGTGTGATTAATTATAAGAAAGAGAACCTGGGAGACGTTTTATCCAAGGAATTTCCGGTAGTTTGTTATTTTTAAACATTTAATTTAATGGCATGAAATTTCTAAACAACCTTCTAACTTCTATTGGAAAATTTATCATGATTTTTAACAAACACATGTACCTGCGAGAACTTGAACCACCAAACTTCGCCTGAATAATCAACGCACGAACCATTTCACCAAACTCTGACGATTTTACTTTCGTCAATATTTGAAGCGAACCCTACATTCTTCCTCAGACTTCAGATCGAATTGCAATTTCAGATCACTACTACCCATTTATCTGAATTTTCTTTACAGATTAGCACAATCTGTTCGACTTAAATCTCATAATTTAAAAATTGTTGCCAGAAATAGTACGTTGCTCAGAAAAATCTAAATTGGTTTATGTTTTAGATCTCAATACATATAGAACTAAATCCCTGATTTGGTACAATTGTTAAGAACTCGTGTCCCAGTGGAATTTCGAACTAACAATCTTAACCTACTTAATCAGCAATATATCCTATAAGATAGTGAGTTCTATATTTGAAATGGATCTTGCAGTTTTAATCCAAAATTTCAGAAATGGTATTTTAACTTAAAGGAGAGGTATGTATTTATTGTAGATTTTCTAAGAGAAATCAAGTCATAATTATGATATATTCTATAAGAATCCAGTAAAACAGAATGCTATAGATTTCAATTTCACTTTTCCCAATGATGTAGCCAATAGTTTGGGTCGAGTTTTATCATTTTTTAAATCGAAAACACATATACTGTGAAAAGTTGTTTATCGGTATCAAATCTTTATAATTTTTTTTAATTAAAATATATTTAAACTCCCCCCCACACACACTCCAGACCCTTGAAATTCCTCGAAAATATAAAGTTAAATCATTTTTGTTTTTACTTATCAGAAATGTTAATTGCCTATACTGGAAATGATTGTATAATAAGACCCGTTGTGACAAAAATTATTTTTATATCGTGTAACACTTAAGTTCCACTACAGTTCCTTTGAAATTTATATTATCTACTATTTTTCCATATTTTAAATCAACTCTTGTCTTATTTTACCGAATAGTCGAAAATTTTTGCAGAATAACTCAGAATTCTCCACGAGGAGGTGACTGTAGTCAAATTCCATCCACATAACCGCGTTGCCATATATGGTTGCAATGTTCTAATTATTGATACTGGATTATTTCACTATATAGTTTGCTTTGTTTCCGAAGTTGGACATCAACTTTCGGGACACCAATATTGTGGATATAAATATTTTTTGTCCACAAACAGATAAGGATTGTTCTGCTACTAATTTAACTGCCCTTTTGCAGCTTGTGTGTGGCATGGCAGATTCCACAGCTTACTTTCAATAACATCTTTCATTTCAGCCATTTTCTCAAGTTCTGCACTGGATATATGTTTAATTAGTGGATGTTAAGTGTGTGTATATATTCTGCCAATGAGTTTTAAATAGTCATTTGCCTAAAAATCGAGATGACGAATGATAAAATTACGAATTGTTTCATTAAGAAGTGTTCGGGCCTTCATAAGTTCACAATCCTAATATTTTCAGCTAGAGCCATTTATCGGTGAACATGGTAATCATCAGGTTATCTGAATAATCATAAAATCCTTCTTTTGGATTACAGGATCCACTATTAATTTCAGCTTATCGATCAGATATCTTTAATAGTGAAAATCTCCAAAAGATGATGTGCATGAAGGCTTAAGTTCAGTGGAACAAACTTTTGCATATACTTTTAGAACATATTCTACACTAGTACATATTTAATGTGATGTACCAATGACCTGTACTAATGTATAGACTAAGCACTCTGTTTGCTGTTGTAAACCACCTGGCATGAAACAGCTGTCCTTTTGATTTGTTTGTTGCACAATATATTTGGGCAATTTCTGGAAGATATCGCTTGACAGATTTGGTACAACTATTTTTGTCAGTACTAGGTTTATCTACATCTACTATAGCCAGATCAACTGTGATTATTTTAAACTTTACGACTGGTGGTTGCTCATAATGACTCAAGAAGTTTACCTATAGGATCAAAATATGTAAAAGGGCTATCTAGATGCCGTAACAAATGACGCAAATGTAGATCGTTAGCGAACAACTGGCATATCAGCTACTGCGGCGGTTTTCTTATATGCACAAATTATATACATTTTTTGATAAATCAAAAAAACTTTTTCTGTACTTTATATTTTTAGCGAAATTTCACTAGCCTAGTGGGGGTTTCTCCCGGCCATCCACCTTCGGACGAGTCGGCTGGCCTGGGCTTTCGACAAGCCTAGTGGGGAGCTCAAAATATAGTTTTATAAAAAGAAATTACAACCATTTGATACCGATATACAACTTTTTCACCACAGGCGATTACGGTTTAAAGAAAGAATAAAAATCGACCCACTCTTGAAGCTAATACCTATTTGATGCTAATAATCTTAAAAAATATGATGCGAGCAGCGCATGACTTTTCCTCTAAACTCAAATTCATTTTCTATTTATTTCATTAATAATTCATTAAATTGAGTTTATTTCCACTAAATAGCACGCATATTTAACTCAAATGACACTAACTTTACACTTTGAATTGAATTTTCGTTTTTATTTGGTAACTGGACTTATTTTCAAAACCGGCGAAGCAAAAGTGCGAAAAACATAAATATCTCGAGAACGGCTTGTCCTAGAGTAATGGGATTGATCTTATTCTTTTCATCGTCAAAAATTACGTATTAAACAAGCACTGAATTGATACATTTGAGTATAAGTAGTTATATTTTAAATTTTAATGATTTTTGCAGAACGATTTTGCAAAAAAGCAAGTTCCCTTTTTCCGAATCGTACCAAATTCTAATCAACAGCAGGGCAGCCTATAAGTGACTTATCAACCAAATATTGTGAAATTTGCTTAATTAGTTTTCCAACTAGAGTGGATACATACAACTTTAGCGGACCTTTTCAAATGAAAAGGTTGGTCTTTAATTCCGAATTGTACCAATATCTAATCAGCACCAGGGTCACCCACAAGTGACTTTTAATTTTTTTTCAATGTGGTCTATTGGATTTTGAGTTAGAGTGGATACATACATTGCACAGACAGACATACACACAGACAAACAGACCAACAGACACACACAGAGACGTTACGCTAAAAATGGTTTTTTCGTTTTCCAGATGTCCCGAAACGTATAGATATGTCGAAAACTCGAGTTGCAATTTTTGGCAGGATTTCAATACTTTCCCTATATATTACCATGTATTGCAGGGAAAGTAAAATTATGATATGGGCAGCACATGACTTTCCCTGCAGACTTATATTCACTTTCTCTTTAATTTAATTAAATTTTAATTCACTTGTAATTCAATTTTCGTTCTCATTTGATAACTGGACTTATTTTCAAAGGTGGCGTAGAGAAAATAAGGAAAAACTAAAATATCTCGAGAACGACTAGTTCTAGTGTAATGGGGTTGGTCTTATTATTTTCTTCGTTAAAAATTACGTCTTAAACCAGCCTTTAATGGATAGAGTTGAGCATACGTAGTTTTTTATTTAGATTTTAGCGATTTTTGCTGGCTATTTCGCAAAAAAAAAGCAGGTTATTTTTTTCCGAATCGTACAACAATCTAATCAGCACCAGGGTGTCGCATAAGTGACTTATCTACCGAATTTTACGAAATTCGGTCCATTAGTTTTTCAGCTAGAGTGGATACAAGCTTTTGCGGGCCATTTCTAAAAAAAAAGGCGGGTTCTTTTATCCCGATTCGTACCTCAAACTAATCAGCACCAGATTCGCCCACAAGTGGCTGACCAACCAAATTTTATGAAATTCGGTCTATTAGTTTTTTAGTTAGAGCGGATACAAAATCAGCACAGACAAACAAACAGACACACAGACAGTCACACACAGAGACACACAAACAGACGTCACGCTAAAAATAGTTTTTTCGTATTCTAGAGGTCGCGAAACGTGTAGATTCAGCAAAAACTCGAGTTGCGATTTTCGGCATGATTTCAATACTTTCCCTATACATTACCATGTATTGCAGGGAAAGTAACAAGTGTGAAAGATAATATTAGATTGATGCTGGTTGATACGGGGGGAACATGATTTCAAGTTTCCGAACGAGGAAACCAAACCTGACTGCAAGAGCAAACATTTAACACCTTTATGATAAGTTTGGTCTGGCATTGCTGACACAAATTTTATACTTCTTGACCACTTTCATATTTGATTAGTTCCAGCCATGTCGCTGTCACGCTTGTCACGTCTTAAGTGGCACTCTCAACAAACAGATCATGATGACTGTGAATGGCATGACTTTATTGTAGACGATTTTAAAATTTTTTCACATGCAGCAAAACTCCTCTGTTACTTTATTAACAGGACATGCGTCCATTATCCAAGATCTACTTAGCAACGAAAGTTCACGTAGAATTGGTTTCACAACTACTTTTTACTTTATTAACAGGACATGCGTCCATTATCCAAGATCTACTTAGCAACGAAAGTTTACGTAGAATTGGTTTCACACAACTACTTTTTACTTTCCCTGCAATATATGGTAATGTATAGGGAAAGTCTTGAAATCATGCCGAAAATCGCAACTCGAGTTTTCGGCGGATCTACACGTTTCGAGACCTCTAGAATACAAAAAATCTATTTTTAGCTTGACTTCTGCGTGTGTGCCTGTCTGTGCAATGTATGCATCCACTCTAAATCAAAAACTAATTAACCGAATATCATAAAATTTGGTAGGTAAGTTACTTGTGGGTGACCCTGGTGCTGATTTAATTTTAGTATGTTTCGGGACAAAAAAAAACTGCCTTTTTTGCGAAATGGCCCGCAAAAATCGCATGTATCCACTCTAGCTAAAACACTAATTTACCAAATTTCGCAAAATTTGGAAGATAAATCACTTGTAGGTTACCCTGTGCTGATACGCTTCAGGAAAACAGAAACTACTTTATTTTGCAAAATGACCCACAAAAACCATTCAAATATAAAATAAGATATGACCTATGCTTAAATCTATCAATTACATACTTGTTTTATGCGTCATCTTTTACGCTAAAAATGATAAGATTAATCCCATTATCCCAGGTTTAGCCGTTCTCGAGATATTTTAGTTTTTCTCATTTTTGCTACGCCGCCTTTGAAAATACATTCAGTTACCAAATGAAAGCGGTAATTAAATTCAAAGTACAAATTCAGTGACATTTTAAATAATTATGCGTGCCATTTTGTGCCATTAAACTCAATTTTATGAATTATTAAAGAAATAAAGAGAAAACGTATTTTAACCTGCAGGGAAAATCATGTGCTGCCCACATCGGAATTTTTAAACTGGTAGCGAAAAATGAATATGATTCATCGCAAAATGATCTGGATTGCATGAAATTTCTTAACTTCCATTGGAATGAATAAGAAGGGGCACTGACAAGGGGTGGGAGTAAAACGATATATTACATTGAGTCTTCGGGACCGGGTTTATGATAAAAAGTCAATAACTTGTAAAATATGGAATGGGGGCCCGGGCGTTTTTTGCACATTTGCAACGGCACTGTCAGCAAGTGAGTTGATAATATTGCTTCAGACTGCGAAAATTAAATTCAAAGTACAAATTCAGTGCCATTTCAAATAATTATGTGTGCCATTTTGTGCCATTAAACTCAATTTTATGAATTATTAAAGAAATAAAGAGAAAATGCATTTTAACCTGCAGGGAAAATCATGTGCTGCCCACATCAGAAAAAGTGCTTCTTCTTCGAACCACACCGACCGACCTACCCAAAGGTGTAAGGTATCTGTTTGGACGGTTGGAAGTGCCACCGAATTTAGACCGGAGCCTAGAGGGGGAGACATCCACATGGACTTTATCTTCCTTCCCCTACAACCAACTTGTCGAAAGGATTTACGGACACACATGTTTAACGTGATCATACTCCGCGTGAACACGGTGACAGTTTGGGCATAAGCGGGAATAGAACTCTGCTCAACTGAGTGCAATCCCCGCGTGATAACCACTGGGCTGTCGCGCCCCAATGTAAAGTGCTTAAAATAAGTAATATTTAGCAGGGTTAAGATAAAATTTTATCAGCTTTGTTCAGGATGGTGTTTTAGACAACTATTTTCATTTGCTTGGCCCCAAGGTTCTTTCTTTTCTCGTCGAATGTGTTTCAGATTAAACTGTCTTGAGTAACAACAAAACTAGAGTCGGGATTATAGTGACATTATTATGATGCCTTTTTATTTATTAGCATATTTATTGTTTGGCATTTTTACTTATTAGCATTACATTTTTATTTATTAGGATATTTAAATAAAATAATATGCATTATAAATAAAATGATATGATGCTCATATTATTTTATTTAAATATGCTAATACCTTGTTTCTATTTATTTATCCAGAATGGTGTGGATGTCATATGGGAGACTGTTGGAAAACCTGTTTTCGACATTTGTGTGCAAAACATTGCAGAGAAAGGACGATTGTTAGTAATGGGAGCCACAAGTGAATGCCAGACTGAAAGTAAAGAAACATTTAGCGGAACAGTCGCATCGTCAATATTACAGACTGTAAGATTTTGTTTCATAAGAATACATTTTTTTATTATTCGCCAAAGACGCGCAATTAAAATCGAACGTTTATAAAAACGTTCCATTCTAGTTCAGGGTCGCTTGAAACGGGTTTCTCCGTCGAAAACTCGAGTTTGACTGTTCAACCCCGCAGTTCGTATAACAAACAGGAAGTGATCATTGAGTAAGGAACACTGTGTTTCTACAAATAACAAGATTTAAAATTTGCACAAAGGACCATTTTTATAGTTATTGTGGCACTAACTCCGAAATGGCCAAGGGCAACCCCTATTGATCATTACATATTCGGATTCACTGAAACCTTTCATGTATATTTAAAAAAAATAATGAAAAAATGCCCAAAATTGATCGAGAAAATCTCCAAAATCTATTAAGGTTGAGTCTAAAACTCCAACTCTGCAGCAGAACGGGCGGATTCTGATCTAATAGTCTGATTCCGCCAGTATTTAATGCTGTGTGTATTTCAACTATGCGATTTGTTTTAGTGTTACACATCGATGTTTTATTAAAAAAGGTTTATTAAAAAAAGGTGTAAAGTTACCTTACACCTTTCTGGTAGGTCGGACGGTCTGGATCTCAACAACAACAACATCGATGTTTTTAAGTCAACGACCCTACCGTGCTGAAAACACCGGTTCTCGTTAGATCACCGAAGTCAAGCAGCATCGGGCGCGGTTAGTACTTGGGTGGGTGACCACCTGGGAACACCGCGTGCTGTTGGCACATTTCGGGCGTGGTAGCCCGGTGGTTTGCGCGCTGGATTTGCACGCTGCCACAACTGCCGCCGTGTTCATGCGGAGTACGATCACGTTAAACATGTGGGTCCGTAAGTCCTTCCGAAAGGTTGGTGATAGGGGAAGGTTACGGTCCCTATGGATGCCTACCCCACTGGGTTCCGGTTTAAATTGTGTGGCACTTCCCGGCCGTCCAAACGGTTACTTTACACCTTTCTGGGTATGTCGGACGGTCTGGGTCTCAACAACAACAGCATCGATGTTTCTGAATCATCGACGAGTTAGGTAAAGTGTTCGATGTGTTTATCATAGACGGTTTTAAAAAACAGGGGCTTTCTTCCATTAACTTTGGGAATAGTCCTGATCAGAGTAGCAATCGTAAAATTTTGAATGAAATTTGATAGCAGACTCAATATTGCACGAATAAAACTAGAATTTTGCGTATTGATGTTTCAAACGCAGCTGTATCGAATCGTATCAAACTAAACAGCTGTTTTATTCATCATTTTTATGAATATTAATTTAATTATTGATAAAAAATGTTCCAAATTTGTTTGAATATTAAAATGTACGTGATTTTTGCTTGGAGGTTTTAATTAGAAAAGTATGCAAAAACAATTGTTTTGGAAAATCCATTTATTGATTTATTGATTATATCCCCAAAACTGTAAAACCCATTTAACAAATAAGTTAGCAAAATTCAGATACGCCTAACTATAATGAAAATTCCTTTAAAAATATTAAATTTTTCTTTCAATCCACTTGAAAACTTCTATAAAATCTGAATATGTATGACCTATGAGTGCTGCCTTTGAGGATTTTAAAGTTAGTACAAAAGTAACTATGAAGACGGGCCCCCTTCAGCTTTTTAATTTTTTTTTTATTTTTTTTTTTTTAAGCTGTACATAGGGAAAGTAATACAAAAAAGAAAAATTAACTGAGAACGAAGGCAAAACAACTGGAAAACACATTCGGGAAATCCGTTTGGAAAACAATTGAACGCACATACATTTGATGATATACGTTACATTAATTGTATATAAACTTCTATCTATAAACCTTTTCCGAGGCTTTTGACGGGGTAAACCTAAATGGACTGACACTCCACGTCATTACAAATTATTTATCCAGCTTTCTCCAAAGTATGTTCCGCGGAACCCAGAGGTTCCTCTACAGTATTCCAAAGGTTCCGCAACAGTAGTCC
Organism: Amaurobius ferox; assembly: GCA_951213105.1. Taxonomy (NCBI): domain Eukaryota; kingdom Metazoa; phylum Arthropoda; class Arachnida; order Araneae; family Amaurobiidae; genus Amaurobius; species Amaurobius ferox. Next base: position 84,630,478 of record OX578151.1, on the reverse strand, counting down.
AGAGGTTCCGCTACAGTATTCAAGAGGTTCCGCAATAGTATTCCAATGGATTCGCAACAGTATTACAGAGGTTTCGCAATAGTATTACAGTGGTTCCGCAACAGTATTCCAAAGGTTACGCAACAGTATTAAAGACGTTCCGCAACAGTATTCCAGAGGTTTCGCGACAGTCTTCAGAGATTTCGCTGCACAATTAAAGACGTTCCGCAACTGTATTTCAGAGGTTCCGCAACAGTATTTCAGAGGTTCCGCAACAAGTTTCCAGAGGTTCCGCAACAAGTTTCCAGAGGTTCCGCAACAAGTTTCCAGAGGTTCCGCAACAAGTTTCCAGAGGTTCCGCACCAGTACTTCAGAGGTTCCGCAGTATTTCACAGATTCCGCAACAGAATTCAAGATGTAGGTTCCGCTACAGTATTCAAGAGGTTCCGCAATTGTATTAAAGACGTTCCGCAATAGTATTCCAAAGGTTCCGCAACAGTATTAAAGACGTTCCGCAACAGTATTCCAGAGGTTTCGCAACAGTCTTCAGAGATTTCGCCGCACAATTAAAGCTGTTCCGCAACTGTATTCCAGAGGTTCCGCAACAAGTTTCCAGAGGTTCCGCGACATGATTATTTAGTGCAAATTAAAAATAAAAAGGAGAAACGCGAAAAATTATGAATAGATAATGTGCACCACAATGAACTTGTTCTCATTTTGGGGTTCCGCCATCAAATTGAAGTTCGAAAGTCTTCTTCGACCACAAAAGTCTGACAAACGCTGCATTAATTAATCTTATCTCATTGATAGTCGCTGCATTAATTAATCTTATCTCTAGTTAAAATTTATAATAAATGAGATGCAATGGAAAGTAAAAATAGAAGGTAAAATATCATAGCATCATTCAGTAACTCATAAATTTTTAAAGCCCCGTTCTATAGCTTCTGCAGCTAGCCCCTATTACCTCATAAATCATAAATCTATCATATCTTCGTAATTCTAACATTATCAGGACGCTATTCCTTTCTTCGCCATTAGTAATAAAGGTTCAGTATTGTAAACAATTAAAACATAATCAGAAGCTAAAAATTCAGCTAAATGTGCAGATAAAAGATTAATTTTAGATAGAAGCCAAAATACTTCGTTAATTTCCTTATTGATATGAATTTAAGTCAAATGACAATTAACAGGAGAAGAATAAAATTTAATGTGGGTCTGCGCCCTTTGCAATTTTTTAAGCTATCGTGTTTTAAACTATTTTTTATAAAAATCAAATTCAAAACATCTTAAAAATGAGAACAAATGAATACATCCTATCAATATTGTTTTCATGTATCCTCTTGAATTGTGGGTGTAATCTCAAAATATAAGAATCAGTTCAATTTTCGGGATACCTAAAACTTTTATTTTAAAATACTAATAAATGAAAACTGGATCAATATACAGTAAATAGCTTGATAACTATCATATAGGATCATTAACAACTGCCAGATGCATTAAAACACCAATTATATGTTTAACTAATTTGCGAAATATCAGATACCATTCTCAAAATACTGACGCGCCTCACAATTGAATTTAGATCCTATATCGTCACCTACTCTCCAACTGAATGATGGCTTCCTAATATACTGTCCATAAAAATTCCAGAAAGTGTTCGAATCCCTGAAACTAGTCGATATTTTAGAAGGTTTTAGTAGATTTGGAAACTGGCCAAATTCTGTCAACCCTACTGTCATGTAATAGAATGCCTTCCAATGAAAGTGGGAAAGTGGGAGTTTCCCTTGTGGGTAGTTAATACGCCGCAAAAACATTTTTTTTACATTCGTCACATTACATAGTTGAGTCGATTGGACAACAATTATTTAGCCGCAAAAGCATTTTTTGTATTCGTCACATTGCATAATTCAGTCTATTGGACTGCACTTATTTAGTCGCAAAAACATTTTTTTGTATTCGTCACATTACATAGTTGAGTCAATTGGACAGCAATTATTCAGCCGCAAAAGCATTTTTTGTATTCGTCACATTGCATAATTCAGTCTATTGGACTGCACTTATTTAGTCGCAAAAACATTTTTTTGTATTCGTCACATTACATAGTTGAGTCGATTGGACAGCAATTATTTAGCCGCAAAAGCATTTTTTGTATTCGTCACATTGCATAATTCAGTCTATTGGACTGCACTTATTTAGTCGCAAAAACATTTTTTGTATTCGTCACATTACATAGTTGAGTCGATTGGACAGCAATTATTTAGCCGCAAAAGCATTTTTTGTATTCGTGACATTGCATAATTCAGTCTATTGGACTGCACTTATTTAGTCGCAAAAACATTTTTTTGTATTCGTCACATTACATAGTTGAGTCGATTGAACAGCAATTATTTAGCCGCAAAAGCATTTTTTGTATTCGTCACATTGCATAATTCAGTCTATTGGACTGCACTTATTTAGTCGCAAAAACATTTTTTTGTATTCGTCACATTACATAGTTGAGTCAATTGGACAGCAATTATTCAGCCGCAAAAGCATTTTTTGTATTCGTCACATTGCATAATTCAGTCTGTAGGACTGCAATTATTTAGCCGCAGAAAAATGTATTGTATTCGTCACATTATATAGTTGAGTCGATTGGACAGCAATTATTTAGCCGCAAAAGCATTTTTTGTATTCGTCACATTGCATAATTCAGTCTATTGGACTGCACTTATTTAGCCGCGAAAACATTTTTTTGTGTTCGTCACATTACATAGTTGAGTCAATTGGACAGCAATTATTTAGCCGCAAAAGCATTTTTTGTATTCGTCACATTGCATAATTCAGTCTATTGGACTGCAATTATTTAGCCGCAAAAAATGTATTGTATTCGTCACATTACATAGTTGAGTCGATTGGACAGCAATTATTTAGCCGCAAAAGCATTTTTTGTATTTGTCACATTACATTATTCAGTCTATTGGACTGCAATTATTTAGCCGCAAAAACATTTTTTTGTATTCGTCACATTACATAGTTCAGTCGATTGGACAGCAACTATTTAGCCGCAAAAGCATTTTTTGTATTCGTCACATTGCATAATTCAGTCTATTGGACTGCAATTATTTAGTCGCAAAAATATTTTTTGTATTCGTCACATTATATAGTTGAGTCGATTGGACAACATTTATTTAGCAGCAAAAGCATTTTTTGTATTCGTCACATTACATAATTCAGTCTATTGGACTGCAATTATTTAGCCGCAAAGGCATTTTTTTTTGTATTCGTCACATTATATAATTGAGTCGAAAGGACTGCAATTTTTTAGCCGTTTCCTTATATAATTCGCCTAGTAAAATGTAAAATAGCTAGATTTTATTCCTATTATATGACGGAGTGCACTAATTTATGTAAATTATTTCTTTTCATCCGTCACTATGCTACGCTTGAGCTACTAAAATTTCCAGACAAACCCATATCGCTCACCTCTCCGGGCCAATGTTATTAATTATTATACGACCCCTGATGGCTGTACGACGAAGTTGAAAAGTTTAAATGTCTTTTTGGCCTCTTTAGATGCCTTTGTAGAGAATTTTTACTTAATTTGTCAAAAGTGACTTACCTCAAACTTAGAGTACCTGATATTTCGACCTTTCAGTCCAGAAGCAATAACACAGGACACCACTGTTTAAAATATAACTTAGATTATTGGGGACTTCACAGAAATTATAGCAGCTTGCTGTTTAAAGAAACGGACAGCATATACACTAATTGTTATTGCACACTCCCAGAATAACTGACAAATATTCAAGTTACTTCAATATACTAGTCTGGTGATAAGCCTTACATGGATACGCATTTACGAAGCTCCTATGCTTACCCCGGCTTTCTGTTACTTCGCCCCGTTTTGGGACCAAATCTCGAATACTAGACTATCCCTAGTTATCGTTGTATCGAATGGGTTTTCCTCCCGCTCACTACTCGAATTCTTCATCGTTTACTCAAGAATCCTTCCTCCATTCCAAGAACCCACTACTCAAGAACCCTCTACCCAAGAACCCTTTACTCAAGAATGAAAACCTGACGATCCGAAATATATTCCTAATCCACCGTAGGAATGCAGAAAATGCTGATTAAGTCAGTTAGTCGTCTAACAATCGAACCAGTTAGGATGGTTAGTTTAAGGAAACATAGATTATAATGCAAACTGAGGGAAATAATAATCGAAAGGTTATTTAGACCTCACAAGGTGCATTGTCAATTTTTGAACGACGTTTATGCTTTTTTAACGAAGCTTAATCACTATACCATCACTAATAAAAGGCAATAAATTTACGACAATCCAAAGCCGCTAACAAAAAAACATACGAGTATTAAAACTCCCTATATTCAAAATAAAAAATATTGACTTAATAATTTCTACGAAAGCAACAAGTAATATCAGAGCTGTTAAACTTAAAATAAATCACCTAATTTGCTGCTAAATAGTAAAAAATCTGATGTGGGCAGCACATGACTTTCCCTGCAAACTTATATCCACGTTCTATTTATTTCAATTAAATTTAATTCACTTTTAATTCAATTTTCGTTCTCATTTGATAACTGGACTTATTTTCAAAGGTGGCGTGGAAAAATACGAAAAAAACTAATATATCTCGAGAACTGCTAGTCCTAGTGTAATGGGGTTAGTCTTATTCTTTTCTTCGTTAAAAATTACGCATTAAACAAGCATTTAATGGATATATTTGAGCAAACGTAGCTTTTTAGTTTAGATTTTGACAATTTTTGCGGGCCATTCTGCAAAAAAAGGCAGGTTATTTTTTTCAGAATCGTACCAAAATCTAATCAGCACCAGGGTGACCTATACGTGGCTTATCTACCGAATTTTGTCAAATTCGGTCCATTAGTTTTTCAGCTAGAGTGGATACAAGCTTTTGCGGGCCATTTCGCAAAAAAAGGCGGGTTCTTTTATTCTGAATCGTACCCAAAACTAATCAGCACCAGCCCCGCCCACAAGTGACTTACCTACAAAATTTTGTGAAATTCGGTCCATTAGTTTTTTAGTTAGAGTGGATACAAAATCTGCACACACAGACACACAGACACACAGACAGACACACACACAGACGTCACGCTAAAAATGGTTTTTTCGTATTCTAGAGGTCTCGAAACGTGTAGATCCGTCGAAAACTCGAGTTGCGATTTTCGGCATGATTCCAATACTTTCCCTATACATTACCATGTATTGCAGGGAAAGTAAAAATGTAAAATATTGTAAAAAACCTATGTATCAACCGATTTATAAGAACACAAAAACAGTTTCCTTCCTTAGTATATAATAACAGGTCAACCTCTTTAACAAGTAAAGCCAGGCGTCAGTCAATATACTCCTGTTTACAGAAGACATATACCCAGCTTATAGAAGACAATTGTTGTCTTTATATATGTTTTTGTAAGTTTAAAACGTTGTTTATTTGTCATCCAAAACCATTTGCTACAGTTACGAAATTATTTTTTCCAGTGTTTTAACGATGAATTTTAGTTAAATTAAACTCAATTTATCAAGATATTAAATTATCTTCAACTTGAAGACATTCTCAAAAGACATTTTTCAAATATTTTTCTCCGAGTTGCCGGTGATATTTTTTTTTCCAAATTGGCAAATATCTCCATATTGTCACCAAGTGGGTAACACAGACAATAGGGACATGTAATATATAGAGATTATATATGGGTGATTATATAGAGATTATATAGGGGTGATTATATAGAGATTATATAGTACATAGCGATTTTATAGTATAATTAGGTTCTAAAGCTATTTATAAAATGTAAATATCCTAATTTTACACCATCTTTGACAGATCTTCAACAAAGGTGCGTCCATCATTGGAGGCAATATTGATACTCTAAAAGAGTACTTTCAAGAATCCCAAAAACTACTTGTTGACTTGTATCATCAAGGAAGGATCAGGCCAGTTTATGACTTAGGTAACCAGGATGAACAGTTCGTCGGACTTGAAGGAATTATACAAGCCGTGGAGGTGAGAAAAATTATCATATGTCAAATGTCATGCCATTTATAAAAGAGGCAGAACAATCATACCACGAAACCTCACAACTCAAGGGGAGGGAGAGAAATATATCGTGTAAGAAAGTTAAACTAAATAACGATTTTAATTAAATTATTTTTCTCGTGAGAAATGCCCAGAACTAGAAGTTCCACTGGTGCGAATCAAACCAAAATGCGTTCCTCAAATATAACATTTACCTTATCGCAACTCAAAAGCGATATTTCAAATCTTTGATATGTGTGTTATTTTAAGATGATTATTTACCCAATAAGTTACAAGCTGTTTTTTCTTGGTTGTCTCGACGTAGCTTGTTCGTTAGAAAAATGCGGGACGTAAGTTGTTGGGAATTGGTTCTGTTCTCAGCTCAGGCGATACTGTCAAACTGTGCGTTTGGGGGTTTCGCGGTAACTGTCATATGTTATAAAGACAATGTAAACTATATTACATAAAATATGGACTATATAAATTATCAAACTGAGGTTAAAACTACTAATCTTTGATGCTACTAATCTATCATCTGCGAAAATTCCGGAAAATATGTTGAAAAGGGTTGGCATTAAAATTAAGTACATTGCAAATATAATGCCTTCTTTAAAAAATCTGATGTGGACAACACAAGACTTTCCTTATATAATGCAATGAATTTACTACTTTTACAGTTAAAAAAAGTTATTCTTATAGTAGATACTTATATTATTTCAAAAGTATTGAATTTTCTTGAATTAGTCGTAATTTTCATTGATTTAGCGTCATTTTTATCCATTTGGCGACATTTTCGTTAATTTGGCAGGCAGCATTTAAAAATGCCGTCAAGTTGACAACATTCCGCTAAATTCGTCGCCAAATCTCGCCAAGCGTTATGGACGGAGAAATAAGTTATTCTTACAGCAGATAAGTGACTTTTGGCGTTCAAATACAAAAGTATTACTCAAAGTATCTTTTCTCATGAATGGAACGAGTTAGATCCACAAGAATGGTGTCACCAAATTTATCACATGATATTGCATAAGAAAAGTGAACATGTTTCTTTAACAGTTAATATATATTTTTTTAATTTATGGGACTTTTTGATAAATTTATTTGAAAAATTTGCAATATCTAGAGAACGGTTCATGCTAACGTTCTAAAATTTATGTCAATCGTTTTCTAAGGAAAAATTACATAAGAAATGTCTATTTGCGTAACTTTATTAAAGGTTTTGATTTTTTGGTGATTTTTTCAAAATTTCACTCGAAAATTTAGGAGGGTTCTGGACATTTGAATGTGTTTTAAAACAATAGGCTTCCAGTATCCATGGATTGTGATCCATGTATACTGGAAGTCCAGTATACATATACTTCCAGTATCCATGGATTTTTGAACCGAATTTCATTCGAATCGTTCCATTCGTTCGTGAGATATCGTCTCCACAGACTCACTGACACACACACACACATACTTTTACACACATACTTTCACACGCACACACAGGCATCACCAAAAATATTATATATTCAATAAATTCGAGTTATAATTCACCAAAAATATAACTCGAATTCGAATTTTCGACTCTGTCACAATACTTTCCATATACATTATGTATATAAGGAAAGCAATTAAAAAACGACCACTTGTTATTTCCAATGCTAAGCTACACGAAAAGACCAAGACAAAAACAAAATCATAGGAAATGAAATGAAGAAGTTGGACTTCAGGTGAACATATTTTCGCATGCCTAGAATATCCTAGAAGTGCTCTGACTTAAGCTTTAAGTTGAAAGAAGTCCAAGGGCAGACTGATATTGGCATGTAAGAGAATTGTCTAATATAAAAGCAATAGTGCTGGATGATGGAGCTGGGGTTAAGCTAAGCTAGGGCAATGGCATGAGAGAAAAGGGGGTGAAAACAAGACTGAGGTCTGATGCCCCTGCTGTTCGTAAAAAGAATGATGACGATGACGCAGTCAGTTATGCTTCAACATCAGCATTGGCATAGGTGATTCGAGTTCGTATGATTTTTGACCAATTGTTCACAATTCTTTCTTTTTACTTTCCCTGCAATACATGGTAATGTATAGGGAAAGTATTGGAATCATGTCGAAAATCGCAACTCGAGTTTTCGACGGATCTACACGTTTCGAGACCTCTAGAATACGAAAAAACTATTTTAGCGTGATGTCTGTGTGTGTGTGTGTGTGTGTCTGTGTGTCTGTCTGTCTGTCTGTGCAGATTTTGTATCCACTCTAACTAAAAAAGTAATTGACCGAATTTCACAAAATTTGGAAGGTAAGTCACTTGTGGGCGAATCTGGTGCTGATTAGTTTTGGGTACGATTCGGGATAAAGGAACTCGCCTTTTTTTGCGAAATGTCCCGCAAAAGTTTGTATCCACTCTAGCTGAAAAACTAATGGACCGAATGTCATAAAATTCGGTAGATGAGTCACTTATAGGTCACCCTGGTGCTGATTAGATTTTGGTACGATTCTGAAAAAAATAACCTGTCTTTTCTTGCAAAATGGACCGCAAAAATTGTCAAAATCTAAACTAAAAAGCTACGTATGCTCAAATATATCCATTAAATGCTTGTTTAATACGTAATTTTTAACGAAGAAACGAATAAGACCAACTCCATTACACTAGGACTAGCCGTTCTCGAGATATTTTAGTTTTTTTGTTTTTCCGCTACGCCACCTTTGAAAATGAGTCCAGTTAGCAAACGGGAAAGAAAATTTAATTAAAAGTGAATTAAATGTAATTAAAATAAAGAGAACGTGAATATAAGTCTGCAGGGAAAGTCATGTGCTGCCCACATCAGATTTTTACTTTCCCTGCAATACATGGTAATGTATAGGGAAAGTATTGGAATCATGCCGAAAATCACAACTCGAGTTTTCGACGGATCTATACGTTTCGAGACCTCTAGAATACGAAAAAACTATTTTTAGCGTGACGTCTGTATGTGTGTCTGTCTGTGTGTCTGTCTGTATGTCTGTGCAGATTTTGTATCCACTTTAACTAAAAAACTAATGGACCGAATTTCACTAAATTTTGTAAGTAAGGCACTTGTGGGCGGGGCTGGTGCTGATTAGTTTTGGGTACGATTCGGAATAAAAGAACCCGCCTTTTTTGTGAAATGGCCCGCAAAAGCTTGTATCCACTGTAGCTGAAAAACTAATGGACAGAATTTCACAAAATTCGGTAGATGAGTCACGTATAGGCCACCCTGGTGCTGATTAGATTTTGGTACGATTCGGAAAAAATAACCTGCCTTTTTTTGCAAAATGGCCCGCAAAAATTGCCAAAATTTAAAATAAAAACCTGGGTATACTTAAATATAGCCATTAAATGCTGGTTTAATACGTAATTTTTAACGACGAAAAGAATAAGACCAACCCCATTACACTAGGACTAACCGTTCTCGAGATATTTTAGTTTTTCGTACCTTCCCTACGCCACCTTTGAAAATAAGCCTGGTTACCGCATGAGAACGAAAATTGAATTAAAAGTGAAATAAATTTAGTTAAAATAAAGAGAACGTTAATATAAGTCTGCAGGGAAAGTCATGTGCTGCCCACATCAGATTTTTTAAAATCATAATCAATCATGTAAGTTGACAGATTTGAGTGAGTTCTGCAACGGAATACGAAGAAAAAATGGCTGCAATGTACCTTTGATCCAAATGTACATCTGTGATAACTGATCAATGAAGTATTTGGTCAAATTCCTGATCCATAATAAATCACGCGATCCTAATTTTAGGAACGGCTCCTACTGTAAGATTATGTGAGTATGAACCCTGGTCGTTACAGCGTCTTGCAGTCTGAGTAAAATTTGAAACCGTTTATGTGGAAGAACTTGGTTTGACTGTTTCTTAGAGGTTCGAATAATTTTAATGCATAAATATTTTTCTTGATGCCATTAAACGTATCTGTTATTGTATGCTGCTGCAGTGTGTATAATAAGTGTGGAATACAGTACATAGTTGCTATTATTTGGTATAAGAGTATAATCCTAATTTTGGACAAATTTGTTAAATTTTATTCTAAGATTTTTCTGTGTTGCGAAGTACACTTGCTTCTATAACTATGACATAATGTTATTATGTTTAATTATTTAAATTTTGGTAAAAATCAGTAACGATGTATTTATATAACATTCTAACATTTTTAAAACATCTGCCTAATCTATACATTAAATCGTGTTTTGTCTCTTGTGGTAATCTTGTAATAGAAAATTATTGATGTTGTGTTATATAAATTATACATTTTATTGCAGTATTTATTCAGTGGACGGAACGTTGGAAAAATCATTGCAAGAATTTATTGATTTTGATGACAGTTTCTTGAACATATTACTCTACGTTCCCAAATCATGAAGAATAATCTGCATATATATGCAAACATACCTTATAATCTCTGTATGGGAGCAATAAAATGTAATTCAAATTAAATATATGTGTAGTCTCTGTCAGTTGTTTTTTATCATACAATATTATTATTTTCTAATCATTATCAGTGATATTTTGAGGGGAATTGAACTGTACACACCGGTATATATGCAGCCCTTGTCAAATTGTGAGTCATGTTAGAAATCAATTATAAAATGCCTAAAGTGAGACGTATCTCGATTAAACTTTCTCATACAATCGTATTCCATGTATTTTTTTTGTAGTTGCATCGTAATTATTATTAGAATGTAAGCGAAAATATGTTCTCTTTTTGAAATTCAGAACTCTTTTTGAAATTTTTTTTTAATGTTTTGCTCAGTTTTTTAAGATTCTTTTAGCAACACAACAGCATAGTGACGCTTATGAACAATTTTGGCTTATATATGTAAATTAAATCTATTTTGATTCCTTTATCATGTTTAGCATAGTTCTGCACATTATCAATCCACTCATGTAATATATACTAACATCATTGTTCTGTGAATTATAATTGTTTTAGGAATTATCATTGATGTTTTAAATATTACAAATAAATAATAAAAATTCAAATAATGTGAGTTCTAACCATGAGAAATTCTAAAAATTATATCTAGTTCAAATTTTTTCTCATAATGAATCAACGCACAAAAGTTTACAGCAATATTCGTTCTTGAGTTGGCATGTCTACACCTCACATGAATACACACTTGCAAACACAAACGTGCACATATTTCCAAATATATTATAGTTTCAGCAGATCTTAAAACGTGTTCTTATCCGTCAAAATTATTCTCAATTTTTTTAAAAAGCAATACTTTTCCTCAATACAACAGTGTGAGAAAATAAAAATACCGACATCATAGATTTAAGCTTATTTACATCGCAAGTAATGAGCTACCAAAATGAATAATAACAACGGGTGTGCTACACAAAAATGTTCATTTATTTTAAATAATTTACATATTGAAACATAATTTTAAAAAGTATTGACTCCAAAAATATTTATTTACTGCAGATTGTCTTTATCATTTTAAACAGTAAAAGAAAATTAATAGCAGTAAAGAAAATTATTGAATTGTAGAAAAATGCATTTTGAATAAACATTGAAAAATTATCGTTATGTGATACATATTAATGTCACTAATTTAATTTACTTTTCTCGTTTCTTCTTGATATTTACCAGAAATTTCTGTAATGTTAAGCAATACATAATGTTCTGTATTAAACCTTCCCTTGAAGTTTACACTATAAAACCGATATCAAATGATACCACTTTGGCTAAGCTACATACAGTATCTTTCGTTGCAAATAAGCACTGTTATAGATATATTCATAACGAGCTTTCAGCATAACTTGACTAAGATCTTGCCGATGCTATTTCCACTATGTAGATACTGAAAGTATAATTAAAAAGAGTAAATATGTGTAATTAAAAGATATAATATAGATAAAAAAAATAGCTACATAACATTATATTGCTAAACGATGTAGTTATATGTTAATCCCATAAAATGACAAAGTGTATAAAGTTAGGAAGAAAAACCAATCCCACACATTTTATGCCATCCGTCTTCTGGACTGGCTCTCATTAAACCCCGGACATACTCGTGCTCTACCTAGTTACAGTAAAGACAAGAAAGATCAATCATGCATAAAGCATTGATTATGAAACACTTTCCAACTGCAATGCAATTTTATTTAAACATCTCTAAAATGTGATACATTCATATGTGTAATATATTTAAAATTATCACAATACTACAATAATTTATTATATTTGAAAACTTGAAACTTCATTGAAAAAATGAACTTTATTCAAATGACGTCATTGAAATATAAATCGCCTGGCTCCTATGTAAAAGCTGTAAATACTTCATTTATACACTTTTATTCCATTCCTTTCATTCATCACAATACTACAATAATTTATTTCATTTAAAAACTTAAAACTATGGAGGTACTAGTAATTTAACTCTATGCTTAAAAATCCGTCTGCTTCTATATGTAAAATCAATGAATGTTTCATTCATATCGGCTATATTGCAGACTCCAGAGCTAAATAATTTTGCGTTATTCAGCAATTCTTATAAAACTCATGTTACATCTTTATGTGTTTACATTCCCCATAACTCGCATTTGGGCTTCGTTGTACAAATAATCAAAGTGTGATGATCATTTAAACACAAATATATTGTAATTGCGTTGCTTCAGAATGTAGATGCACAGAATTTAAGCAAAAATAATGCGGTTTTAGGACGGATACAACACTAAATATAAATTAAAAAGAACTTTAAAAATCACGATTTTGACATAAGATAGATGCCATATTTTATTTCGAAGTGGATCACGTGATTTCTTCATATAATATGGGTGTAATTATTATTTTAATTTTAATTTTAAAAATTACCGAGCATATTTTGCTGACCTTTTTTTCATATTTTTTATGGAATAATATTTTTTATGGAGTAATTTGAATGATTCCTAAAACTTTTGAAGCAGTTTGTGAATTTTAAATTCGCTTAAAAAATGTTTGAAAAATTAGGTCCAGTAGTGTTCAATGTATTTCATTTCTTCAACCCGGGTTCAATTCAAAACTAATTGGGTGATATTATAGATTTACATTCCCATATGTTTCACAGATCGTCTCAACAACATACCAAAATTTCATTTGGATTAAAGCCATGTTTACGGAAGTTATCGTGCGAACGGACAGACAGACAGACAGAATGAACAAAGTCATAAACACTTTTCAACTATGTCAAGTGTTGTCAACTATTTTCAACTATGTCAATATGTCATACACTTTTCAAGCGTTAAAAATGGACTAAATCCAAAAATGTTTTCTTTGTAACACTTTACAACAAAGTTGACAGAGAGACAGACAGCCACACAGAATAAGCAAAGACATAAACACTTTTCAACTATGTAAAGTGTTAAAAGATGATACACATTTAGTTTGAGTTATTTTGTATCACAGTGTGAATTAAGAATTAGTATGGTCGGTTACTTATTTTCGGGACAAAAACAAACAAAACAAGAAAGATCAATCATGCTTAAAGCATTGATTATGAAACACTTTCCAACTTCAATGCAATTTTATTTAAACATGTCTAAAATGCAATACAGTCCTCGATAATATTATAAAACTTATCACAATACTACATTAATTTATTATATTTGAAACCTTAAACCTTCATCGAAAAAAATTAACTTCATTCAAATGGCGGCATTAAAGTATAAATTGCCTGGTTTAAATATCTCTAAAATGTGATACATTCCTCGGTAATAATTTTAGAATTATCATAATACTACGATAATTTATTATATTTGAAAACTTCATCGAAAACAATTGAAATTCATTCAAATGACGTCATAAAAAAATAACACGCCTGGCTCTCTCTATAAAAGCAACATTTCATTCATAAATAATTCCCCCATTCATGTCATTCATCACAATACTATAATAATTTATTTTATTTAAAAATTAAGACCATTGAGCTACAAGTAAGTAATCTCTATGCGTAAAACTTCATCGAAAAATATCGTCCTTCTCTTTCTAAAATCAATGAATATTTCATTCATATCAGCTAAGCAGACTCCATGGACTAAATTATTTTGTGTTAAAGAATTACAGCGATTCTAATACAACTCATTCTATATATTTTGCTGTTTACATTTTACATAGGTGAAAAATAGGCCTAATAGTAGAAATAATCATATTTGGATGAGCATTTAAACTGAAATATATTGTCATTGCGTTGTTTTAGTATGTAGATGCACAGAATTTAGGCAAAATTAAAGTAGTTTTAAGACGGATACAACACTCAATATGAATTAAAAAGAACTTTAAAAATCATGATTTTGACACAAGATGGATGCCATATATCATTTTGAGGTGGGTCATGTGATCGTTTCATATCATGGACACGTGATCGCTTCATATAAGAGGAGTTATTATTATTTTAATTTTTATTTAAAAAACTACTGAATATATTTCGCTGAATTTTTTTTTATATATTTTATGGAACAATTTGAATATTGCCTAAAATTTTCAAAGCAATTTGTGAATTTTAAATCCGCTTAAAAAATGCTTGAAAAATTAGGTCCCATAGGGCTCAATGTATTCCATTTCTTCAACCCGGGTTCAATCCAAAACTAATTGTGTGATATTATTCATTTATATTCCCATAGGTCCTATAGACCGTCTGAACAACATACTAAAATTTCATTTTGATTAAGTCATTTTTACGGCAGTTATCGTGCTAACGGACAGACAGACAGACAGACAGACAGACAGAATGAACAAAGTCATAAACACTTTTCAACTTTGTTGTAAAGTGTTAAAAAAAAGAAGCTCTTTAGAGACAAAAAAAGTCAACAAGACCAAATATGAAAAAGCTTATATCATGTAGCTAAAAAATAAATTATATCAAAAATATGCAACAAATTTGAGAAAACTTTATGTTATAAAAATAAATATAAAAAAAAACGTGCTCCAAATTCTCTAAAATTTATATAACATGTACATAAATGAGATAAATACTCCAAAACACAGACCTTTAAAATGCCATCATATTTATCAATGTTTCGAAACGGGAATTGCCAGAGTTAATGCAGAATTGATTTCCGCATATTTTAGAGCGGTTATTTTAGATGAAATTGTATATGATGAAACTAATTTTATATATTAAGTTTATCACGTTTAAATATTAAAATTATAAAATATAACTGTTTCATTAAAATATTTGACTATTCATCTACAAAAACGTCTCGTACACACACACAAAAAAAAAAATCTAACGATTCAAACATTTTAAAAATATACTGAAGGAGTGTAGTGAGTATTTATAAACTCTGACCATCGATAATGCGCACGATCGACATTAAATCAAACTGAAATAAGTTGTTTGTAAATGAAATCCTCATAAATAATTGTTAAGTTAAAAATTTAAATAGAATTTCACGAGTCCAGATGGCATACGGAGTACGATCACGTTAAACATGTGGGTCCGTAAGTCCTTCCGAGAGGTTGGTGGTAGGGGAAGGAGGGTACGGTCCCTGTGGATGCCTCTCTCACTGGGTTCAGGTCTAAATTAGGTGGCACTTCCCGGCCGCCCAAACCTTACCTTTCAACTTTCTGGTAGGTCGGACGGTCTGAGTCCAACAACAACAACGAGTCCAGATGGTCCCGTTCTTCGCCAAAAGGTAGCACTGCCCATTGTATCTTTTTTATACGTCTTTTGTTCTTTCAACCCAAACCGTCCGACTTAGTCAAAGGACATGTCGGACGGTTTGGGTGGAAGGTCTGGGTGGCACGACCCTGGCCTACATGTTTGGACTGGCGGAGCCGTACCACCAAACTTTTTGACAGGAACCCCATTGGGGCGACTTCCACAAGGGCCTATTTTCCATCTCATACCACTAACCTGCTGATGGGACTTTCTGATCCACAGATTGAACATGTCAGTGCCCCTAGTTAACACGTGGATATTTTGGGCAGAGCCGGAAATCGAATTCCGGTTCACCAAGTGCGATCCCCGTGTCTTAACCACTGGGCCATCCCGCCCTTCACTTATACGTCATCTTCTCACGTTTGTCTGTAATTAAGCTCCCTCCGATTCCATCACATTTTGGAATTAAGTCAGAATTTAACGATAGGCTTTTGTAAATTTCAGGTCTACCTGATGTCACACCTGGAGACATATTGGCTAGGACATCTCGCGAGCTCACAAAACAAATATGATGTACAATAAAACACCAATGAAATGTTCAGCTAATTTACAAAACAGACTATTATATTCTCAAGACAATGACATATTCATAATTCACTTTTAGTACCATCATGCCAATAACTAACTGGATGACTGGCTTATATGTGTTGAGTGGAAATTTCAGTAAAAAACAGATTGACTAGAGAAATCACCAACAATATTTGAGGAGTTTCGAAAATTTGCTAAATGTCGCCAAGCTGGCTGTATTTAGCAAAATTTGAAACTCAGGTTATCAAATTTGTCGCTGAAGTCAAGCAACCAGGAATTTTAAATTATAACAGTAGTTACCTGCAAATGTCACTTTAACTCGAGGATAGGTAAAATCTGTGGTATCCGGAGTATCGTAAAACATCTGCATTTGTTTGGGGGGGGGGGGTCTATATTAGTTGTTAAGGGTTATAACAATAATATTAATAAAAAGAAGTCCACGTTCCTCACATACATCTGGAGGTTTTAAAAGCGAAAATTCTTCACGCGGACGAATGTTACATGTACTTAAACTTTATGAACTCCGTCGTATAACGGCCTTAACAATTTGTATAAGAACATATATGCAGTGCATTTAAAATACTACTGGATGATTATCTTGCTAGGAAATCCAAACATTTCTATATAACTTAATATTAACTGGTATAAACCTTAAACAAACCTATATATACCTTAAACAACCATCGTATATAATCTATGAAAATTGACAAGTATTTACCTTATACTCTGTAAAACAAGGTAGATAGATGATTTGCTGAAAATGGCCCACTCCAGTATTTTATCACCTCCACGAATCTTTACATGTGAGCAGTAGCGTCTCCAGGAAAAAAATGTGAAAAGGCATTTATAACCAAATATTTTGTTTTCCATTGCACCAATTTTCATTTTTAAGAACTTCAATGGATTCCGATGGATTTCTGGGAAGGGTTATAACCCTGAAATCCCCATTGGCACTGTCACTGAAAGTGAATCTGCAGATTGGCGAGGACAAGGTCTAAAGTGATATCGGTAATAGCAGAAACCTCTCCCCGTATCACGCCTTTGTGGTTGTTGTTGTTGAGACCCAGACCGTCCGACCTACCAGAAAGGTTTATGGTAACCGTTTGGACGGCCGGGACGTGCCACCAAATTTAGACCGGAACCCAGTGGGGGAGGCATCCACAGAGACCGTATCCTCCTTCCCCTACCACCAACCTCTCTGAAGGACTTACGGACCCACATGTTTAACGTGATTGTACTACGCAAGAAAACGGCGGAAGTTATGGCAGCGTGAAAATCCAGCCGGCAAACCACTGGGCTACCGCGCCCGAAATGTGCCAACAGCACGCGGTGTTCCCAGGTGGTCACCCACCCAAGTACTAACCGCGCCCGATACAGCTTGACTTCGGTGATTTAACGAGAACCGGCGTTTTTAGCACGGTAGGACCGTTGGCCACACGCTTTTGAGGTTGCCAATTCTAGTCCGATATACGTAAACTTCATCCATGTCAATTTTCATAGGGGACCATACTAAAATGAAAAATCTATTGAGGAATATTGGGATTCCTTGAGAAAGAATCATCGGGGAAATACGTATATGCAGGATGTCAAAAAAAGTCACACACTTGGATAATGACTTGATAAGTATTGGGGTTATTATATAGTATTTTATGCAAGTGTATATGAAACTCTTATGGCGTGATACGATGAGAGAAAAATATGGTGGCTTACACCCTCCTTTTCTTTTCAAAGGGCAAGAGTGCGATGTAGTTCCTTCTTGAGATAGGGGAAAGTCAATTACAATGTTGTGGAATGTTGAGATATTAGTACTAATCATTATCTTACTGAAAGTTGCAAAATAACTCTCTAAATAATGATTTTAAAACATGCAAAGTTTAATTGCATCTTTATCCTTTATGCATGCCTTTTTTGTAGAGGATTTGTTCTTGATCCGTCAAAAGTGACCGAACTTAAATTTAGAGCACTTGATATTTCGACCTTCCGGTCCAAGGGCAATAACACAGGACGTCACTGTTTTAAATCAAATTCAGTTTATTGGGGACTTCACGAAAATTACAGCAGCTTGTTGTTTAAAGCAGCGTACAACATATATACTAATCGTTATTTCACATGCACAAAATAATTTACAAATCTACAGATAATTACAAAATACTAGGCTGGTGATAATGCTTACATGGATACGCATTTACAAAGCTTATATGATTACCCCGTCAATCTGTTTCTTTGCCCCGTATTGCGGTCACACCCCGAATACTAGACTCTTCCTAGTGATCGTTGTATCGAATGGGGTTTCATTCCACTTACTACTCAAACCCTTCATCGTCACCTCAAGAACTATGCTTTCATTCCATGTATCCTCTACTCAAGAACACTCTACTGAAAAACCCACTAATCACGCAGCCATTACTCCAGAAACCACCGAAACTCTCACGATCCGAAACATATTTCTACTCTACCTTAGGAACGCAGAAAATGCTGATTACCTCGGTGTGATTGGTCTATCAACCGAACCACTTAGACCTGTTAGTTTAAGTAAACATAAATAATAATGCAAACTGAGGGAAATAATAATCGAAAGGTTATTTAGACCTCACAAATAACATTTTTATCAATCTGCATATAACAGTGTAAAAGTAGAAACAAAAAACACGCGGAAACACCTTATCATATGTTTGAAAGCATGCATCGCTGCTCAAAATAAATAATTTTTTTATAAATAAATCAATTTTATTCTGCTGCAATATATAAATGTTCGATTTTCGGGAAAAGGATGTAAGACTGCATATACTTGTTTTAAGTGTTCATTTCCACCTTTGAGAGAGATGACAAAACTGCTCAGTAGTAATTTTGCGACGTTCCTCAATTTTGCAATCGATTTCTCTCTCTAACTGGAAGCGAAATAAACCCATACCGTACCCGACTAAAAAGTGGTTCAACCCCCTTGGTTGTCATATCGTGAAGCGACATTGGGGGTACATAATACACAAGCATAAAAAAACATATGACAACCCTGATAAATCTTGAGTTACTAGCATGACGCAAGACATTCCTTGTGATCCTATAGTATAAGTGTTATATTGCTTCACATTTAACCATTAATTCAAGAATCTGCAAATTATGAACTTTACCTCAATTCCATCAATGATGCCTTCTAATCCCCTGAACTCCTGGTCAGTACCTCCTAAATTGTGCAAAACGCGTATTTTTCCAGCGTCCAAACTTTCTCGCAGACGTTCGAAATATGCCGGGAAATGCTCGGAGTAATTTTCCATGTTGTAACCTCGGACGGATTTTGAACAAAGCCAGATCTACAAAATACAAGACAGATCAATCATGTATGATAATAAAATACTTTCCAACTGATATGCAATTTTATTTAAACATATCTAAAATGCGATACATTCAGCGCTGATATATTTAAAATTATCACAGTACTACAATGATTTATTATACTAGAAAATTCAAGACTTAATTGAAAAAAAAATAACTTTATTCAAATGACGTCATCAATATATAAATCGTCAGGCGGCTCTCTATGTAAAAGTAATGCATGTTTTATTCATAACACTTTTATACCAGACCCCAGAGCTAAATAATTTTGAGTAAAAAAATTCAATTCTTATACAATTCATCTTACAATCACTTTTTTATATTCTGCGTCCCTTAAAATTAGCTTCGTTGGGGAAATAATCAAAGTGTGATGATCATTTAAACTAAAAAATATTGTAATTGCTTTGGCACAGAATACAGATGCTTAGAAAATACGCAAAAATAAAGAGGTTTTAGGACGGATGCAACACTAAATATAAATTTAAAAGAACTTTAAAGATCAGGATTTTTACACTGGGAAAAAACGATGGATGCCAAATTTTATTTTAAAGTGGGTCAGGTGATCTCTTCATATAATATGGATGTAATTAATATTTTATGTTTTAAGACCTCTCCTATTTTGGGAGTGATGGCTGTCCGTCCGTCTGTCTGTCTGTATGTATGTCTGTGGTCGATTTCCTGTGTACACAATAGCGACCGCAAATATTAATGAGTTTTTAAGAAACTGTATTTACGACTTTGTTATCAAAAAATGTATAACTGGATATATTTTTTTTAATTCGAGTAAAAACTTCGAAATTTACTTGAAGTTTTATATTTCTGTAATATGGCAGCATAGGTCAAAATTTGCCAGAATCATGCATAAGAGATTTTATTTATGATACAATGATCACAAGACTCTGAAGTTTCAATCACTGTGAAAAGTAGCAGCGATAAAATTTTTTGTTCATGACGGCATTAGCATCCCTCGGGAGGGGGAGGGGGGGGAGCAAGTTACCTGCCCCCCCCCGAGAGGATATACATCGTCACGTATGGTGTCAATCGAAATATTTTTTCACGCCCTTTATAGTGAAGGATAATACGCTATAATCGCAATCTTGGCCCGTGGTAACAATTTTTCAAAATTTTTCTTGCAAAATTTGAAAAAAAAAATCCTCTAAAAATAGATTCTAGTATGAGAAAGTCGAGTCGAGCCATATTCCAGCTAATTTCAGGTGAAATTCAGATTGATTGAAATGAATAACGCAAAAAAAAAAAGGAAAAGTTATCTTCGTCCGCTGGAAAAGAATATGTGGCCTATACGCAAGTATTCATCCTTCTGGAACGAAGCTAAATATGTGTCTTTTTACTGTTCAACATCAACAGGTAATTTTCGTTATCCTTACCACTTCTGGCAAATTCGAAATGTCTATTCGTGGAAGAGCTTCTTTTCCTTCTCTTTTGTATCCAGAGATTCCTCCTGCGATGATTAGCCGACCTCTCGTTGCTAAATTGTGAAGACAGGCTTCTAAGACCTTACCCCCTACGGTCTCCCATATGACATCTACTCCTCTCTGAAAATTTAATAATAATAATAATTTTAATATATATATTAATAATAATGGTGATATTAATAATAATAATAATAATAATAATATAATAATAATATTAATAATAATAATCTTAATAATATTGATAATGATATTAAAAATAATAATAATAATAATAATAACAATAATAATAATAATCTATATAAATAAAATTGAAAATCTGTCTGTCTGTTTGTCCAATCATCACGAGAGAACGGCAGAACCGAATTTGATGAAAATTTATGGGTAGCCTAGAAATAGCACTACTTAAAATTTAATCCATGTTTTGAGTTTCTATGATCAGTCGTTCTCGAGATATTAGTAAAAAACAAAATTTTCGTTTATCTCATCTTCACGGAAAAACGGCTGAACCAAATTTAATGAAACTTCGTGGGTAGCCTTGAAATAGATCCCCATAAATTTTGTCCGAGTTTCGAGTTTTTAAGATCAGGAGTTGTCGAGATATTAATGAAAAACGGAACTTTTTCCTAGGAGTTCTACTCTCTAACTCCGCGGCTTATCCAAACGGAAAGGATGGAAATAGTTTGTTTAAATCGTCAAAATGAAATAAAACTTTATTCCGAGTTTGGTGCAGGATTTTTGCATTAATTAGTCACTATAGGAAAAAATAAATTGTTTGAAACATGAATTTAAATGGAAAAATCTACCTCCATGGTTTATCTTTCACAAGGTTTTACTCAACGATGGAAAGTATAAAGAAATCAAAATGGCTATGTAACTTCGCATTTTATGAGGAAGATTCTATCTTATATCATGTTGCTCGGCAACGGAATGAAATTAAATATGTTGTTAATATTTATTTTTATTTTTTCTATTTGAATAATGAATAAATGGATGTAAAAATATATTTTATAAATGAACGGTTTGATTGCTCTTTTAATTATATATATTGCGGACTGCGTACATCACTTTCATTTATTTTAGCAAAGAGGTTTCAAGCTCATATATTGTGTTTAGCTAATAAACTCATATATTGTGTTTACCCATTAAATTCATTTAGCCGATTGTTGAAGCAGAAAAAGTGTAGAACGGGTATATGTATCTTCTAATATAATTTTAGTGTTTTCCTTTAGTATATACAAAGGGGATCAGGATATTTTATTCTTCAGATCTGCAAATTCAGAGCTACGAATTTAGCGGAATATCTCAAAATAACTTGGTAACTTTTCTTAAACTTTATCAAATTAGTGGAAATGTCTCCAAATTGATAAAAATGACCCAAATCAATGAAATTAAATTTGTTTTTTTAGAATAGAGTACTGAAATGATGTTTCTGTAGCATTTGTTGGTCAGTCCATCCATCCAACTTATAGTAACACATTTAACGAATTCTTTTAATATCACCAAATTGATAAACATATTTGTAAATTCATAAAAATATCATGGAATTGATCAAATCGCGCTTAATAAATTAAATTAATTGTGTTTTGTTAGGGGATAGTATTGTGATGATGTTTCGTCAATTTGTCGCAAAATGGGACTATGAGTTCTACGTCCCACTTGGCAATAAATTTGGCGATTTTTTAAGTTATCGCTAAATTGACGAAAATGTCGCCAACCCTTCCATGGAGATCGCATTATTCAGACGATATGATTTCCATCAATTTATTTGAAGCAAATGATATATCATGTCGCTTAGCGACGGATCCAATGTGTTATGCGACATAGGATTTTTATTAAATCTTTTCAGATTTGAATAATAACAAAAGAGATCAATCATGCATAAGCATTGGTTATGAAACACTTTCCAACTGAAATGCAATTTCATTTAAAAAATTTTAAAATGTAATACGTTCAGTGGTGATATCTTTTACATTATCACAGTACTACAGTAAATTATTATACTTAAATATTTAAAACTGCATCGAAATATAAATCATCTGATTCTCTATGCAAAATCAATTAATATTTCATTCATATAACTTGTATTCCAGACTCCAGAGCTAAATAATTTTGTGTGAAAAAAATTCAGCAATTCTTATGTAACTGACCTTACAATTGCTTGAGATATTTGCATTCTGCATAAGTTAAAATTAGGCTTCGTTGAAGAAATAATGAAAGTTTAGGGATCTTATAAAATCACAACTATTGTAATTGCATAGGCACGGAATTTAGATACACAGATAATACACAGATACGCAGATAATATATATGTGTGTGTGTGTGTGTCTATTCAAAGTATTGGAATCGTGCCGAAGATCAGAACTCGAAATTTTGAAGGATCTACACGTTTTGGGACTTCCAGCTCACGAAAAAACTATATTTAGGAATACGTCTGTGTGTGTAAGAGTGTATCTGTGTGTGTTTCTGCGTGTCTGTGAGGATATTATATCCACTCTAATTAAAAAACTAATGGACCGAATTTCATAAAATTTGGTAGGTATGTTTTTTGTGGGAAATCCTGATGTTCATTAGATTATAGTACGATTCGCAATAAAAGAATCTGCCTTCTTTGCGAAATGGCCGGAAGAAATTGCCTTTATCCACTCTAGCTAAAAACTAATGGAACAAATTTAACAAATTTTGGTGTATAATATTTCAATGACATACAAGGGATTTATATACCAAATTTAACAAAATTTGGTACATAAATCATGTGTAGGTAATTCTAGTACGATTCAATAAAAAGGAACGGGCTATTTTTGCGAACTGGCCCGCCAAAATCGTTAAATATGAAAATAAAGGACTACGGGTGCTCAATTATATCAATTAAATCCCTATTTTATACGTGATTTTTGACAACAATAAGAATAAGACTAACCCCATTACTCTAAGATTAGCCGTTCTTGAGATATTCTAGTTTTTTCGCGTTTTCGCTACGCCATCTTTGACAATAAGTCCAGCTATCAAATGAGAACCAAATTTAAGTTTAACGTGCAAATTTAATGTCATTTAAAATACTTATGGCTGTTATTTTTGGCAGATAAACTCAAATTATTATTGAAGAAATAAAGAGAACGTGAATATGACTCTGCAGGGAAAGACATGTGCTGCCCACATCAGAATTTTTAACAATATTACAAAAATGATTTATAAAAGTGAACGGGGATTATTTGCAGGCCATTTCGAACAAAATGTATGATCTATATTTAAAGATCCACCAAATTTTTGTAGAATAAAATGTTCAACAAATTTAAGTTGTGTACCACATTTTAACTCTCTAGGACGTAGGAAAGTGCATTAAAACTGCCATCAAATAAGTATATCATGAAGAGTTATATAAAATTAAGAAAAAAATTTAAAAATTATTATCTACCAAATTTATTTTAATATGTGAAACCTCTGTCATATAAAAAATGATTAAACTTTTGGAAAGATATTTATTATATAATATATCTGTTTTTTCTTTCTAGAGGATATCCCAAAAGTCAGAATTTAATGGAATTTGTTTTTTTCCCTATATTAAATAATTTTAATTAAAAAACTACTTAACATCTTTTACTGACATTTTTATATATATTTTATGTGATAATGTGAATATTTTCTAAAAATTTCGAAGCAATTTGTGAATTTTAAATGTGCTTAAAAAATGTTTGAAAAATTAGGTCCTATAGTGTTCAATGTATTTCCTTTTTTCAACCCGGATTCAGTAAAAAACTAATTGAGTGATATTATTTATTTATATTCCCATAGGTCCCACAGACCGTCTGAAAAACATACTAAAATTTCATTTTGATAAAGTCATTTTTACGGCAGTTATCGTGCTAACGGACAGACAGACAGACAGGCAGACGGATTGAACAAAGTCATAAACACTTTTCAACTGTGTTGTAAAGTGTTAAAAATATGTATATAAAATAAATTTCATTGACATTGCATTTTTGACTGGATAATATCAATTACGGTCTACAGGTTTAAACAGTCCGCTTTTTTATTTTGGCAAATATTTTTGAGACTCATATTGCAATACGGGTAAGCTCTTACTAACACTCTGGCATATTTTCTAATCTGCGACAATATAAGTAGTACGGGGTTGCATATATTTATTCAATTCCTTTTTTTTTTGTAAATTTGCTTACAAACGGGGCCAGGATGTTTTATTCTTCAGATCTGCCCGTGAAGATAATTTTGCATAGTGAGAACAGATATTCTTAAACTTCTCTTTATGAGCAATAAATTTAATATTTTAACAGAATTTGCACATGATTGCGAATTATAAGTTTTTTTATATTATATACTCCGTACGAAGAACGGGTATGCTGCTAGTTGCGTATATAAAATTGAAAGTGTATTAGTCGTTTGTTTATAATACACTAAGCCATTTCCTTAACAAAGTTGGTATCCCGAAGATATTACTGATGTTGGATTACTTAACAGTAGTCACAAGGGAAATCTGAAGGCATGCACAGACTGACTAAAAAAGTGCATTGCTCAGGACATAATGCAGGAAAGACGAGATCCGGCAGCACTGACGGAGGAGTGCTGTAAAACATGACGTTTTTCCTTTACACGTTATTTTTGCGAAAAGTAGGGAAGAAATAAATAAATATGTATAAAATATTTTTCAAAGATATGTCAGCCCAAGCCAAAAGAGAAGGAAACGCTTCAGAGAGGGAAACGCTTCACGTTGATTAGAAAATGTGGGTGTAGTGAATTGTGTGAGTAAAAATTAAAAAAAGAAGGTACAGTATTTGTGTGGTATATAAAAAATAGGAAGGATAAAACTTGGAGAAAGGTAGCAAATTTTCAATTTTGCAATCATTGGAGGAATTAATAATAAAGATCAATCATGCATAAAGCATTGATTATGAAACACTTTCCAACAACAATTCAATTTTACTTAAACATGTCTAAAATGCGATACATGCATCGGTGATATTTTTCAAATTATCACAGTAAAACAATAATTTATTATATTTTTAAACTTCATCGAAAATAAATGAGCTTTATTCAAATGACGTCATTGAAATATAAATCGCCTGTCTCTCTATATAAAAACAGTGAATATTTCATTCATGAGCTTTTTTCCATTCTTTCCATTCAGCGGCGATACTTTTAAAATTATCACAATACTACAATAATGTATTTTACTTAAAAACTTAAAACCATGGAGGTAAAAGTACTTTCTAACTTCATGAAAACTTCATCGAAACAGGCAATACTATGGAATCGTTTGCTTCTCTATGTAAAATCAATGAATGTTGCATTCATATCAGCCTTATTGCAGACTCCAGAGCTAAATAATAATGCGTTAAAGAAATTCAGCGATTCTAATACAACTCATCTTACAGCTTGATGTGTTTACATACTCCATACGTGAAAATTAGGTTTCGTTCTAGAAATAATCAAAGTGGGATGATCATTTAAATTCAAAAATATTATAATTGCCTTGGCACAGAATACATATACTAAAAAAATACGCAAAAATAAAACTGTTTTAGAACGGATGCAATACTAAATATAAATTAAAAAGAACTTAAAAAATCACGATTTTGACACATGAAAAAAAGATGGATGCCATATTTTAGTTTGAAGTGGGTCACTTGATCTCTTCATATAACATGGGTGAAATTATTTTAATTTTTTATTTAAAAAAATACCAAACATATTTTGCTGAATTTTTTTTTATAAATTTTATTGTATAATTTGAATATTTTCTAAACTTTTCGAAGCAATTTGTGAATTTTAAATTCGCTTAAAAAATGTTTGAAAAATTAGGTCCCATAGCATACAATGTATTTCATTTTTTCAACCCTGGTTCAATCCAAAACTAATTGAGTGATATTATTCATTTACATTCCCATATATCCCAAAGACAGTCTCAATAACATACTAAAATTTCATTCTGATAAAGTCATCTTTACGGCAGTTATTGTGCGAACGGACAGACAGACAGTCAGGATGGCCAACGTCATAAACACTTTTCAACTATGTTGGAAAGTACAAAAAATGAGCAGTTTCTATTGTTTTTTAATTTTATGAACAGTATTGAACGAGGACATCTGAATTTATTTTAAAAATACACAAAGTTCCACAACACACAAATAAAAATTAACCACTTGTTGCCATTTGATTAGGTAAGGATGGTAAAAATATAAACGTCAGAAAAAATGTCAAGAGGTTATGTATAATTAAAGGTATCTGTAGGAGAAGAAAAAAATTGCAAAATTCGTGTCATTCATGTCAAAAAGTATGACGTCATAGTCGCTTTCAATAAAAGTTCAATAAAAGGGTCCCCCTGTCATATAAATCCATACTTATATATATAAAACAAGAAAGATCAATCTTACTTAAAGCATTGATTATGAAACACTTTCCAACTTCAATGCAATTTTATTTAAACATGTCTAAAATGCAATACATTCCTCGGTAATATTTTAAAACTTATCACAATACTACATTAATTTATTATATTTGAAAACTTAAACCTTCCTCGAAAAAAAATGAACTACATCCAAATGACGGTATTGAAATATAAATTGCCTGGTTTAAATTTCTCTAAAATGTGATACATTCCTCAGTAATAATTTTAGAATTATCATAATACTACGATAATTTATTATATTTGAAAACTTCATCGAAAACAACTGAAATTCATTCAAATGACGTCATAGAAAAAATAACACGCCTGGATCTCTCTATAAAAGCAGGATTTCATTCATAACTTTCTCCATTTCATTCATCACAATACTATAATAATTTATTTACATATTTTACTGTTTACATTTTACATAGGTGAAAAATAGGCTTCGTAATAGAAATAATCAAATTTGGATGAGCACTTAAACTCAAATATATCGTAATTGCGTTGTTTCAGTATGTAGATGCACAGAATTTAAGCAAAAATAAAGTGATTTTAGGACGGAAACAACACTCAATATGAATTCAAAAAAATTTTTAAAAATCACGATTTTGAGACAAGATGAATGTCATATATCATTTTGAAGTGGGTCACGTGATCTTTTTATATCATGGTCGCTTAATCGCTTCATATAAGAGGTGTTATTATTATTTAAATTTTTATTTAAAAACTACTGAATATACTTCGCTGGTTTTTTTTTATATTTTATGGAACAATTTGAATATTACCTAAAACTTTAGACGCAATTTGTGAATTTTAAATCCGCTTAAAAAATGTTTGACAAATTAGGTCCCATAGGGCTCAATGTATTTCATTTTTTCAACCCGGGTTCAATCCAAAACTAATTGGGTGATATTATTCATTTATATTCCCAGAGGTTCTACAGACCGTCTGAACAACATACTTAAATTTATTTTGATTAAGTCACTTTTACGGCAGTTATCGTGCTAGCGGACAGACAAACAAACAGACAGACAGACAGGCAGGCAGACAGACAGACAGACAGACAGGCAGACAGACAGACAGTCAGAATGAACAAAGTTATAAACACATTTCAACTTCGTTGTAAAATGTTAATAAAGGAGATCAGGAATACATAATTGACCTTTGTACATGCAATCGGCTCATATTCATTAGCATATCAATTGCATTTTCCGTGACGTCCCATTAAACCGATTTTAGAAAAAAAAACCTACTGGGTATTCTTTTGATAAAACATCTGCAATGTCTTCTCTTCTGTAGTTGATGACGCGGTCACATCCCAATTCCTGCAATACAGATCACATTGAGAGGACATATATAGCAATATGACAAGAACATAAATTAGGTACAATAAACTGTAATGGGTATCAAATATCGCTTTATTCAAAAAGACTAATAAATGCAGAAATAACAATAGAGTAAGCAGGCTGCCTCCAAGGTAGAAAATTGATTATTGGCATATTTATGAAGGTGCAGCTGTTTGCAAAATTCACCAACACTATTTGCATTCCCTTTTGGGACAGTCTGATCCAAGTTGTGGTTAGGCACGTCAAAATACTTAACGCGATGGCCGATCCAGTTAGTAGATATCCAAATATGATAGATTGCTAACAGAAGCTTGAAAGACTGTTAAACGTTGTTTTTAGAGGAACTGGGCATAAACAATAGAATTTGATGTGGGGGGGGGGGATAACTCCGTACGCCCTCTACGTAATTAAGAAATTGTATTGGTACTTGATCTGCACTGGAGGTTGAGGGTGAAATCTCTTTTAATATTCAATATTGTTCAAGTTGGGTGAGCTCATGGAGCACGGAAAGAGCTTGTCAACTGCTAGCACCAGTAGTTGGTAAACAAATTGTCAAGCAGAAATAGCCAATCAGAGGCAGATGATCGACACGTTTTCGTCAAATTCACGAAGTCAAAGTGACAGTTTTGAGTAAAATTTTGCCCCCGGATTTTTAGCATTGAAAAAGATCGGAAGATTCCATATACTCTGTAGGATATCTACGGTCCAACTAAAGTTAGAGCTGAGAAATATCTAGTCTTCCACAAAAAGAAGCCGGAGGCTGTAGTATTAAAACAACTAAACTTCAACGACACTAAACGACAAGGACAGATTTTTCACAGCTCAGACGATATTCAGTGTTCGCGTTCCAAACCAGCGAGCGAAGACATTCTGTAGTGTACGGAATGGATATAACGATTTCCTAGTTTTGAAAATTTAAAAGATTAATTTTAAAATTTTTGAACATAGAATTATTTTATGATTCATGAATTAATTTGTGATTTAACTTGTATATAATTTTACTTTCATTGTAGAAAACGCTGGTGACATTTCAATAGAAGCAATTTTGAAATTTTTGATATAAAGGATTAAAAATTCATTAATTACTCAGCTTTATTTAAATATTATTTCTTTTGAAATGGCAATAGCGTTTTCAATAATGATTCGCAATTTTTCATGACAATAATGCTTGCTAAACGCTCTGTTTGTTTGTAAGGCTGTTAAACAGGTGTAACAAAAGAACTGGGGATGCGGGCTTCGACGATAAATGAGCGGAAACAAACAGGGAGCGGATACTCTGAGTCCTGTGGTTGGTGAGTAGTAGCGTACAGGGGGACATAAATACCCCTTTGCTCCGACCGGGTTGAAAGAGCTCGCAAGGCGAACTCTAGTGGTGCTTAAATGTGAGCGATCAAGGGATGGCTCCAACAGGCATATTATGCCAGCGCATAAAGCTGCAAGATAGATCTAGTGAATCGAACTCATACCGAGCAAGCGAGTTACGGGCGTTGGTGAGCGCCGGGGGGGCAGAGCAAACAGGGGGCAGAACCCTCGAGTTCCAGAAGTTTGCAAGTGTGGGCGAGCTGTGGACATGGGAGCCGAGTGGGGTGAAAGAGCTCGTAAAACGAATTCTGATGGTTGGCAAGCGTCAGAGAACAAACACTATTCGAAGCCCCAAAGGGTTTAATGCGGTTACGTACTGCATTACGAACAATTAGCAAAATCTAAAGTTCTAAACTTTTAAATATGAGCCAGACCAGCACTGCAAGACGGGCTTATAGTTTTTTTTCAAGCTAATTAAATACTAAATAATTAAATTTTGCATTAAGTGTATAAACAAAGATTTCATTGGTCCATTGAACTCCTAATTTCTTTGTGATTGGTTTCTAGTTAAAACCTCACGTCTACATTAAAAAACGGTTGATTACATCGTTAGTTAGTACACATGGAGCATTTATTGCAATTTTATGCCTTATTGACCTTACTAACACTTATATTTTTTGTTAAAATAGTTCACGAAGCGAAATTCAGGGGTTACAGAGCTTCAATGAATAAGGTGTGGCGTCCAAGGGAGGCATTGCACCTTCGTAGTAGGCGTGAAGAACGATGTCATGAAGCGAATTTCGGCGGTTAGGGAGTGGCAGCTAACTGGGAGCTTAGACACCGGCTGTGGCGAGTGTAAGCGAGTTGGGTACATGGAAGCCGAAGGGGAGAGTGTGAAAAAGCTCGCGAAGCGGTTTCCGGAGGCTTGCAGAGTATCATCGTACTTGTGGTAAAGCTCCAATATCTGCATCGCAGGTGTAGCAGACGAGTTGGGGAAATCAACTTTGGCAATTATTGGACGACATTAAACAAGGGGTGGAGACTCCGAGACCTTGGAGTTTGCCAGTGTTAGCGAGTAACGGACACGAAAGATGTTCTGTGCACCGGTCACGATTAAATAGATAGCGAAGGGACGTCTTCCAATGTACGTATTAGTTCGTAGAAAAGCTCGTGACGCGAATTTAGAGGGCTCCAGTGAGTAGGTAGCGAAGGTGGTTGGCGAGCGTCAGCGAACAGAGGAGGGGAAGGAGCCCCGTAGTAATGTAAAAAATAACTGTTTGTTTTCTGATTGGTATAAGTATAATTTTATTTTTAATTAAAATTCCATTTAATTAAAAATCGATTTTTATTTTAAATTAAAAATCGAATTTGATTCTAGTTTTGCATTGCATACTAATTTTAATGAAGTCGTTATAGTTTTACTCTTCAGTAGGAGTTTCAGCTGTATGTACGAATTAAAGTAGTTTAAAGAACTTTGTGTACAGTCGCAATGACTTATTTTTCAATTTCCTCTTGCATTAAAATTAAAGTAATCCAAGTTTTATTTTCAATACTTGATTGGGTTTTAAGTTACATATTTTTGAGCAAGCTTAGTTTCAATGAGTGGCGTGGCTAAGGGGGGCGGGGGGTTTGGGGATCCAATCGAACACATTGAATTTGGACGCAATGATGTAATGAGAAATGGAGAACCAATAATTGGGTTAACTACCCCTCCTCCTCCCTCCAGGATTTTTTTCTGGCGACACTGCTGGTTTCCATGAAAAACAGTTTACAAAACACATATAACGTATTTTTGTATGCAAAAGCAGAGGTGCTGTATTATTTTAATATTACATATCTTAAGTTAGTTACTGAGGTCGTTCTTTTTCGCCATTTACAGCTACGTCAGCTAGATAGATGTATTATAATTCACACATCTCATTACCATTAGATCTCGATATGGGATTTACTAATATTGCTAATATTACAAGATGCAATCTATATTTAAGCAATTAATGGCTTGCCTTAAATATAATTTACGAATTGAAACTTTTGTAAAATTATATGAAATAGGATTAAAAATAATGCTAAAAAATATATATGAATTACACATAATAAATGCGTACATATCGTTCGCCATCCTTCACTTATATAAAAAATAAAATATGACTGTATGTATGTCTGTAGCGGGAAATCTAAGCTACGGAGAGCTTCGAAATTTGTTAAAGATGTACCTCGTGTCCCGTAAAATACGGCTCGGTATATATTATTTTTAAAAAGCCGGATTGGTTTAAAAGCAATGGACTTTTACAGTAAAAAATTCGCCGAAATTTCGATTTCAAAATTATTCTGGGCAGACGATAAGAGGCCATCAAATCAATTATCTGGGCAGACGATAAGAGGCTATCAAACTAATTATCGCAGCTTCAGCAGTAGGTAGCCGACGAACGAATTCACAAATATTTGACTAGACAAGTGCTATTTTGAGAGTGCTATTTTATTTGCTATTTTCAAAATTCGTGAATATTAAAAAATTGATTTTAATGTTTTGTAATATAAAATTATTTCGATATTATAAGTGTTCTCTGAAAATTTCACTTTAGCCGAATGAAACCTCTCTGAGATAGCAATTATGTATTTTTTAATTTTTACTTCAAGGTAGAGGGACTTTTTTCTTTCTGCGACTTCAAGTGTTTTCGTTAATTTGTGGCGCACTTATATAGTGCGTAACAAAGGAGCTTATTCAGGGCGTATTAAAAAAGCGCCTTACGTCCCCGTTGTACAATTGGCATAGTTGATCATGAGAAAAACAGACGGCAGAGATGGGGGCGCGACAGCTCAGTGGTTAGCGCGCGGGAATTGCACTCGGACGACCCGGATTCGATTCCCGCCACTGCCAAAACTGCCTCCGTGTTCACGCGGAGTACGATCACGTTAAAACATATGGGTCCGTAAATCCTTCCGCGAGGTGGGAGGAGGGGGAGGTCCCTGTGAATGCCTCCCACACTGTGTTCCGGTCTAAATTGGGTGGCACTTCCCGGCCGTCCAAATGGATACCTTATACCTATCTGGTAGGTGGGACGGTCTGGGTCGAAGAAGAAGAAGGCAGAAATGGTTTTCATTCAAAACCGTCAATTTGGAAATTGAGTGGTATTTTTTTTTTGAGCTGATGTTTCGGAACAAATATCAATATTTTAAAAGCTTTATAGCATTTCGTTTACACTGAAAAATTAAAAAAAAATTTGTAATTTTTAAAATTTTTAAAAATACGTATTTAATTATACATGACCTTGTAGTGAGCGGGTGCGGGTTTTATGCAGGCATACTGAAGACATCTTAAAGCTTGCTATTCTAAAAGCGATCAGCGATTCATAAAAATGCTGTGAATAACGTTTTGGATTGTTAATAATTGAATACTGATGTTTGTTTCGCCCTTATTATGGATTACCACCTAACTTATTTCCCTGGATGACTGGCTTAAATAACTTTAGAGCAGTAGTTAGAAGTACAGCATTTTTCGAATAAAACTTAAGTTCACTGTTATTGCAGTTGAAGATATATCTCTTACTTTTAAAACACTTTCCTTTTCTTTCGTAGAGCAAGTTCCGATAACATGACAATCAGCAATTTTAGCCCACTGTACCTATAAAAAGTATAAACAAAAGAGATCAATCATCCATAAACATCGATTATGAAATACTTCGCAACAGAAATACAATTTTATTTAAATATCTCTAAAATGCGAGACATTTAGCGGTGATATGTTTTAAATTATCACAGTATTACAGTAATTTAATATACTTGAAAACTTAAAACTTCATCGAAATATAAATCGTCTGTTTCTCAATGTAAAATCAATAAATCCATGAATCAATCAATGAATCAAATCAATCCATGCAACTGATACTCCAACTAACAGAGCTCAATAAAGCAGTTTTAGGACGGTTGCAACACTATACATAAATTTAAAAGATTTTTAAGTATCACGATCTTTGCAGACGGAAAGAAATGGATGACATATTTTATTTTGTAATGGGTCACGTGATCTCTTCATATATCATGGGTGTAATTATTATTTCAATTTTTATTTTAAAAACTACTTAACATATTTTGCTAAAATTCTTTTTTCATATTTTATGTGTTAATTTGAATATTTTCTAAAAATTTTTAAGTAATTTGTGAATTTTAACTTCGCTTAAAAAATGTTTGAAAAATTAAGTCCCATGGTGTTCATTATATTTATTTTTCTCAACCTGAGTTAAATCCGAAACGAATTAGGTGATAATATTTATTTTTATTCCCATATGTCCTACAGGACGTCTCAACAACACACTAAAATTCCATTTTAATAAAGTCTTTTTAAGGCAGTTATCGTGCGAACGGACAGAAAGACAGACAGACACAATGGCCAAAGTTATAAACACTTATCAACTATGTTGCAAAGTGTTAAAATGTGGAATATAAATATTATGATGAAATGTTAATTTTTACTTTGTTCTATTATTGTCGAACTGTCTATTTACGTTATATTTGAATTTTATTTTCAAAGTATCAATTTGTTTTTTATCATACACCTCATTTTTGTTGTTTTTGCTATATTACCAATTATAATAGGTAAATTATATTGGCCTAGCTGGTCTGATATTAAGTTTTTTGCGTCTAATTTACCCTACTTCGAGTGTTTTGTTTGGTTTGTTTATCCTACTTCAGGTGTTTTGTTTGGCTTATTTATCCTGCTTCGAATGTTTTGTTTGGCTTATTTATCCTGCTTCTAGTGTTTTGTTTGGCTTACTTATCCTATTTCAGGTGTGTTGTTTGGCTTATTTATCCTACCTCGAATGTTTTGTTGAATCTCTGGCTTTCTGATCGCTTTTCGGAACTAGTAATTTCTCTTTGGTAGAACGTCAGTTGACATAATTAAACTGCGTTAATCCGGTACATGAATGAAATGATCCACGATAAGAATACAAGCTTAGCAATACCACAATTACATTCACGCTTAATACACGGAATTTAATTTTGAGTAGCTGAATTATAACTATAGAATTTGATTTTTAAAACTGTTTTACCAATTTGTAGATAAAATAAAGGTTCATAACGTTAAACTCACTGCTATGTGTCCTAGTCCACCAGCTGCTGCTGTAATCATAACCGTCTCTCCTTGCTTCATACAACCAACCTGAAAAATATAATTCGAAATTACTCTTTATATAATAATTAAATAGAATTTATATTGTAATCAAATATTTCCTTACTTTGTCAAGTCCGATGCATGGCGTAACGCCACTAACGACAAGACCAAGGTATTCTGGTACGATGTTAGGCACTTTACAAACATTGGTTACTGGAACACACTATATGACAAATAAGTGTAGTTTAAATAAATTTAAAAAACGAAAAGTTTTTATTTTTACTTTTTGTTTTTATCGAACACACTATATGACAAATAAGTGTAGTTTAAATAAATTTAAAAAACGAAAAGTTTTTATTTTTACTTTTTGTTTTTATCGAACACACTATATGACAAATAAGTGTAGTTTAAATAAATTTAAAAAACGAAAAGTTTTTATTTTTACTCGTAGGCATAAAAACATATGTACAAAAATGAGAGTTCTCCAACGTGAAGCACCAATGGGCAATTTATACCCAGCCAAATTGCGATCACAATTTGCTGCATATCATTAATGGCCAAAAAGTACAAAAGTACAAGTGGATTAATATATATATATATAAATGTCACTGTTGTATTAAAATCATTCAAATATTAAAAACAGCACAATTAGACTCTTAAATATGAATAATATTGATTTAATCTTCATGGAATCCAGAATGACTCGGGCAATTTTTAAAACACACACACACGCGCGCACACAAACACACACACACACACATATATATATATCGATAATAAAATATATGATAAATATGATTATATAATAAGTAGTCTTATGTACTTACGGAATACTCCGCATAAGCATTGTATTTGGAAGCAAAGTACACAACTTTATCTCCAACTTCAAACTTTTCAACTTTACTGCCAACTGACACCACCTGGCCCATGCCCTGAAATAATGTTGAATGAAAAGAACTTGATATTTTACTACATGTTTGAGTAGGGGGATGAATATACCTTATTATACAGAAATATCTTGATTTTCGGAAATTCTTTTTTTTTTTAA
Organism: Amaurobius ferox; assembly: GCA_951213105.1. NCBI lineage: Eukaryota > Metazoa > Arthropoda > Arachnida > Araneae > Amaurobiidae > Amaurobius > Amaurobius ferox. The sequence goes on along the minus strand of OX578151.1, from coordinate 84,594,315 downwards.
ACTCTTAATTACCAGAATCTACCTGCACTTCTACATCATTTAAGTATATTTTTACGAACTTTGGGTTAGAAATTAAATCGACTGAAAATGAATTTCAAATGAAAAATTTTCACAATTTTGTGCAATTAATTAGAACTAATTTAGAATTTTACCATTTCTACACATTTCGCCTGTTCATTGACAATATTTATTAAAAATGGTATGTGTTCTAATACAATTTCTCAGACAAATAATTCTTAGTTATATTCCATAGTAAGATCTGATACACATATGTATTAGCAATATCTGCTTGGAATAATTTTTGACGTAAATATGCATTAAAACATAAAAGACGGAAGAAATATATGGCGCAATATGCATTATAAATATATCTGAAATAAATATGAGTTAGATACACATGCTCAAAAATAATTTCTGACATAAATATGCATTAAAAATATGCTCCAGAATATTTTCCAAATCAATTATTACTTAAAAATATATGTCGTAAAATTGGCTAGATCCTAAACATCTTTCTTCACAATCAGAGATTGATATAATTAGAGATCGACGTAGAATTTTAAGTAAAAGTTAAGGTTTAAAAATACCCCTGACTTGATTTGAAGGAGTATTTTGCTTACCTGAGGAGTAATTTTTAACAAATGTACAATTACCCTTAAAAAAAGTTTTTGTTTACAAAATCGGTACACATACGCATGACTTAATTTATAAAGCGCATTTGCTTATTTTAAAGTGTGAAACACGCGTATAGAGGCGTTATCTCGATCTCTGGATATAACACATCTATACGCGTATTTCGCGCAATTTTTGACGAGAAAAATAATATAATCAACTCCATTACTTTAGAATTAACCGTTCTCAAGATATTTGAGATTTCTTGCACTTTTGCAAATTCAGCGTTAATTTGTGCAATTAAACTCAATATAATGAATTATTAAAGAAATAAAGAATAAATGAATTTGAGTCTGCAGGGAAAGTCATGTGTTGCTCACATCAGATTTTTACTTTCCTTGCAATACATGGTAATATATAGGGAAAGTATTGAAATCATGCCGAAAATCGTAACTCGAATTTTCGACGAATCTACACGTTTTGAGACCTCTAGAATACGAAAAATATATTTTTAGCTTGACGTCTGTGTGTTTGCCTGTCTGTGCAAAGTATGTATCCAGTCTAACTCAAAAACCAATGGCCCGTATTACATAACATTTGGTAGATAAGTCACTTGTGTGTGACCCTGGTGCTGATTAGTTTTTGTTACGATTCGGGATAAAATAACCACATTTTCTTTGCGAAATAGCCCGCAAAAATTGCCTGTATTAACTCTAGCTGAAAAACTTACACATCAAATTTTACAAAATTTGGTAGATAAGTCACTTGCGGGTTACCCTGGTTTTGATTAGATTTTGGTACGATTCGGGACAAATAAACTTTTTTTTTTTTTTCGAAGAGCTCCGCAAAAATTGTATGTATCAACTTTAGCTGACAAACTAATTGCCCAAATTACACAAAACTTGGTAGATAAGTCGCTTGTAGGATACTGTGGTGCTGGTTAGATTTTATTACAATTCGGAAAAAAAAGAACTTTTTATTTTTTTTTGCGAAATAGCCCGCAAATTTAAAATATTCGATTTAAAATAAAATATTATATATTCTCAAATGTATCAATTAAATAATTAAATGCTTGTTTTATGCGTAATTTTAAACGACAATATGAAAGAAATCCACCCCCTTACTCCAAGATGGACCATTCTTGACATATTTAAATTTTTTATTTTGAGGAAAAATATGACGATGTCCCCAATAGTTAAAAAACTATTTATTAAAATTCCTTAAAACTTAGTAGTTAAATCCCTGGATGGTTATCTTGATGTCGATTTGATTTTGATATGATCGGTAAATGTATAATCGACACTTTTTGGCGAAATATCCTGCAAAGATGGTGAAACTCTAAAATACATGACTAAAATTGTTGAAATATATTACTTAAATACTCGTTCTATGGGTAAAATTTGACAACTAGCGAATAAGTCTGATCCCCATGGCTGTAGGATAAACCGTTCTCGAGATATTGCAGTTTTTTTTTTTTTAATTTTAAGGATCTGAAGAATTTAAAGTGAATTGAGTTGCCAAACGAAACGAAGATGCAATTGTATATACACTCACGCACAATAAAAGTTGCGCACCAAGAAGAAAACACGGTATAACCGCGAAATGATGTAAATAGCTAGAGGGCGGGCTGGTATGCATATGATCCCACTCTGGTGTGATTGCGCATGACCGTACACTCGTGAGAGGCGCTGCAAGCACGAGCCATCGGCCTTATAAACAGGAGTGTTGTCGACGCCCCATCAATGCGAGAAGCTTCGGCAGACGCAAGCACGAGTACGGTGTGAAAAGAATAGTGGGTAGATGCTAGAAACGTCGATATACGCAACTGACGAACTTCGAGAGAGGCCTGATCTTCGGACTGAAAAACCGCAGGGTGGTCAGCGCGCCGGATAGCCCGTCACGTGGATCGTACGGACTATACCACCGACAGTGTTGGGAGCACTAGCCACGTAACGCCACCCAGACACGGAGGACCGGCTCTGGACGGACCAGGTAGCACGAGTAGAAAGGATCGAATGATCGTGCGACAGACACGCATAGAACCCACGGCGACCCGATCTGCGATACAGGCACACGTAACGGTTCCTGTGTGCCCACGAACCATATCTAGACGCCTGAAGGAAGCGAATCTGCAATCCCAGAGTCCTTTGCATGTGCTGCCTTTAACAAGGGAACATCGGCGGCTCCGGCTGCAGTGGTGCCGGGCCAGAGTAACGTGGAACGCCACAGATTAATTTTAAGGACCTGAAGAATTTAAAGTAAATTAAGTTGCCAAATGAAACGAAGATGCAATTGTATGTACACTCACAGACAATAAAAGTTGCGCACGAAGAAGAAAACACGGTATAACCGCGAAATGATGTAAATAGCTAGAGGGCGGGCTTAATTTTATGCCGAGAGAGTGTTTTGTTTAGAGATAAGTGCCGCTTCGTTTTGGAGACCGATGATCAGCGTGTTGCGGTGTGGAGGTCCCCTGCACAACGCTACAAACCCAACCTCGTTATCGAGTGCCACACCAGCCCCACTGCAGGCATTATGGGCTTGGGCGCCATAGCTTACGTCAGCCGACCCACTTTAGTAGTGGTACCTGAAACATTTACGGGCCAGTGGTACGTGGATGAGATTCCACGCCCCCATGTGCTCCCAGTTGTTGCTGGGATTCCAGGTGCTCAAATCTAGCAGGATAATGCCCGGCGGCACACGGATCGGGTCGCCCAGGTCTGCCTGACTCATATCCGGGCACTTCCATGGCCTGCCTGCTCCCCAGACCTGTCCCCTATCGATCATGTATGAGACCAGATGAAACTCCAGCCGCTTTGTTGCCGCAATCTTCTAGATTTGGAACGTAACGTCCAACAGGTGTGGACTCGTCTGCCGCAGGACGACATTAGACGTCTGTTCGACACCATGCAGGGCCGTATTGCTGCTTGTATCGCAGCACGACGCGGTGCGACGCTCTAATGAGGATGGCCGGACTGCGTACCACAGCTCCCTCTGTACGTGTTCTGATGCGCTGTTTTTGTGATCATGTATATCATTCATCTGTATCCTTCCATCAGTAAAATTTCAGGTCCATCCGACGCTTCCATCTTGGTGCGTAACTTTCATGGCCCTTGAGTGTAATATCAGACAATGTGTATATAATTTAATATTTGTATCAGACAAATTGTATATAATATCAGAAAATTATCCATATTATTTAATACAATTAAACTCAATTTAATGCATAATGAAATAAACAATTGCTAATTGAATGTGAATCTGCAGCGAAAGTCATGTGCTGCTCACATCAGATTTTTATTTTCCCAGCAATACGTGGTAATGTATAGGGAAAGTGTTGGAATCATGCAGAAAATCGCAACTCGAGTTTTTGACGGATCTACACATTTTAGGACTTGTAAATTGTTTAGGACAAGAAGAATCTGATGTGGGCAGCACATGACTTTCCCTGCAGACGTATATACACGTTCTCTTTATTTTAATTAAATTTAATTCACTTTTAATTCAACTTTTGTTCTTATTTGGAAACTAGACTAATTTTCAAAGGTAGAGAAAATACTAAAATACTAAAATATCTCGAGAACGGATAGTCCTAGTGTGACGGGATTGGTCGAATGTTTTTATTCGTCAAAAATTACGTATAAAACAAACATTTAATGGATATATTTGATCATGCGTAGATTTTTATTTTAGATTTTGACGATTTTAAAGGGACATTTTGCAAAAAAAGGCAGGTTATTTTTTTCCGAATCATACCAAAATCTAATCAGCACCGGGGAAACCCACAAGCAACTTATCTTCCGAATTTTATAAAATTTGGTTTATTATTAGTTTTTCAGCTAGCGTGGATACAGGCTTTTGCGGGCAATTTCGCAAAAAAAGGCGGATTCTTTTATCCCGAATCGTACCGAAAATTAATCAGAACCAGACACGCCCACAAGTGACTTACCTACCAAATTTTATGAAATTCGGCCAATTAGACTTTTAGTTATAGTGGATACAAAATCTGCACAGACAGACAGATGCACACGCAGACACACACACAGACGTCACGCTAAAAATAGTTTTTTTCTTCCCCTGCAATACATGGTAATGTATAGCGAAAGTATTGGAATCATGCCGAAAATCGCAACTCGAGTTTTCGACGGATCTACACGTTTCGAGACCTCTAGAATACAAAAAAACTATTTTTAGCGTGACGTCTGTGTGAGTGTGTGTGCATCTGTCTGTCTGTGTGTCTGTCTGTCTGTGTGTCTCTGTGTCTGTCTGTGCAATGTATGTATCTACTCTAACTCAAAAACTAATAAACCGAATTTCATAAAATTTGGTAGGTAAGTCACTTGTATGTGACCCTGGTGCTGATTAGTTTTGGGTACGATTCGGAATGAACTAAACAGCCTTTTTTTGCGAAATGGCCCTCTAAAATTGCCAGTATCCACTGTAACTGAAAAACTAATTGATCAAATTTTACAAAATTTGGTACACAGGTCACTTGTAGGTCACCCTGGTACTGATTAAATTTTGATACGATTCGGAAAAGAACAACCTGCCTTTTTTTACGAAATGGCCCGCAAAAATTATATATTTCTCCTCTAACTCAACTAATCGACCAAATTTCAAAAAATTTGGTAGATAAGTCACTTTGTGGTCAATCCTGGTGCTGATTAGATTTTGGTACGATTCGGAAAAGAACAACCTGCCTTTTTTTAGGAAATGGCCCGCAAAAATATCATGTATCCACACTAGCTAAAATACTAATTGACCCTATTTACAGAATTTGGTATATAAGTTACTTGTGGGATACTCTGGTGCTGATTAGATTTTGGTACAATTCGGAGAACAACTTGCCTTTTCTTACGAAATGGCCCGCAAAAATCGCTAAAATCGAAAAAAAAGACTATATATGTTCAAATATATCAAATGCATTTTTGTTTTATACCCAATTTTTGACGAGGAAAAGAATATAACATACTCCATTGTACTTTAGGACTAACAGTTCTCAAGATATTTGAGATTTCTATCATTTTTGTTATGCCGATTTCGGGAAAATGTCCAATGACCAAATAAAAACAAAAATTGAATTAAAAATGCAAATTCAGTGTTATTTGGTGCAATAAAACTCAATCAAACGAATTATTAAAGAAATAAAGAAAATATGAATTTGAGTCTGCAGGGAAAATCGTGTGCTGCCCACATCAGATTTTTTTAAATTGCGATCAAAAGTGAAAAAATTTTTTTTAATAGACATACATTTTGTTCTCAATTATTTTTAGTTTTACTTTCCCTGCAATACATGGTAATGTATAGGGAAAGTATTGGAATCATGCCGAAAATCGCAACTCGAGTTTTCGACGGATCTACACGTTTCGAGACCTCTAGAATACGAAAAAACCATTTTTAGCGTGACGTCTGTGTGTCTGTCTGTCTGTGCAGATTTTGTATCCACTCTAACTAAAAAACTAATGGACCGAATTTCCCAAAATTTGGTAGGTGAATCACTTGTGAGCGAGTCTGGTGCTGATTAATTTTGGGTAAGATTTGGGATACAAGAACCCGCCTTTTTTTGCGAAATGGGTCGCAAAAGCTTGTATCCACTCTAGCTGAAAAACTAATGAACCGAATTCCACAAAATTTGGTAGGTAAGTCACATATGGGACACCCTGGTGCTGATTAGATTTTGGCATGATTCGAAAAAAAATAACCCGCATTTTTTTGCAAAATGGCCCTCAAAAATCGCCAAAATCTAAAATAAAAAACTACGTATGCTCAAATATATCCATAAAATGCGTGTTTAATACGTAATTGTTAGCGAAGAAAAGAATAAGACTAACCCCATTACACTAGGACTAGCCGTTCTCGAGATATTTTAGTTTTTTCGTATTTTCGCTATGCCACCTTTGAAAATGAGTCCAGTTATTAAACGAGAAAGAAAATTGAATTATAAGTGAATTAAATGTAATCAAAATAAATAGAACGTGAATATAAGTTTGCAGGGAAAGTCATGTGCTGCACACATCAGATTTTTCGTTATAGTTTACAGGGTCGAAAATGAAACGTAAAGGCGTTACAGGGCGCTAACGCGTTTGGAAGCGGCCGCTCTTCAAACATAAAAGCGTCATTCTGATTGTTATTTTCTTCTTCTTCGACCCAGAGGGTCTGACCTACCAAAAAAGTATAAGGTATCTGTTTGGACGGCCGGAAAGTGCCACCCAATTTAGACAGGAACCCAGTGCTGGAGGCATCCTCAGGGACCGTACCCTCCTTCCCCTACCACCAACCTCTCGGAAGGACTTTCGGACCCACATGTTTAACGTGATCGTACTCTGCGAGAACACGGCGGCAGTTTTAGCAGTGACGGGAATCGAACCGGGAACGACCGAGTGCAATTCCCGCGCACTAGCTACTGAGCTGCCACGCCCCGGTTCTTATTTTCTGGTTAAAGAAGAAAGCCACGTATGCAAACTTCATCTAGAGAAGAAGAACCTTTATGCAAATTTTCGTACCACCGAATGTGCGGCCTTATCAGTTTGCAGCAATTATTCGCAACTCCAACTTTTGAGATGATGGAGCCCCACGATCGCCCGACCTGTCGTCTCTTAGCTTATTTTTGTGGGGATATCTCAAAAGTCTCGTTTACGATATTCCCCATGAATCTGGAGAGGAACTCGTCGCCAGAATTTCGGCCGCTGCTGCCGAAGTGCGCGACATGCCCAGTCTGTTCGAGAGAGCTCTCCAATCTCTCCATCGCCGCTGTGAGACGTACATTCAGATTGGCGGTCGCTTTTTTTAGTCATTACTGTAATTATTGTTTATTAAATGTCATTTTCTAAGTCATTGTGTTCTCGCCTCACCTCAGCGGTGTCACCATTAAGCGCCCACTGACGCCTTTGCGTTTCAATTTTTTGAATCACCCTGCACATCTAAAATGAAAAAATGCATTATTAAGGAGAATAAAACATTTTAAATGTTTAAGTGTGAAGAGTGGTTTGACTCTTCTCTAAGAATTAAACCCCAAACGAAACTAATATTTTAACCGGGTCGTTGTTACACAGAATCGTGACAGAGATAAATTAAAATAGATTCATAGAGCAGAATGGTCATAGGGTTATGGAAGTAGAACTATTTATCTCGCTTTATAGCATTAATACATTTTATATAGCACAAAACGGACTATTAGTATCAGGTTATCCGAACATTCTCCAGACATTAAAATCAAAAAACGTTCTAATGCTTCAGCTGAAACTTTTCTCAGTGAAAACTGTATATTTCCCTGTTTTACAAATATTTTCTGTAAACCCACTGTAATTACCTTAGGAATATTCTGCTCTGTGAATTGATTTTTATTTTCTGAATTTCAATTTTATTTGTAATAACAAGCCGGTTTAAAAATTTTAGTTTTGGTGTTCCTACACGGGGCGAATAATTGCTCCAAGGCGTCAAACGAGATGAAGAGGGAGCTTCTCTGAACGTCATATTAGCTTAAGAACCAAAAACAATGAATTATGTGAAAGGACTCCTCGAAATTACAATCTAAAGGGCGGCAAAATCTAGTTGCGTCACTAGTCAGACCACTCTCGACGCAACTAACCATTATATATGTTTCGTTTTTACTACTACTTAATGATGTCTATGTATGCATTTATTGTAATTCTTATTTGGATCTGCATTTATCTTTCTCTCTATGGCTCACTGCAATATGCAAATTTTTGTGCGTTTGACCATATGTATGAATTTCTCAGGTAATGATGCTTTTTCTTATGTCTTCTGTTGATGGGCTTGTTTTAGGTGACCTGAGTGCGGTGACCGCAGCTAGCGGTCACTATATATAGCAACCATTTATATAGAAATAATTGTTCTAAAATAAACAGAAAAAGAAAACCGCAGACGATATGCACCCGCAAAAAACAGGGAAAGTTACACTCCTCACCAATCCCAAATAATTGACTGTCCCAAATATAAATAGAAACCCCGACCGTCCCCATAATCAGGAATTTTTTCAAACATCGTTGGACGCTCTTCAATCTTTCCCATGGTGCCAAGATGGAAACTCTGTGATAATATTTTCGGTCGTTAAGGAATCGATTTGTGTGAAAATCACTCAAAATCGTGTAAAAACATAAAATACCTAAAATAACAATTCGAATTTTTAAAAAGTCTCGCCGGGGCGCACCGTCCCGGATCCTTAAGTATCTCTGTATCAAATTTCGTCGCTTTCTGGCGTTTAGATTTAACACACACACACACAAACAACTTATTTTATTACATAAGAAGTTTAATATACAACCTTCCACGAATCATATAATACACGACTTCCTAACAAAACGCAATTAATCTAAGATACACCCACACACACATCCCTAACAAAACGCAGCTATCCCAAGAACAATAGAACTTACACAAATTTGATTCATGAATATTAAATTAATAATTCCCACAAAACAACACACAGTAATTAAACAGAATATAAACTTAATTTTCGAAGATGTTGAATTTCCGTCCTTTTGACAATATTTTTCTAATTTTGCCAAATTTAACGCCAAGGTGCCAAATTGTTGCCAGAACTACAGAAGACAGGCTTTTCTTATACAGTAGTATTGACTTGTACGTGTTATAATTAATTTATCTATTATTCACTGTAAGGTAATTATCGTTATGAATAATATAATTAACTAGAAATTTTTGAAAGAACCTTTGTATGCCGGCAAATGGTGTATACACTTCATTTTGGACAAAACAATTATGCTAATTTCAGAAATTAATTACGAAATTTCAGAAAAATCAAAAGGGGCATAGTCGGAACCAGAAGTGGAAATCCTTAGGGAACCCATCATCCCCTCATAAATTTGATGATGAAACCATATCAATTATCATCAAAGTTCTATCTATAGTCAATCCTGAAAAATAGATGTGTCAAGGAAATTTTTGAACCGGAAGTGGAAATCCTTGGTAAGCCCCCTTATCGCCTTCAAAATTTGATGCTAAATTTATATGTCATCATCCAAGCTCTATCAATAGCCAATCTTGAGAAATATATGTTTCAATTAAAATGAATAATTTTGAACCGGAATTGGAAAAATAATTTTAAGAGAAAATCCTTAGTGAATTCTTAAACCACTCTGAATTTGATGCTGAATCTGTGCTTATCATCTAATCTTTATCTATAGTAGATCCTGAGAAATAGATGCTTCAAGAAAAAATTTGTAGTAAAAGTAATAGTATGGCAGAAATTTTGTCACCAATAATTTATTATTAATAAACAATATTTATAAAATATTTTTCTCTCCGCTCAAAACCATTCTGTTTGCCCCACCGTCTAAGACCACCTGATCTAATGGAAAACTCGGCCCTACTCATAATTATTTGATGTGAGAAAAATAAGTCTCCAAACTGTAAGAATAAATAAAACCAAGAAAAGACCTCAATAGAAACGAAGAAAATCCGCATGGATGCAGATGCCGTAATTAAACGTTTTTCTGAAGAAAACCCGGATTGATGCACCTGCAGATGCCGTAATTAAACGTTTTTCTGGATTCCGCATCCCTGCACGACAAAACAAACGTACAGCTTCGCACTTCTCAATAACAACTTTTTCCGTATCCTCACCTGCATCATTCCTCCGATGCTCAGGCATAATATTAATAGAAATGACCTTAATAACAGGTGACAAAGACAAATGATACGTCATACAGCGTTGCAACGGCAATAAAATACAATTATTTTTCGAAAGAATCGAGCAACAATCGGTTGGTTCTCTTCTCTGAAAAGTCAATGACGAATGAAACATCACAGAAGAGCATTAATGTAAAGCAGGAATGACCAGCATTTTCTCTACACTTCTTATTAACTTTACGCAAACTCTCTTTATTCAGGGTCGGCTCAAAGCTGGGCCCAAAGCTGGCATTATTAATTTTTTACTGACTTGTTATACTTTCTTGTTTTGTGTTATCTAAAAAGTAAACGTACTTGTTTATAATGGAACTTTTTTTGTGTGTGTGTTAAATTTTTTGGAAAAGAAGTATCAAGAATTTTGATTGTGACATTTTGAGGACTTTACAAAAAGATGTAACTGCGAGAAATTTCTGAAAATGATAACTGAAAAAGAGTTACTATATAATCTGTTTTTAAAACAGTCAAAATATCTGTACAGAAAAAAAAAATTGTAAATAAACAGTGAAAATGTTGATATAGAATGTTGGATATTTTATGCGGATTCCTAATGTATGGTATATTTTGGCGGTTGTTCAACATATTGGTTGTCTCTATTAAGTTAGCGCTAATTACTTTCCGTAGATACATAATGTATAAGGGAAGTATTGTGACGGGGTCGAAAATTCGAGTTTTCGACGGGAGAACACATTTTGAGCATCCCTGATCACGAATGTAACATTTTTGAGGTGATGTCTGTGTGTGTGTGTGTGTGTGTGTGTGTCAGTGAGTCTGTGGAGACAATATCTCACGAACTAATGGAGCGATTCGAATGAAATTTGGTACAAAAATCACAATCCATGAATACTGAAAGGCTATTGTTTTAAAACACAATCGAATGTTCAGAAAACCTTAAATTTTCGGATAAAATTTTAAAAAAATCATCAAAAAATCGAAACCTTTAATAAAGTTACGCAAATAGACATTTCTTATATGATTGTTCCTTATAAAATGATTGACATAAACTTTAGAACCATGAACCGTTCTCGAGACATTGCACATTTTTCAAATAAATTTATCAAAACTTCCCATAAAAAAATATTAACTGTTAAGAAAAATGTTCATTTTTCATATGTAATATCATGAGAAAAATTTCGTGACATCATTCTCGTGGATCTAACTCTCTTATTCCATTCACAAGAAAAAATACTTTGAGTGATACTTTTGTATTTGAACGCCAATAGTCATTTATCTGCTGTAAGAATAACTTATTTCTCCGTCCATAACGCTTGCGAGATTTCGGTGACAAATTTAGCGGAATGTCGCCAACTTGGCGACATTTTTAAATGTTGCCAAATTAACGGAAATATCGCCAAATAGATAAAAATGGCGCCAAATCAATGAAAATGACGACTATATGAAGAAAATTCAATATCTTGAAAGAATATAAGTATCTACTATAAGAATAACATTTTTTTACTTTCCCTGCAATACATGGTAATGTATAGGGAAAGTATTGGAATCATGTCGAAAATCGCAACTCGAGTTTTCGACAGATCTACAAGTTTCGAGACCTCTAGAATACGAAAAAATTATTTTTAGCGTGACGTCTGTGTGTGTGTCTGTGTGTCTGTCTGTCTGTGAGTCTGTCTATCTGTCTGTGTGTCTGTCTATCTGTCTGTGCAGTTTTGTATCCACTCAAACTAAAAAAGTAAAACGCCGAATTTTACAAAATTTTGTAGGTAAGTCACTTGTAGGCGAGTCTGGTGCTGATTTGTTTTGGGTACGATTCGAAATAAAAGAACCTGCCTTTTTTACGAAATGACCCGCAAAAGCTTGTATCCACTCTAGCTAAAAAACTAATGGACCGAATTTAACAAAATTCGGTAGATGAGTCACGTATAGGTCACCCTGGTACTGGTTAGATTTTGGTACAATTAAAAAAAAAATAACCTGCCTTTTTTTGCAGAATGGCCCGCAAAAATTGTCAAAATCTAAACTAAAAAGCTACGTATGCTCATATATATCCATTAAATGCTTGTTTAATACGTAATTTTTAACGAAGAAAAGAATAAGACCAACCCCATTACACTAGGACAAGCCGTTCTCGAGATATATTAGTTTTCTTCGTATTTTCTCCACGTCACCTTTGAAAATAAGTCCAGTTATAAAATAAGAACGAAAACTGAATTAAAAGTGAATTAAATTTAATTGAAATAAAGAGAACGTGGATATAACTCTGCAGGGAAAGTCATGTGCTGCCCACACCAGATTTTTTAACTTTCCCTGCAATACATGGTAATGGGAAAGTATTGGAATCATTCCGAAAATCGCAACTCGAGTTTTCGACGGATCTATACGTTTCGAGACCTCTAGAATACGAAAAAACTATTTTTAGCGTGATGTCTGTGTGTGTGTCTGTCTGTCTGTGAAGATTTTGTGTCCACTCGAACTAAAAAACCGACGGACCGAATTTCACAAAATTCGGTAGATAAGTTACTTGTAGGACACTCTGGTGCTGATTAGATTTTGGTACGATTCGAAAAAAATAACCTGCCTTTTTTTACAAAATAGCCCTCAAAAATCGCAAAAATTTAAAATAAAGAACTACGTATGCTCAAATAAACCCATTAAATGCTTGTTTGATACGTAATTTGTAACGAAGAAAAGAATTAGACCAACCCCATTACACTAGGATTAGCCGTTCTCGAGATATTTTAGTTTTTTCGTATTTTGTCAACGTCACCCTTGAAAATAAGTCCAGTTACCAAATGAGAACGAAAATTGAATTAAAAGTGAATTAAATGTAATTTAAATAACGAGAACGTGAATATAAGCCTGCAGGGAAAGTCATGTACTGTCCACCTACGATTTTTCGTATTCTAGATGTCTTAAAACGCGTAGATCCGTCGGAAATTCGAGTTGCAATTTTCGGCATGATTCCAATACTTTCCCTACACATTACCATGTATTGTTAGGAAAGTAAAAAATCTGATGTGGGCAGCACCTGACTGTCCCTGAAGACTTAAATTCATATTTTCTTTATTTCTTTAATAATTCATTAGATTGAGTTTAATTGCACCAAATAACACAAAATTTGCATTTTTAATTCAATTTTTGTTTTTATTTGGTAATGGACATTTTTCCGATAGCGGCGATACAAAAATGCAAGAACTATCAAATATCTTGAGAACGGTTAGTCCTAAAGTATAATGGAGTGTGTTATATTCTTTTCCTCGTCAAAAATTGCGTATAAAATAAGAATTTAATTGATACATTTCAGCATACGTAGTATTTTTTTTTTTAGATTCTGGCGATTTTTGTGGGCCATTTCGTAAAAAAGGCAGGTTGCTATTTTCCTAATCGTACCAAAATCGAATCAGCACCAGAGTGCCCCAAAAGTAACTTATCTACCAAATTTTGTGAAATCTGGTAAATTAGTAATTTAGCTAGAGGGGATAAATGGAATTTTTATGGGCCATTTCGCAAAAAAAAGGAGGGTTCTGTTTCAACGAATCGCGCCAAAACTAATCAGCACCAGGGTCTCACCTAAGTGACTTCACACCAAATTCTATGAATTTTGGTCCATTAATTTATTGCACAGACACACAGACAGACACACAGAAACACAGACAGACAGACACACAAACAGACAGACACACACACAGACGTCAAGCTAATAATAGTTTTTTCGAATTCTAGAGGTCTCGAAACGTGTAAATCCGTCGAAAACTCGAGTTCCTGCCTTTTTTTTGTGAAATGACCCGCAAAAATCGTCAAAATCTAAAATAAATACTACGTATCCTCACATATATCATTTAAATGCTTGTTTTATACGTAATTGTTAACGATGGATTAAATAAGGCTAATCCCATTACACTAGGACTAGCCGTTTTCAAGATAATGTAATTATTTTTTTTTTGTTTTGCATTTTCGCTACGCCACCTTTGAAAATAAGTCCAGCTACCAAATAAGAACGAAAACTGTATTAAAAGTGTGAATTCAGAGTAATTTTAAACAATTAAATGTGTTATTTTATACAATTAAACTCAATATAATGAATTATTAAAGAAATAAAGAATAAATGAATTTAAGTCTGCAGGGAAAGTCATGTGCTGCTCACATCGGATTTTTACTTTTCCTGCGATACACGGTAATGTATAGGCAAAGTATTGGAATCGTGCCGAAAACAGCAACTCGAGTTTTCGACGGATCTGCGCATTTTTGGGCTGCTGAAATACGAAAAAGCTATTTTTAGCGTGATGTCTGTGTGTGCGTGTGTGAGTGTGTGTGTGTGTGTGTCTGTCTGTCTGTGCAATGTATGTATCCACTCTAACTTAAAACGTAATGGACCAAATTGCATAAAATTTGGTAGGTAAGTCATGACCCTGGTGCTGATTAGTGTCTGGTACGATTCGGGATGAAAGAACCCGCCTTTTAGATTTTGGTCAGAATCGGAAAAAAGAGCCTATCATATTTTGCGAAATGGTCCGCAAAAATCGTCAAAATTTAAAACATAAAACTACATATGCCTAATGTATAAATTAAATACTTGTTTTATACGTAATTTTTAACGATGAAAAGAAAATGCGCAACCCCATTACCCTAGGACTAACCGTTCTCGAGATATTTTAGTTTTGGCAACCGAACATTTTCGCTACGCCACCTTTGAAAATAAGTTCAGTTACCAAATGAGGACGAAAATTGAATTAAAAGTGCAAATTCAGTGTAACTTTAAATAATTATAAGTGTTATTTTGTGCAATTAAACTCAATATATTGAATTACTAAAGAAATAAAGAAAATGTGGATATGAGTCTGCTTGGAAAGTCATGTGCTGCCCACATCATAATTTTAGAATTGTTTTAATAAACATACAGGCAAATATTGAAATATACTCTATAACAAAATAAAAAGGACGCACCAAGAAGGATTTGCCAGAGTTTAATGAAATTTCGTATGCAAAGACATTTTGAGCGAACATGCAAATGAATAAAATTTGGTGTCCAATAGTGGGATATAGTTATAATAGTGGGATATATAAAATTTGGTGTCCAATATGGGTTTGATGTCCAATAGTGGGAGCTCCAGCGCATCGAAACTGCGCATTCAGCAGGTGTATATAAGGAGCTATTCTGAATCTGTGGTCAAAATTTCTGTTGCCTTTCAACTGCGGATATCTTACGTCGACTGCAACAATGCCTCGCCGAAAGATTCGTGCTCAATACGAACATATGTCAGAGTTTGAAAGATGTCCTGCTATCGGATTGAAGGAGGCCGGTTGGACGAATAGAATACGATCGAACAAGATAGTGCCCGTCCGCACACGGCACGTCTTGCTGTGAATAGTCTTCAAGCTTGCCCAACACTTCCTTGGCCAGCTAGGTTTCTGATCTCTCTCCCATAGAGCACATTTGGGACGTTATGGGAAGGCGAATGCAACCATCCCGGAATGTTGACAATTTAGCCAGACAGTTGGAGACAATTTCGCAAGACCTTCTGCAGGACACCATCCGTGAACTTTATCCGTCTATGCCACGCCGGGTGACATGTTGCATCTAGACCAGAGGTGGACCTACGCCTTATTGACTTCCTCTCTTTGTATATACGGTCAAACTCTAAATCATTAAATTGTTCTGAAATTTTAGTCGTTTCTTTTCCTATGTATGTTCTGCGCATCTACCAATTTTTATCACAATCGGACAACTCCTTCTTGGTGCGTCGATTTTTTTGTTATAGAGTGTATTTTAACCTAAAAATTTCGTTTAATGTGTATAAGTAACAACTAACGTACAAATTGTGCAACATAGTGTAAAAAATCTGATGTGGGCAACACATGGCTTTCCTTATATAATGTAATGAATTTGCTGCTTTTACAGTAAAAAAAATAGGTTTTTCTTATAGTAGATACTAATATTATTTCCAAGATGTTAAATTTTCGACAATTAATCGTCATTTTCATTGATTTAGCGTCATTTTTATCCATTTGGCGAGATTTTCGTTAATTTGGCAATATTTAAAAAAAGTCGCCAAGTTGGCGACATTCCGCCAAATTCGTCGCCAAAATCTCGCCAAGCGTTATGCATTAAGAAATAAGTTATTCTTACAGCAGATAAATAAATGACTATTGGCGTTCAAATACAAAAGTATTTATTCAAAGTATCTTTTTTCATGAATGGAACGAGCTAGATCCACGAGAATGATGTCACTCAATTTATCGCATGGTATTACATATGAAAAGTGAACATGTTTCTCAATAGGAAATATTTTTATTTTATTTTATATGACTTTTTAATATTTTTTTTTAAATGTACAATATCTCGAGAACGGTTCATGTTAGCGTTCTAAAATTTATGCCAATCGTTTTCTAATGAAAAATTACATAAGAAATGTCTATTTGCGTAACCTTATTAGTGGTTTTGATTTTTTGACGATTTTTTCAAAATTTCATTTGAAAATTTAGGGGGGTTCTGAACATTCGATTGCGTATAAAAACAATAGGCTTCCAGTGTTTAAGGATTGTGATTTTTGTATAAAATTTCGTTCGAATCGGTCCATTCGTTCGTCGGTTATCGTCTCCACAGACCCACTGACACACACACACACACACACACACACACACGCACACACACACAGACATCACTTCAGAAATGTTTGATTCGTGATCAGGGATGCTTGAAACGTGCTCTCCCGTCGAAAACTCAAATTCGAATTTTCGACCCCGTCACAATACTTTCCTTATACATTATGCATATAAGGAAAGTGAAAATGAATGATTTTTTCCCCTGACCTTCAACTGAATGTTCTTACCTCAAATCCAATATCACATGGAAGACTTTCGGAAGAGAAACGCCCCATCGTAAAGTTGACGTCATCTGCATTCAAACCTACATACCTCAAAAAGAAAATGCGATGCGATAATAAAGTGGTCAATCATTTAAGCGAAGATAGTTGCTGAAGAATATCAAAAGTCAAATTTATGTTAAGAGCACTACCTTAAGGGTTCTTACCTATTTTCAACACAAACTTCATCTTCTTTAGGTTGACACATGTTCACTGTGATGATACCTACAGCTTCTCGAAAATTATATGTCAAGTTTTGCACGACCATTTTCTGATATGTCTTAAGCATGGTGTGTCTATCTCTCTCAGTTCCTGAAAATATTTGGTTGAAGATTCAGAAAGGAAACTTATATGGACTGTATAAGATTTTCACAGCCATTTTTTTTTCTTCCATAATATATTAAGGGATCTGCGACAAATTTTAATTCCCTTATTTATAATATTTATATTAAAAAAAATTGATACAGTTTCTTTTTATGTAAATATGGCATATAAAGTAAACAAAAATTATTAAAACATATTTTTAAATAATTTACAATATTGAAGTTCTTTAAATTATCATCAATTGAAATGAAACACTATATAAAATAAGATATTTTTTAATAAAGTGTGTTCTTTATTAAAAAATATCTTAGGAAACTTATATATATATGTGGACTGTATAAGATTTTCACAACCACTTTTTTTTCTTCCATAGTACAGAGTCTTTATAATTAAAGTTCTATTTTGAAATGGCCATAAAAGGAAAACTACTGGATAGAATATTATCAAACATGGTAATAGTTTACAGGAGGTCATGGGATTTTATTTTCCACAAAAAAAAAAAAAAAAAAAAGTTCAAAAACTCACCGTCAGCGGGAAATAGAGCTGTATGCAATATTGTTAAACGAAATGACATGAACACATCGATTTAAAAAGTTTTTAATCGTTTCAAATCATGTTCAATGTGGCTTCCACCATTTTCTGAAAGCAAGTTAAATCGCATTACTGCGTTCTCAACAGTTGCTCTTAGCATATCAGGAGGTATGTTACGGACATGTCGGTGTATCACATTTTTGAATTCCGCCAAATTGTTTTCACCATAAACAGTGGTTTAGACACTACGATTTTTATGCAGGACGGGGTTCCACCTCACATTGGTACATGTTAAACAGTTACTTAAACAACATTTCACGGATGACCGGATTGTAAGCCGACACTTCCCCATTTCTTGGCTACCCCGGTCACCAAACCTCAACCCCTGTGACCTCTGGCTATGGGGTTACTTCAAAGCCAATGTTTATGGTCATATTATAAACTATTTGACGGAATTGACAAATGTGATACACCGACATGTCCGTAACATTCCTCCTGATATGCTAAGAGCTACTGTTGAGAAAGCAGTAATGCGACTTAACTTGATTTCAGAAAATGGTGGAAGCCACATTGAACATGATGTGTAACACGTTTTAGGAACGATTAAAAACTTTTTAAACCGATGTCTTCATGTCTTATTTCGTTTAACAATATTGAATACAGCGCTATTCCTCGCTGACGGTGAGTTTTTGAACTTTATTTATTTATTTATTTATTTTTTTGAGGAAAATAAAATCCCATGACCTCTTGTAAACTATTGCCAAGTTTGATAACATTTTGTCCAGTAGTTTTACTTTTATGGCCATTTCAAAGTGGAACTTTAATTATGAAGACCCTGTATATAAAATGATCTGCGACAAATTTCAATTCCCTTATTTATGATATTTATATCAAAAATAAGGGAAAGGATATGGAATTTATATCCTTTAAAAAAAATTGATATAAATTTTTTTATGTAAATTTGGTATATAAAGTAAACAAAAATTATTAAAATATATTTTAAAATAATTTACAATATTGAAGTTTTTAAAATTATTGTAATTTTCAAATGAAACACTCTATATACAAAATAAGATATTTTTTAATAAAGTGTGTTCTTTAATTTGTCTTTATTTATTTAGTATATACTGATAAAAAAAGTAAATTTAAAGATGTTATAGTGAATGAATGCACATTCTTTTTATATGAGTGACTTATGTATTACACACTGTAAATATAAAATTTATAATTTAACTCCAGATCCTGAGGCCCGATTAAAATTAATATTATAGAAAACTATGTCACAAATTTAATAACAATTGCTGGAGTTAAATCTATTTCAACATTAAATGCTTCAAAACTGCAATTTCTGAGAAAAAAAAGTTTAAACTTTTTGTTTTAAACTTTAAATATCAGAAAACCAAGATTTTAATGTTTAAAATCTGAAGTTTTATTAAAAGGATTTAAGTAATATTTATACCATTCAAATCTATACTATTTAAACTACTTTAGCTTAATAAAATTCGAAAAATTAAAATATCTACTGTACGGTCTTAATTCGTAATATAAAGTCGTAAATATACGAGAGTAACTGGATTGGTGTTATTACCTTTGTAATGAACAATTATGTATAATATTCGTATTTAAATAATATATTGAATCATATTTAGCCTTTGCTTTCAAACAAGTATTTAAGTCTATCAAAGACCGGGAATTAACACTCTTAATAAATGAAATTGGAACGTTTTCAATAAATTTTTTATTTTGTTTAACTATAGCGCCGAAAATAGTCGGTTTAATCAAAAACTGGCTCAGATAGTTTCTGTTACGTGTACGATACTTAAGTGTGCAAAACGTTAGCCTTCTATGTCATCAGACGACACCTGGAGGGTCAGGAAATACATTTTATGGGGGACGTATAGAAACACTTTGTCCGACCTGGAAGAAAAATAAAAATATCCGGATTTGTTAGACTCTGTCCCTTGAAAGTCATGGACATGGAAAATATTAGGAAAAAAAGACTTTCAACCTACGTCTCATAAAGATATACATATTTTTCTGACAGTCATTATACATGAATCAAAATCTCGCATGGTGCTTCAATCAGAAGTTGTATTATAAAAATTAAAATCGGTCGTCGCAATAGCGAGCCCGCTGATCCCGGCACATGTACCAACCCAAGATCAGTGGCCGGAACCACCTTCGTGGACCACAGCAGGCTCAACCAAGTCCGAACCCCGTCCAGTCACCACAACGAACCAGAGAATATGATATTAGATATAAAAGTATGAGAAAATCAAATGGAAATATTTCTAATTGATTTCACCCCAAATCAAAATCTCGCATGGTGCTTCAATCAGAAGTTGTATTATAAAAATTAAAAAAATAAGATGAAACAGTTGCGAAACTTACTTTTATTAACTTTTCGGATACAGTCTTTACGCGCTCGTAAATAAAGAAAGATTGAGACAAACTTTATATCAAAACACGCCTCTCTGACAAGCAATGCGTATCTCTCTTCTTTAGCAGTAAATGTGTTAAGGTTTGTCGGAAAGAATACACCATTTATCTATTGAGAATTGACATATGCACTAACTTCTAGTTTGATAGCTGTCATTTGATATTAATCAGTTGCAATTGTATTCATTCTTATTTGTTTTAGATAAGACACTCAGTGCAGTCCAATTTACTTCCTGAATGTTTCCCAAGAGATTTGGAGGGGAAGGGGAGGGGTTCACGAAAAACACCTGCAATAGCAGACACGAGCAAGCTGATGTTTTCTTTTTCTTTTTTTTAATTAGATTCCTGTCTTTCATTGAGCGATGGATTATTTATCTTTTCGAACGATATAGACTTTGTCATGAAAATGCAGTTTCTATTTGTCAACTTCAAAAAATTTCCAAGTCTGGAAAATTAAGGATGGCAATGATCTAAAGCCTGCTAGGCGAACGACGGCTAATAATGGGCGACAACAAACTGGGGTTGGAAAGCCCAAGCCCCTAGAGTGGGAGAGCATATTCGACCAGGGAGCATAAAGGCGGGCACATACACTGGACAAATTTAAAGAGTTCGCGAATCCAGATCCAGAGTTGGTTAGCGCCATCGAACAAGGGACCCCTTCAACAGATGTATTAAGCAAGCGAAGAAGCATGCACCAATAAAGAGCTCGCGAAGCAAGCGTAAGAGAGTAGGAAGAGAAGACTCGCAAATCAAATTACGTGGTTAGTGAGTGCAGGCGAGCGAATGCGCTGCAGACGGCAAGAAAGAGCTTGCGAAGCGAGACGGGGCGATGCCCCCCCTTTTTCCTGAACCACACTTCTTGTTCATATTCATTGCATTCTATTGCTCTTGTTTCTTGTTTTCCTTTTCCGTTATCCCTTTAGATGGCACCACTTAATAGGCTCCGTATTTCTCTGCATATATATATATATAAATTTTAATATGTTCTTGCACTTTGTGTTATACAACAATTATATTATCCAAGGTGATAACATATATTTACAAACATCTGGTGTACCACAAGGTGGCTGTAGTAGTAGTATTCTCGCTAACTTATATCTTTATTATTATGAATGTCATTTTAACTCTAATTCATATATTATATATAGATATGTTGACAACTTAATTTGTATTATCATTGATGATTCCTATCCAATTAATATTGATTTTTACCCATCTAACCTAGAATTAATTCCTAATGAGCCTAGTTTTAGTCAGACTGTAATTTATTTAGACCTAAATTTAGATACCCTCAATAATCATTTATCACCAATCTATATGATAAAAAAATTCTTACAACTTCACTATCATAAAGCTACTGTCATATCAATCTTTTAATTCTGTTCAATTGTTTAGAAACATAATTTTAAACCAGCTATTTCGAATACATCGACTTTCTGATCCTTGGTTTCACTTTCTCTACATCAATAGTCTTAAACGCATTTGTCAAAATTACCAATATCCGAAAGTATTTGTAAATTATATTATTAATAATTTCAAGTACACCACGTAATAATTTTATAAATGCATTATTTATCCTTGATAGGATAACTCATTTTTGTGAATTTCACCCATTCTTATCACCTAACTTACCACTTGACCTGATTCTAATACTGTTTACTATTTTCAATAATCATGTTATCACCAATCTATACGATAAAAAAATTCTTACAACTTCACTATCATAAAGCTACTGTCATATCAATCTTTTAATTCTGTTCAATTGTTTAGAAACATAATTTTAAACCAGCTATTTCGAATACATCGACTTTCTGATCCTTGGTTTCACTTTCTCTACATCAATAGTCTTAAACGCATTTGTCAAAATTACCAATATCCGAAAGTATTTGTAAATTATATTATTAATAATTTCAAGTACACCACGTAATAATTTTATAAATGCATTATTTATCCTTGATAGGATAACTCATTTTTGTGAATTTCACCCATTATTATCACCTAACTTACCACTTGACCTGATTCTAATACTGTTTACTTTTTTCGAAAGCCTAATTTCCACTTGTCCTGACTCCTATACTGTTTACTATTTTTGAAAGTATCCATACAAATTATGTTTCGTTTAAATGTATTCATTCCCGTGCCCAGTCGCATTAACGAAGAGAGGTTCAGTCGCATGTTCCCCAGCGAGCATGTTCGACCTACACGCGGCAGCAGTGCCTGTGAGTTAATATTTCTGTTTTTATATTTCTGATTTATAATTCATTTGATTTATATTTTTTCTCCTTCCACTAGCCAGTAGATAGTTTCAATGGTGTCTATAGTTAAATACTATCGCCATGGTCAGAAACTGGCTATTCTATCCGTTTTATTTCGAATTGTATGGCTGTCCTGACGAGAATGCAATTTCGAACTAACCGCTATTTTTTGTGTAGTTTCAATTGATTGTTCTAAATGTCTTAATATTTTATCTTGAGCTCATTATTACTGCCTTTTCTCATTTTTGTCGTGTTTTCTTTTTCATTTTTTTTATAATCTTTATATAATTATATATACCTTTTTAATTGTGATTTTTGTATACTTATATTCTTCTCATCCCCTTTTCCATTGTAGTGATACGTTAGCTCTCTATTTTTATCCTTAGTCTTGGTCTTTAGTAACTTATTTGTAACTTATTTTTATCCTTATAGTAACTTATTTTTATCCTTAGTCTTGGTCTATAGTAACTTATGGTCTATAGTAACTTATATATATATATATATATATATATATATAGACGACCTTAGTCTTGGTCTATAGTAACTTATTTGTAACAGATATGCTAGAGAGGTTTTTTTTGTACATACTGTAGTTTAAGCATAGTTTTCGATTAAAATCTTTCAATTGATATATATATATATATATATATATATATATATATATATATGGTACATAAATTTTAAGCCTTTCCCAATAACGCGTCCTTTTCTTTCGCAGTTGTCTTATTATTCCAAATTCCTATCTCATGTCCAGCACAAATTGTTGCAACTACAATAAATTCTATCCCACGCCACTAATATTAACAAGTCTGCAGACACTTCCTCGTTTTCTCGATCATACCATATATGGTCACAAAATTTAACCCTATGTAAACGTTCTAATTGAAATTGCATTCCCAATCACATTTTTAAAGACTAAACTGCTAAGATAGCAGTCACATGCCTCATATCCTCCCTCCCCCTCTAATGAAAATGTATTTTGCACTTGTGAAGAACTACGCAGACGGCACACAGATTTGGTGAGAGCTAGCTGGTCGACGATCAGGAGTCGTCCAGAACGTGTAATTATATTTATTCCTAGTGGCATCGAATAAAATAGATTTTTATAACTTAAATTGTATCTTCCTTGGACTATTCAAGTCAAATATTACATATATATATATATATATATATGTCTAATATATATATATATATATATATATATATATATTAGACATTTAATATATGTCAGAATTATATAACAACTATTTGATACGAAAATGCATTATAGAAAAATGCAAAATGCGTAAAAATTTAAGAATATTATTATAGCGTTGTGAGCTGAAATCATACATAGAAACTACAGTGTGTAAATTAGAATTAAAACAAGGTGAAACGGTGTATAGCAAGACTAATTTTTTTTCGGGTCCAGAAGTATCATTGTTAATTAAAAATATCAGATGCACCTATAATCAAGCATCTTGATATGCGGTTTTTATATTTACATAAAAACGAAAAGCTGTGAAATAAAGAATTGTTTCAGACCAGACGATAGCGTGCAGCGCGGTACATTTAGCTCCTGGGCCAATGTATGATCCAGAGGAATTGAAAAACATTTTAGAAAACTGTATCTTTTTCATATCTCATGACGAAGATAGAAAGTGTTCACAGAAATATTCGTGCCGACGTTTTTCATTCTAAAAAGAAGCGCAACTGCATATTTCGATACTTTTACTATGAATACAAATCCGTCTCATGGCGGGAGTTGAGGAATATATCGATCTAAAAATCTTTAGAATTTCATTCCGTCAGATGATTTTATATCGACGGTATCATATTTAAATTATTTAGAATGCAGAAATGGATTTAAGCGTGCTACGACTTAGTATGCGAGTAAGATTATCAGTATAGTGTACTAAAATATAGCTCTGACGCATGTGGCGCCCGTTAAAAACAAAAAAAAAAATAAAAAAAAATAAATAATTTATATATATATATATATATATATATATATATATATATATATATATATATATGTATATCTGATATACATGTATATATGTATATATGTATACCTGATATACATATATATATATATATATATATATATATATATATATATATGTATATCAGGGGAGGGGGCTGATTGGACTTCACTTCGGGTGGCTTCATGTTTGTCATGACGGCCTTCCGGTTATTTGGGTATGTTCATAAAATGTGTTTACTACCATAATATGTTCCTTGTGTATACTTCGGTATTCAGTTTTGTGCAATATATCGGCTACCGGGAGTGTTGTCTAGACGCAAAGCAAGCTTAACCGGTGAGTGGGGGTCACAACCCCCCCCGGCCATTCTTTGATATATTGCTTTCTTTCATTTTTATACTTTTCTAGTTTAATATATATATATGTATATATATATATATATATGCATATATATATATGTATATATATATATATATATATGCATATATATATATGTATATAAATATATATATATGTATATATATATATATATATATATATATATATATATATATATATATATATACATATATATATATATCATGTACATATACATATATATATATATATATATATTATATACATAATATACATATACATATATATATATATATATATATATATATATATTTCAAAAATGAAAAGAGGGATGGATGGATGCATTGTATCAAAAGATGGCCAGGGGGGGGGGGTTGTGACCCCATCACCCCGGTTAAGCAAGCTTTATGTCGCGACAACACTCCTGGAGAGCCGGTACATTGCAAAATAGTATACGAAAGTATCAAGTTTTAAGATGAAAACCAGACATTATGCACAAACAAATATAAGATAGAATTGTCGAGGTCCAGCCATATCAAAAATCACTAACAGTAAATGTTTGAAATATGCCCACTAGTATCAAAGAGCAAAATTGCATAGCTTCTACTTTAAGAAGACTTTAAATATTGACACTTTATATAACAATAATAACAAAGTCTATCTCTAAAACCATTTACCACAATGACAGTTAATAGTATCATACATGTAGAAGTACATCTTGCGTACCGTATCATACATGTTGAAGTACATCTTCCATACCGTATTAGACATTAGACCCTATTCAAGAGGTCCCATATCAAATATCACTACTCTTTGCCTGTGACAATCCAGTATGTATATTTTCCATACCGTATTACACATAAGTGTGATTTCTGATAAATTTTTAATATTATATTTCACGGTATTTTCATATTATATATATATATATATATATATATATATATATATATTAATTCTATCTAAGCCTTTGGAGAAAAAATTTGGAGAAAAACTATATTCAGTCTGCTGACACCACTTAAAGGAAAACATAACAAAAAAAGAAAAAAAAAATTACCGCTTTCAAGAAAAAATTAATTAGCTAAGAAGAGCTCTCCGGTTTGTTTTTAGTGTGAACACTGAATTCAAACAGCAGTGAATGTGGAAAGTCAATGGGTAATTGTAAAAACTTAATGTTCACGTGGAGGGTTATGAAAATGTTGATGGTCTAGGATGGTATCTAAATTGAAATATTTATCCGTTGTTGAAACACGTTTAGCAACATTTTGTAGCAGCGTTACGCAGAGATAGATAGATAGATAAACAGACAGATAAATCAAAGTGTTTATATTATTAATACTAGCCACTTCACAGCACTTCGTACGTTTCGTAATGGCTAATAGGCATGAAATGTAAATGCTATTAGCCATTTAGTAAATGTTAGTCCCGGTGGAAGGATATCAACTTGTGTATTTATTACTTTTGAAAGGCAAAATTAAGCTTTTATGAAAATAACTTTGTATAGTGACCTTTCATTCAGAAATTCGATTTTTTTCGTTGATCTGGAAACTGAAAATAATTGAATCAGACAAAAATCTTGATTCTGGCTCGCGTGAAAGTGGTCGATAATTTTTAAAAAGTGATTTTGAGATTTTCACACCTTCCAACATAGTTGAAAAGTGCTTATGACTTTGGTCATTCTGTCTGTCTGTATGTACTCCCGTTCTCACGATAACTGTAATAAAAATAACTTTATCGAAATTAAATTTTAGTATGTTGTTAAGACGGTCTGTGGGATGTTTGGGAATGAAAATGAATAATATCACCCAATTAGTTTCGGAATTGACCTGGGTTGAAAAAATGAAATACATTGAACATTATGGGACTTAATTATTCAAATACTTTTGAAGTGAAATTAAAATTCACAAATTTCTTCGAAAATTTTAGAAAATATTCAAATTATCACATAAAATGCGTAAAAACATTTCAGCAAAATAAGATAGGTAGATTTTTAAACAAGAAAGATCAATCATGCATAAAGCATTGATTATGAACCACTTTCCAACTTCAATGCAATTTCATTTAAACATCTCTAAAATGCGATACATTCCTCATTAATATTTTAAAAATTATCACAATACTATATTAATTTATTATATTTGAAAACTTAAAACTTCATCGAAAAAAATGAATTTCATTCAAATGACGGCATTGAAATATAAATTGCCTGGTTTAAACATCGCTAAAATGCGATACATTCGTCGGTAATATTTCATAAATTATCATAATAATACAATAATATATTATATTTGAAAACTCCATCAGTAACAAATGAACTTTTTCAAATAACGTCATGGAAATATAAATCGTCTGGCTCTTTAAATAAAAGCAGCATCTCATTCATAAAAATGTGTCCATTCATTTCATTCATCACAATACAATAATAATTAATTTTATTTAAAACATTAAACCATGGAGGTACAAGTAATTTATGTCTATGCTCAAAACTTCATCAAAGTATCGTTTGCTTCTCTGTAAAACCAATGATTGTTTCATTCATATCAGCTATATTGCAGACTCCATGGGCTAAATAATTATGCGTTAAAGAAATGCAGCAATTCTTATACAACTCATTCTACATCTTTTGCTATTTACATCCTCCATAAGTGAAAAATAGGCTTCGATGTAAAAATAACCAAAGTTGGATGATCATTTAAACTAAACTATATTGTAATTGCGTTGTCTTAGGATGTAGATGCACAGAATTTAAGCAAACATAAAGCAGTTTTAGAGCGAACACAACACTCAATATGAATTAAAAAGAACTTTAAAAATCACGATTTTGAGACAAGATGGATGCCATATTATATTTTGAAGTGGGTCACGTGATCTCTTCATATAATGATCACCTGATCTCTTCATATAAAGGATGTAATTATTATTACTTTCCTTATATACATAATGTATAAGGAAAGTATTGTGACGGGGTCGAAAATTCGAATTCGAGTTTTCGACGGGAGACCACGTTTCAACCATCCCAGATCACGAATCAAACATTTTTGAAGTGATGTCTGTGTGTGTGTGTGTGTGTCAGTGAGCCTGTGGAGACGATAACTGACGAACGAATGGACCGATTCGAACGAAATTTGGTACAAAAATCACAATCCCTAAACACTGGAAACCTATTGTTTTTGTACGCAATCGAATGTACAGAACCCTCCAAAATTTTCGAGTGAAATTTTGAAAAAATTGTCATGAAATCAAAACTGCTAATAAAGTTACACAAATAGACATTTCTTATGTAATTCTTCATTGGAAAACGATTGACATAAATTTTAGAACGCTAACAAGAACCGTTCTCGAGATATTGCGCATTTTTCAAAAAATTATCAAAAAGTTATATAAAATAAAAAAAATATATTTCCTATTGAGAAACATGTTCACTTTTCATATGTAATACCATGCGATAAATTCGGTGACATTAATCTGGTGGAACTAGCTCGTTCCATTCATGAAAAAAGATACTTTGAGTAATACTTTTGTATTTGAAATGCCAATAGTCATTTATCTACTGTAAGAATAACTTATTTCTCCGTCCATAACGCTTGGCGAGATTTTGGCGACGAATTTAGCGAAATGTCGCCAACTTGGCGACATTTTTTATTGTTGCCTAAATTAACAAAAATTTCGCCAAATGGATAAAAATAACGCTAAATCAATGAAAATGACAACTAATTGACGAAAATTCAATATCTTGGAATGAATATAAGTATCTACTAGAAGAGTAATATTTTTTTAGCTGTAAAAGTAGTAAATTCATTGCATTATATAAGGAAAGTCATGTGTTGCCCACATCAGATTTTTTTAATTTTTATTTAAAAAACTACTGAATATATTTTGCTGATTTTTTAACACTTTACAACAAAGTTGAAAAGTGTTTATGACTTTGTTCATTCTGTCTGTCTGTCTGTCTGTCTGTCTGTCTGTCTGTCCGTTAGCACGATAACTGCCGTAAAAATGAGTTTATCAAAATGAAATTTTAGTATGTTGTTCAGACGGTCTGTAGGACCTATGGGAATATAAATGAACAATATCACCCAATTAGTTTTTTATTGAACCCGGGTTGAAAAAATGAAATACATTGAACCCTATGGGACCTAATTTTTCAAACATTTTTTAAGTAAATTTAAAATTCACGAATTGCTTCGAAATTTTTAGGAAATATTCACATTATCCCATAGAATATATAAAAAAAATTCAGTAAAATATGTTAAGTAATTTTTTAATTAAAAAAATTATTTTATATAGGGAAAAAAAAAATTCAATTAAATTCTGACTTTGGGATATCTTCCAGAAAGAAAAGAGAGAGATATTATATAATAGATATCTCACCATTTGTTTAAACGTTTTGCATATGGGAGTGGCTTCATATTTTAAAATAATTTGGTCGATAACAATTTTTCATTTTTTTTAAATTTTATATAACTCTTCATGATAAATTTAATTGATGGCATTTTAAATGCACTTTCCTACGTCCTAGAGAGTTAAAATTTGGTACACAGCTTAAATTTGTTGAACATTTTATTCGACAAAAATTTGATGGATCTTTAAATATAGATCATACATTTTTTTCGAAATGGCCTGAAAATAATCCCCGTTCACTTCTATAAATCATTGTTGTAATATTGTTAAAAATTCTGATGTGGACAGCACATGTCTTTCTCTGCAGACTCATATTCGTTCTCTTTATTTATTCAATGATAATTTGAGTTTATCTGCACAACATAAGTATTTTAAATGACATTGAATTTACACGTTAAAATTAATATTGTTAAAAATTCTGATGTGGACAGCACATGTCTTTCTCTGCAGACTCATATTCGTTCTCTTTATTTATTCAATGATAATTTGAGTTTATCTGCACAACATAAGTATTTTAAATGACATTGAATTTACACGTTAAACTTAAATTTGGTTCTCATTTGATAGCTGGACTTATTGTCAAAGGTGGCGTAGCGAAAACGCGAAAAAACTAGAATATCTCAAGAACGGCTAGTCCTAGAGTAATGGGGTTAGTCTTATTCTTTTTGTTGTCAAAAATCACATATAAAATAGGAATTTAATTGATATAATTGAGAACACGTAGTCTTTTATTTTTATATATAACGATTTTTGCTGGCCATTTCGCAAAAATAGCCCGTTCCTTTTTCCCGAATCGTAGTAGAATAACCTACAAATGATTTATATACAAAATTTTGTTAAATTTGGTATATAAATCACTTGTAGGTTATTGAAATATTATACACCAAATTTTGTTAAATTTGATTCATTAGTTTTTAGCTAGAGTGGATAAAGGCAATTTCTGCGGCCATTTCGCAAAGAAGGCAGATTCTTTTATTACGAATCGTACTATAATCTAATGAACATCAGGATTTCCCACAAAAAACATACCTACCAAATTGTATGAAATTCGGTCCATTAGTTTTTCAATTAGAGTGGATGTAATATCCACATAGACACACAGAAACATACACAGATACACCCTTACACACACAGACGTCTTCCTAAAACTAGTTTTTTCGTGTTCTAGAAGTCCCAAAACGTGTAGATCCTTTGAAAATTCGAGTTCCGATCTTCGGCACGATTCCAATACTTTGAGTACATACACATACACATATATATT
This sequence comes from Amaurobius ferox, assembly GCA_951213105.1. Taxonomy (NCBI): domain Eukaryota; kingdom Metazoa; phylum Arthropoda; class Arachnida; order Araneae; family Amaurobiidae; genus Amaurobius; species Amaurobius ferox. The sequence continues at coordinate 84,563,687 of OX578151.1, read as the reverse complement.
ATCTGTGTATCCAAATTCCGTGCCTATGCAATTACAATAGTTGTGATTTTAAATGATCCCTAAACTTTTATTATTTCTTCAAGGAAGCCTAATTTTAACATATGCAGAATGCAAATATCTCAAGCGATTGTAAGATGAATTACATAAGAATTGCTGAATTTTTTTCACACAAAATTATTTAGCTCTGGAGTCTGGAATACAAGTTATATGAATGAAATATTCATTGATTTTGCATAAAGAATCAGATGATTTATATTTCGATACAGTTTTAAATATTTAAGTATAATAAATTACTGTAGTACTGTGATAATGTAAAAGATATTACCACTGAATGAATCACATTTTAGAAATTTTTAAATGAAATTACATTTCAGTTGGAAAGTGTTTCATAATCAATGCTTATGCATGATTGATCTTTCTTGTTTTATATATTTTATGGGATAATTTGAATCCTTAAACTTTCGAAGCAATTTGTGAATTTTAAATCCGCTTAAAAAATGTTTGAAAAATTAGGTCCCATAGGGTTCAATGTATTTCATTTTTCAACGCGGGTTCAATCCAAAACTAATTGGGTGATATTATTCATTTATATTCCCATAGGTTCCTCAGACCATCTGAACAACTTATTCAAATTCCATTTTGATAAAGTCATTTTTACGGCTGTTATCGTGCTAACGGACAGACAGACAGACAGAATGAACAAAGTCATAAACACTTTTCATCTATGTTGTAAAGTGTTAATAATAAGTGACTTAATAATTACACCCATAATATATGAAGAGATCACGTGGCTCATGGCAAAATAAAGTATGGCTTCCATTTTTTTGCTATTACCGAAGATGTTTAAAGATAGTTTAAATTTATATTTAGTGTTGCATCCGTCATAAAACTGCTCTATTGCTATCTGGAATTTGAAATTTTTGTAAAAGTTCTAAAAATATATTTGGACTTTGCAACATGTCTATAATGCCGACAAATAGGAAACATTTGATTGGTTTGTGTTAAAATGATAAATTTCTTTACTCGTATATATTTATTTATCTTTTACGTCCGTATTATAGCTCCATGCTATCATTATCATTTTCTAGCATTGACTAAATAATGAGAACCTCAAAATTGTCCAATTTTTCTATTTCTCAATAGGTAATAATGCAATAGCATAACAAAGTAAAAATAGTGGCTATGAAACACTTTGTGCAAAGAAAGGCAAAGCATCCGCCTATGTTGCATTAATTTTAATAATTTTATAAATTAATAATTAAATTTATTATAAATATTATACATTTATTATAAATATTTATTATAAATATTAAAATAGTAATTAAATTATTTTATTAATTTTATAAATTTATTTAATATCTTGTGATGTTTAACATTTGTAATTCCATAATATACGCTAGTCGTTTTTAATCCCCATGACAACACTTACCCTTTAAATATACTACGTATGCTTAGTGGGTAAACATGAATAGATAAAATATGAAGAAAAACGTGAGTACATTGTATGCAGCATAAAGTATGTATGCTACGGCCCAATTTCCCGGCTTACTTCCAATACTTTTCTTATCCAGAAAGGCAGCTTATTTTTCCGATACTTTTACTATGAATACAAATTTGTCTCTGTCTGGGAGTTGAAGAATAGTTCGAAAGAAAATAAACTTAACGAAAAAGAATAGTATTGCTTCAAAGAACTTTCTATCGATGTCACTATCATCGATTTTTCGTATTGTTTCGTATAGGCATTTCTGGCCTGTACCTAGTGCCTTAAAATGTAAGGTGTGGAAATTTTTGGATTATTAATATTAGAAATATTGTTATAAGTGCCAAAAATGGCAGAGATGTACTTTGGTCCTTTAGTAGAAATGAGAAAGATAGCGACCATGTGTTGTTATTGAGACCCAGACCGTCCGACCTACCAGAAAGGTGTAAGGTAACTGTTTGGACGGCTGGGAAGTGCCACCCAATTTAGACTGGAACCCAGTGGGGGAGGCATCCACAGGGACCGTACCCTCCTTACCTTACCACCAACCTCTCGGAAGGACTTTCGGACCCACATGTTTAACGTGATCGTACTCCGCATGAACACTGTGGCAGTTGTGGCAGCGTGCAAATAGCGACCATGTGTGAAAGCCCCAGGCCGTCCGGCTCGTCCAGAGGAGTTAGAGCATCAAATTGGACGACCGGGAAGGTAGCGACCATGTGTGTATTTGCTGATTCTAAGGTAGTAAATTTTTAAGAAGCAAAATGATGAACAATGTACAGACTACATTTAGACGTTAAAAGTTTGCATTTCTGTCCCAGTAGTTCTACAGTACAGCGTCGGCAGGACAGTACGAAGATCCTTGTGAAATATCCGGTTGAGCCAGCAAGGTACTTTAGAATGGCGCCTGAACAAATTCAACCCTGTATACTAGTACAAATATATCGGAGGTCTTAAGGGTGAGCGTCAGTAAATCTTCTGCCCTATCCGCGTTTTGTTAACTTTCGCGGCACACATTTTTCGCCAAAATTCTGCTCAAACAGTTGCGAAATATTTTCTGATAGATAAAATGCAATGCTTAGATTATATTAAAACTAAATTTAATACCCAATAAAACATAAAATATATTTTTTATTTTAATTCAAAATATTTTTGGTGCTGCCATCTGTTGTCGTAATTTAATGCATACCGACTATTTTTATTTCTTAATGAACATTTTAAATATCTATTCCTTCTAATACGCTATTAAATACAACAACAGATTATATATAATAATGTCACAATCACGGAAACGTAATTGAACTTGGACTTGAACTTGAAGACAAAGGAACTTGACAAAACTGCAGCCCTCAGTGATGTACATTCAGATCCGCTTATAAAATTTATAGAATGAGAAATGACCTTTCCGTGATTGTAGCATTATTATATATGATCTGTTGTTGTATTTAATATTGTATTAGAAGGAATATATATTTAAAAATGTTCATTAAGAAATAAAAAAAATCTGATGTGGGCAACACATGACTTTCCTTATATAATGTAATGAATTTACTACTTTTACAGTAAAAAAATAGGTTTTTCTTATAGTAGATACTAATATTCTTTCCAAGACATTGAATTTTCGACAATTAGTCGTCATTTTCATTGATTTAGCGTCATTTTTATCCATTTGGCGAGATTTTCGTTAATTTTGCAACATTTCAAAAAGTCGCCAAGTTGGCGACATTCCGCCAAATTCGTCGCCAAAATCTCGCCAAGCGTTATGCACTAAGAAATAAGTTATTCTTACAGCAGATAAATGATTATTGGCGTTCAAATACAAAAGTATTACTCAGAGTATCTTTTTTCATGAATGGAACGAGCTAGATCCACGAGAATGATGTCACCTAATTTATCGCATGGTATTACATATGAAAAGTGAACATGTTTATCAATGGGAAATATTTTTTTTTTATTTTATATGACTTTTTGATATATTTTTTTAAAATGTACAATATCTGGAGAACGGTTCGTGTTAGCGTTCTAAAAGTTATGTCAATCGTTTTCTAATGAAAAATTGCATAAGAAATGTCTATTTGCGTAACTTTATTAGTGATTTTGATTTTTTGACGAATTTTTCAAAATTTCATTCGAAAATTTAGGGGGGTTCTGAACATTCAATTGCGTATAAAAACAATAGGCTTCCAGTGTTTATGGATTGTGATTTTTGTACCAAATTTGGTTCAAATCGGTCCATTCGTTCGTCAGTTATCGTCTCCAAAGACCCACTGACACACACACACACACAGAGACATCACTTCAAAAATGTTTGATTCGTGATCAGGGATGCTTGAAACGTGCTCTCCCGTCGAAAACTCGAAATCGAATTTTCGACCCCGTCACAATACTTTCCTTATACATTATGTATATAAGGAAAGTAATAATCGATATGAATTAAATTATGACAATAGATGGCAGCATCAAAAGTATTTTGGATTAAGATAAAAAATACATTCTATGTTTTATTGGGTACTAAATTTAGTTTTAATATAATCTAAGCATTGCATTTTAACTTTCAGAAATTATTTCGTAACTGTTTGAGCAGAATTTAGGTGAAAAATGTGTGCAGCGAAAATTAACAAAGCGCAGATAGGGCAGAAGATTTACTGACGCTCACCCTTAATGTGAGTCTAGTAAGAATAGCAAGGAGTCAGTGAGCTCTGATTTCAAATCAGGAGCAAAAGGACCCCACAAAAAGCTAACCTGGGGGATGAAAGTATCATCAGAAAGCTTATCTGAGGTATAATAGCAGAAAGTAGTCAATCAGATTGTCAGTTACAAGCCAATCTAACATTAGAAGGTAGAGAATTCACTTCCGCGATAAGTATGGACTGTCCCAGTACCTCTACGGTTGAGCGTTAGCTAGCCAGTATGGAGGTCCATGATTCGATTCCTTGATAGGCCAGTAAGGTTCTTCACAAAAGTGTTTAAAGTGTTATAATTGCCTTATAGGGTTGCATAACTTGCCTTATAGGGTTGCATTATTATTGTACTGCTACTGTAGTTGCATAAATGCAAATTTACAGAAATATAAATTACTTTCCTCTTTTTCATTCTGATGCTTTGAGTTGCCCAATCAGGCCGAAATGTGTCAGAACTGTCACGCAGCATATGAAAAATGCTAACAAAAGCATTTAATAGTAAAAGTTAAATCGTAAAAGAAAAATTTGATAATGTTGGTCACAAATGTTTGGAATTTTTTTTTTAGAATAAATAAGGGTATGCATTGAAACAATGGATAATTACCAGTACCAAAGAATATATTCCCTTAGACTGGGGTATATCTAAGCTGAAAGAGAAATTAAAGGCATGGGGATCCACGGATATTTTATCCCATTTGAATCCAATGACTCATCAACTATTTACGTTGCTACTTTTCGCAAGTGAATTATTTTTATTTCAAGATTATGTAAGATAGCCGTTATGGTGTTTATAAAGTGTTTTCATAAAGTGTCACTATTTTAATATGGAAATCAACAGCAAGTGTATCTAACAAATTAGCAAATTAACAAATTAGAAAATTCATATATTTTAATATGTAACACTGAAACTTATGTGGTGTCAAAAATCTTCGACTAACCTATTAAGAGTTTTTATATTACTTTGCAAACTTAGCTTGTGCTATCAAACAAAATTTGGAAAATATGTAGGTGACATATCCAGAACTGGAAATCCCTAGTAAATCCGCTACACCTCTGAAATTTGATTATGAATTCATATCATTAGCTACGCAATATCTACCGCCAACCTTGAGAAATAAATGTTTCAGAGAAATATTGGGCATTTTAGGAAATGTAAGCATAAAATGAATCAGAAGGGGGAAGTTTCAGCGAATCACCGCCGGAAATTGATTCTGAATCTGAATCAGTTATCATGTAAGCTATATTTACAACCAATCTAGAAAATGGATAATTTAAAGTAAATGGAAGTTTTTGAGCCGAAAAGTGAACAGGGATTAAAAACATTTAATGAACATGCATCGGAATTTCATGCTGAATCTACAGGGGATTCAAAAGTCCTTGACACATTTTAAAATTGAATATAAACTCAAGTAATTGCCGTACGACAGTGAGGTTTGGATTAAAATGCTTTCCACGTTGAAAAGTTTTGGTTAAGCAAATAAAAAAAATTTAGTTCCAAAATTTGCCCATAGATGGCGCTGTACCTTAAAAATACAAAAAAATATCATAAAAACTGAAGACGAGTAGTTACGGAGCATGTTTATTTTTATCCACTACCATATTTCAATATGTGCGTCCTTTGGAGCTCGAACCACATCCAAACGGTACCTCATTTCCAACACAGATATACAAACATTTGAATAAGTAGCGCCATCTATGGGCAAAGTTTGGAACCAAATTTTTTATTTGCTTAATCAAAATTTTTCAACGTGAAAAGCATTTTAGTCCAAACCTCACTATCGTACGGCAATTACTTGAGTTTATATTCAATTTTAAAGTGTTGCAAGGACCTATCGATCATCCTGTATATCAGTCAGGATCTGAGCTCTAACTATAGTAGATCCCGAGAAATAGATGATTTTAAAAAATTGTTAAAAAAAATAGTATTACAAAGTTTTTTCTACGCATATGGTTATCGTAAATTTTACGAGCGGATAAATAGCACCGGACCCACTCCGACGTCATGATGTGACGTCACCCGACGTCATGATGTGACGTCACCCGACGTCATTATCGACGACCAATAGTGGCTTCAGAGAACTGCGCATGTGCACGGAGATGGTAGATTATAATACGAATTTATCATCACTCAGCTGTTAAATTTACTATCGTATATTTAACTATTAGATATTTAGTGTATTATAGTGCATTATTAGACAGTTTAGAATATTAAATTCTAAGTTATAGTTGATGCTTAAAATGAACTACGCCTGTGCAAGGAGTATTTTGTTTTAATGAAGATCTCGGTATTATTCAAGTAGATTTAAATATATTTAAATCGCCTTCGTATTATTGGATAGCATAGAATATTGAACTCTATAATTGATGGCTAGATGTGATATATAGATATAATTTAGTCATTTTGAGAGCCATGTGTCAATGGCACCTAACCAATTTTCCCCATTTGAAAAATTGTTCTACATAGATGCAATTTAAAAATTATTTTCTTTGTTTATATTATGCAACTCACAAAATCAATCTTCTTTTATTAGTCATGCATTAATTAGATTGTCAAAATGAAACATTGTTCTTTGCAACATTCAAGTTGTCAAGTTCAATTTAAAATTCACAATCATGTGCAAATTCCTATAATATACTAAATGACATTATTAATCAAAATATTCTATTAAAATATTTAATTTAATGCTCCTAAAAAGAAGTTAAAAAATATCTGTTCTAGCTATACCAAATTAACTTCACGAGCAGATCTGAAGAATAAAATGTCCTGGTCTTGTTTGCAAACAAATTTACAAAATATATGAAGTTGAATAAATATATGCAAAATAAAAGGGTTAAAACTGTATAGGATCCATACTACAACTTATGAGTTTCTAAAATCTTTACCAAAATAAAACAGATGACGTAATAAATGGAAAATATCAATAATTCCGTAATCTTAAAACCTAAAATGTCGTAATTGATTCCTATATATGCCAAAATATGTGCTAATATACTTGTACTGCTTATATTCTCCTAGAGTAGAAGCAGCAGCGTATGCTTGGGTGGGGGGGGGGGGGGCAGGTCCCCTTACTTTTCAAGGCTTTTTATTGTTATGAGTATTTTTCATTTAAAATAACCTTGGCATAAGCAAATGCTAAACAATTGCCCCCCCCTCCCCCCCACACACACTTTCTAGAGTCAGGATAAGTCACTGAGTAGAAGATATACCCATGCATTTGTAGAAGATTACTCGGTACTACGTACAATATATGAGTTTCAAAAATTTTTGCAAAAATAAAACAATGACATAATAAACTGAAAATATTAATAATAATAATGTTTAAACCTGAAGACCATAACCACCCTGAAGTCATAAACACTTTCCAACATAGTTAAAAAGTGTTTATGACTTTGTTTATTCTGTCTGTCCGTTCGCACGATAACTGTCATAAAAATGACTTTATCAAAATGAAATTTTAGTATGTTGTTCAGGCGGGCAGTACGATATCTGAGGATGTGAATGAATAATATCACCCAATTAGTTTCAGATTGAAACCGGGAAGTGACTGCCATACATTGAAGAGTATGGGACCTAATTTTTTAAACATTTTTAAGGTGGAGTTATAATTCACAAATTGCTTCGAAAATATTAGGAAATATTCCAATTATCACATAAAATATATAAAACAAATTTCAGCAAAATATATCCTGTATTCTTTTTAATTAGAAATCAATCAAAATAATAATTACATCCATATTATATGAAGAGATCACGTGACTCTTTTCAAAATGAAATATGGCATTCCAATGTATTTTCCTAGTGTAAAAATCGTAATTTTTAAAGGTCTTTTAAATTTATATTTACTGTCACATCCATCCTATAACCGCTTTGTTTTTGCGTATTTTCTGTGCGTCTATAATCTGTATCAGCGCAATTACAATATTTTTGAGCTTAATGATCATCATTCTTTGATTATTTCTACAACGAAGTCTAATTTTGACGGTTACAGAATGTAAACACGTGATTGTAAGATGAATTGCATAAGAATTGCTGATTTTTTTCACGCAAAATTATTTAGCTTTGGAGTCCGTTTTTTCAGTGAATTTAAATTTCACAAACAGTTTCGGTAATTTTAAGAAATATTCATATTATTCCATAAAAATGTATAAAAAAATAAGCAAAGTATGTTCGGTATTTTATAAATAAAAGTTTTACAATTAATGACATCCATATTATATGAAGAGATCACGCGACCCACTTCAAAATAAAATATGGCATCTATTTTTTTCCCCGTGCAAAAGTCGGGATTTTAAAATTTCTTTTAAATTTGTATTTTGTGTTGCATTCGTCCTAAAACCGCTTTATTTTTGCGTATTTATAGTGCATCTATTTTCAACGTCAATGCAATTACAATATTTGTGAATTTAAGTGATCATCAAACTACAACGAAGCCAAATTTTAATGGATGCAGAATGTAAACAAGTGATTGTAAGATGAATTGTATCAGAATTGAAGTTTTCTCACGCAATAATTATTTAAATCTGGAGTCTGCAATAAAAGTGTATGAATGAAATATATTCACTGATTTTACATAGAGAGCCAGACGATTTATATTTCGATGACGTCCTTTGACGAAAATTCATTTTTTTCGTTGAAGTTTTAAGTTTTCAAGTAAAATAAATTATTGTAGTTCTGTGATAATTAAAAAATATCACCTCTGAATATATCGCATTTTAGAGATGTTTAATTAAAACTGCATATCAGTTGAAAAGTGTAACATAATCAATGCTTTAATGCACAATTGTTCTTCCTTGTTTTTATATGAGGTGTATGTATATTCGGTCAATATGTTACTTTCCTTATATACATAATGTATAAGGAAAGTATTGTGACGGGGTCGAAAATTCGAATTCGAGTTTTCGACGGGAAAGCACGTTTCAAGCATCCCTGATCACGATTCAAACATTTTTGAAGTGACGTCTGTGTGTGTGTGTGAAAATATGTGTGTGTGTGTGTGTGTGTGTGTGTGGCAGTGAGTCTTTGGAGACGATAACTGACGAACTATGACTGATTTGAACAACATTTGGTACAAAAATCACAATCCATAAACACTGGAAGTCTATTGTTTTTCGTAATCGAATGTTCAGAACCCCCCTAAATTCTCGAGTGAAATTTTGAAAAAATCTTCAAAAAATCAAAACCGCTAATAAAGGTGCGCAAATAGACATTTCTTATGTAATTTTTCATTAGAAAACGATTAACATAAATTTTAGAACGCAAATATGAACAGTTCTCGAGATATTGCACATTTTTCAAAAAAATTATCATAAAGTCATATAAAATAAAAAAATATGTTTCCTATTGAGAAGCATGTTCAATTTTCATATGTAATACCATGCGATAAATTTGGAGACATCATTCTCGTGGATCTAGCTCGTTCCAGTCATGAGAAAAGATACTTCGTGTAATACTTTTGTATTTGAACGCCAATAGTCATTTATCTGCTATAAGAATAAATTATTTTTTCTCAGCAAAGCTTGGCGAGATTTTGACGACGAATTTGGCAGAATGTCTCCAACTTAGCGAATTTTTGAAATGTTGTCAAATTAACGAAGATCTCGCCAAATGGATTAAAATGACGTTAAATCAATGAAAATGACGACTTATTGCCGAAAATTCAATATCTTGGAAAGAATATAAGTATCTACTATAAGAAAATTCTATTTTTTTTACTGTAAAAGTAGTAAATTAATTGCATTGTATAAGGAAAGTCATGTGTTGCCCACATCAGATTTTTTACTCTGTTAAAATATAGCATTGTTCACATAAAAATATCCCATATTTAGATGTCTTTTAAAAAATAGTTGTTTTAAATCATTCACTGTAGTCATAAAATATTCCAAATACATTAATGTACAAGTTATACCAAATACTTTCATAAAAAAATTTTTTGTATATAATAAATAGTGTTTACTTGAAAGATTTAATATAGCAACGGATAATTAATGAGTTAGAAAAACAAAATTAACACTATACTTGCCAATACCATGATAGTCGAGTAACATTTTTTTATTGAATACTATTTTCCATAAATCTTCCCATAAAATTCATTTTATTAACTAGTGAAGTTCAGCGAAGTTTCACACCTTAATGCATTTTTAATCAATTTTCTGCATGTAAGTGATAGAAAGAGTAAAATATACTCTAAAATTGGATCTTTCTTAATAAAAAAAAGTATTGGTGTTATTAGCTTCTAAAAGTAATATAGTTTAGCATGTAGGGGTGAAAATTGAAATATAGTTTAATGCAACGTTATTTCTAATATTTTTAAATACACGCATATTTGGAAAATTCAAATACTTGCAGCATTATAATGATTTCCGTCATATTTTCTTGAGTAAAATACTTATTACTTTTCTTATATACAATAATGTATAAGGAAAGTATTGTGACGGGGTCGAAAATTAGAAGTGTGTGTCAGTGAGGCTGTGGAGACGATAACTGACGAACAAATGGACCGACTTGAACGAAATTTGGTACAAAAATTACAATCCGTGAATACTGGATGCCTATTGTTTTTATACGCAATCGAATGTTCAGAACCCCCCTAAATTTTCGAGTGAAATTTTGAAAAAAATCGTCAAAAGATCAAAACCTCTAATAAAGTTACGCAAATAGATTTCTTATGTAATTTTTCATTAGAAAATGATTAACAGAAATTTTAGAACGCTAGCATGAATCGTTCTCGAGATATTGCACATTTTTCAAAAAAATTATCAAAAATTAAATAAAATAAAAAAAATATTTCCTATTGAAAAACATGTTCACTTTTCATATGTAATATCATGTGATGAATGGGGTGACATCATTCTCGTGGATCCTAGCTCGTTCCATTCATGAGAAAAGATTCTTTGAGTAATACTTTTGTATTTGAACGCCAATAGTAATTTATCTGCTATAAGAATAACTAATTTCTCCGACCATAACGCTTGGAAGCAGGATGACATAAAAACTCTTTGGAAGCAGGGTGACATAAAAAATGCAGGATTCATCAGGATAACAAGGTTCTTGATCTGATAAGTGTCAGTAGCTCTGTCTTATAAAAGGTCTGATTTTACATTTTCATTCAGAAGACATTTTTATTGCATTATATGCTGTTTATTATATGCTTTCTAAACTTCTTTAAAATATTTTGGTCTTTCATGTCTTTCTGTTTACAGTTTGACTTCAATTTAAGTTGAAAACTCAACTATTATTTCTATATAAAGGTCTTACTATCCATGTGAAAATTAATATAACTCTTGTTTTATTCTTAAAATGTCTATTCACTTTTTAACACTTTAGAACATAGTTGAGAAGTGTTTATGACTTTGCCTTTTCTGTCTATCTGTCTGTCCGTTAGCACGATAACTGCCGTAAAAATGACTTTATCAAAATGAAATTTTAGTATATGGTTCAGACGGTCTGTGGGACCTATGGGGTTAAAAAAACGAAATACATTTACACACATAAAATTATTTAACTCATGGAATCTGCAATATAGCTGATATGAATGAAACATTCATTGAATTTACGCAGAGAAGCAAACGATTTTTTTTATGAAGTTTTAAGTATAGTGTTAAATTACCTCCTACCTACTGTATCTCCATGGTTTTAAGTTATTAAATAAAAGAAATTATTATAATATTGTGATGAATGAAATGAATGGGAAAATGGTTATGAATGAAATGCTGCTTTTATAGAGAGAGCCAGGCGTGTAATATTTCGATGACGGCATTTGAATAAATTTCATTAGTTTTCGATGAAGTTTTCAAATATAATAAATTATTGTATTATTATGATAATTTTAAAAATATTACCCAGGAATGTATCGCATTTTAGAGATGTTTGAACCAGCAATTTTATATTTCAATGCCGTCATTTGAATGAAATTCATTTTTTTCAATGAAGTTTTATGGTTTCAAATATAATAAATCAATGTAGTATTGTGATAATTTTAAAAATATTACCGAGGAATGTATCACATTTTAGAGATGTTTAAATAAAATTGCGCTGAAGTTGGAAAATGTTTCATAATCAATGCTTTATGCATGATTGATCTTTCTTGTTAATACTTTAATGTAATTCTCTCAATTAAGAACTATAATCTCCATTTCATTCCGCTGTTGAATATTTGAGAACAAAATATAATTTCTCATTTTTCATCATGATCTTCCAGCATAGAGCTTGCTAACATCTGCAGTCATATTGCATCTAATCATATAATCCACTTTTTTTTTCAATTACATATAAAATGTAGTTCTGCAAATATTGATTATCATACTTTTTTAAATGTCTGGTGTTTTTTTTTTTTAAATTTGAGATTCTAATTACAAAAGGAACCCCAGATTTGCTTTATCATGTACAGTTGTTTCACAACTGGCTTTGGTAATTTATGTCGTAATATGTAACTAAATGAAATTAGTAACAAAAACTTACCATATGAAACCTAATTTATGGTTCTCTCACAGGCTATATTTATACAAAAACTATGAAACTTAGATATTTAAATTTAGCCAAAAGACTTTGTAATCCTTTTAACTTTCCTTATATACATAGTATAATGTATAAGGAAAGTATTTTGACGGGGTCGAAAATTCGAATTCGAGTTTTCGAAGGAAAAGCACGTCACTGATCCCGAATCGAACATTTTTGAGGTGATGTCTGTAGGTGTGTGTGTGCGTGTGTGTGAGTCTCTGGAGCCGATATCTCACGAACAAATAGAGCGATTTGAATGAAATTTGGTACAAAAATTACAATCCATGAATACTGGAATCCTATTGTTTTTGAACACGATTGAATTTTCAAAACTCCCCTAAGTTTGCGAGTGACATTTAAAAAAAAGTCATCAAAAATCAAAACCTTTAACAAAGTTACGCAAAGTTACGCAAAACGATTGACATAAACTTCAGAGCACTCGCATGAACCATTCTCGAGATATAGCACATTTTTCAAATACATTTTTCAAAAAATCCCATAAATTAAAAAAGAAATACTAACTATTGAGAAACATGTTCATCATTTTCGTGGATCTGGCTTGCTCCATTCATGAGAAAAGATTCTTTGAGTAATACTTTTGTATTTGAACGCCAATAGTCATTTATCTGCTATAAGAATAACTAATTTCTACGACCATAACGTTTGACGAGATTTTTGCGACGAATTTGGCGGAATGTCACCAACTTGGTGACTTTTTAAACGTTGCGAAATTAACGAAAATCTCACCAAATGGATAAAAATGACGCTAAATCAATGAAAATGACGGGTAATTGACGAAAATTCAATATCTTGGAAATAATATAAGTACCTAATATAGGAATTACCTATTCTTTACTGTAAAAGTAGTAAATTAAGGAAAGTAAGGTAGGTAAGTAAGGTAAGGTAGTGCATTAAGGAAAGTTATGTGCTGGCCATATCAGTTTTTTTTCTTTCTACCAGTGAAACAGTTGCTTTTTCTCTGTTCTCTACTTGCGACTTTTTGCGATGTACTATCCCAGCCAGTAATAGTCCCCCATTATATTAACGTTTCACCGTTCTTGGTATTTGTCTCCCATCTCTATATTATCAAAGTTCATCGATATAAGTTTCGACATAAGCCCGGCATCCAATCACCAATCAAAACGCGTTAAAATTTGACGTCATTTAGAGATGTGTCCTGGTCACATAACAGAGCACTCTCAGATTAAAAATTAAGTTACAGAGTATTTTTATTTTCTTTACAAAAAATTTGCAATATATATATATATAGAATTTTTAAATGTCTGTGATGATGCAAAATCCCCCTATTTTCAACTAAAAATGTGGAATGTTACTTTTCTTTATCTGAATTTACATTGATACGGGTGAATCTGACTTTAAAATAGCAGTTATAAATTAAAGTATAAAATAGTGCACTTTATAATTTAAATATTTGTGATTGGTTAAACATTATTTTTGTTCGAAACTAGTACTGATCTGTGCACCAGTCACTTCATTTCATTCACATTTTTATAACATTTATGTGGGTGGAAGTGGCAACTGGAACCTCCTGAAAGTGACGCTCATTGCTGACCGATTACATCACGAGGAAACCCAAACCTTGTGAGATTCTCTCTCGGATGATAAGTAAGCATGTGCTTAATATATTGATTGAAACGCTGTTCTAAACTTACTTCACTTAGATTTTCTGCGAAAATGACCAAGTACACTTTCAAGAAATTAATTTTAATATTCATTAAGCAATGATCATACTAAAGCTTTGAATTTTCCAAGCACGTTTTCAAGAATGAGTGCAAATTCGGGGTTCTTAATATTCCCAAGTAACGTAGTAACACCATCTGAAGCAACTGTAAACTTATTTTTATATTTCAGTAATCGTAGACAGAAAATTTTTATCTGATAGATACCTTCTAATGTCTGGATCTGACAAAAATGCCTTTTTAACCTTGTTTCTGATACATAAGTTATCAAGCAAGAACGCCTAGAATATAAAATTGGATAAAAAGTGCATTACCTGTTTACAAAACCGAATTTTTGAAATAAGTGTTTCTGAAATGGCTACTGTATTTCATTCTTTGAAACCATCCACCAAAAATATGCTAACACTAGCTAAGAAGTTAAAGAAAAGTTTTTCATTGCATTCCAGTATATGTATCCAGTTGCATTTTTATTTGTTTTATAACTCGTTTTAATAGAATGCATTTGTTCTAAGTGTGTATGTTTTCGATTCACCAAAGCATATTTTTATGTTTGTGTCTTTTATTATGTTCATTATTGTTTCAATATTTACGGCTTTGTTTTCAGTCAGCATCTGCTAGTTCTTTTGAAGATTGTTAGATTTCTATTTCATTGTTTTCTTTAATTTCTTTTCATATGTATTTTCTTTTTATAAAATAATTGACGTATGTCTTTGCATTTTTACTTTCCCTGCAATACATGGTAAAGTATAGGGTAAAGTATTGGAATTATGTCGAAAATCGCAACTCGAGTTTTCGACGGATCTACACGTTTCGAGATCTCTAGAATACGAAAAAAACTATTTTTAGCGTGACGTCTGTGTGTGTGTGTCTGTGCAATGTATGTATCCACTAATCCACTATAACTAAAAAACTAATGGGACGAATTTCATAAAATTTGGTATGTAAGTCACTTGGATGAGACCTGATTAGTTTTTGGTAGGATTCGTGAAAACAGAACCAGCCTTTTTTGCGAAATGGCCCGTAAATTTTAATGTATCCATTCTAGCTAAAATACTAATTCACCAAATTTCACAGAATTTGGTAGATAAGTTACTTGTAAGATTATCTGGTATTGATTAGATTTTGGTACAATTGGGGAAAGAACAAGCAACCTGCCTTTTTTTCAGAAATGGCCAGCAGAGATCGCAAAAATCTAAAATAAAACACTACGTATGCTCAAATATATCCATTAAATACTTGTTTTATACGTAAATTTTAACGAAGAAAATAATAAGACCAACCCTATTGCACTAGGACTAGCCGTTCTCGAGATATTATAGTTTTTTCGTATTTTCTCCACGCTACTTTTGAAAATAAGTCCAGTTACCGAATGCGAACGAAAATTGAATTAAAAGTGAATGAAATTTGATTAAAATAAAAATAACGTGATTATAAGTTTGCAGGGAAAGTCATGTGCTGCTCACATCAGATTTTTAATTTTATAGCATTTTTGCCTGCCCAGACATTAGAAGGCTTCTGTCAGATGAAAACTTCTCATCTACGATGACGGAAGCTTAAAAAGTGATTTAAAGTTCCTCCAAAAGTGTAATTCATACGTAACTTAGGAATAATAATTAATATATTACTATATATATATATATACTTATCAAATGGCCAGTGACTTACTATAAATTATTCAATGTGGATAAATTAGAATTGTAAAACTTTAGCTACAATAAAACTTTATATCTAATCGGAAAACTTAAACGTTTTAGGAGTATTTGATTCAAACAAATTACATCTACCTTTGCGGAAAATACTTTCGTGTTTAATAAATGAATTTACCTAGCAACCTGTAGTTATAAAAAATAAATACTAACATATTTTTTACTTTTCATCGTTCCTGTCAATTCCATATTGCTCAAGTTAAATTTATCATCTTCTTTATCTAATTTCCATAAATCTTTACTTTAAACTTCTTTTCTTCAAGTTTCTTCGTCGAAGTTTCGGAGTTTAATGCATTTTTAATCAATTTCTTGTCAGTTCGTATCTAGAGTATCATATATTCTACGATCGGTTTTAGGAATGTATCGATTCTATTAGTTAATTTTTTATAGTGTGGTATATCTATCCATGGCATATTAAAAAAAATGTTTTATTGGAATAATGGATAAATAAATTTTGTATTTCAAATATTAATTATCTGTAAATGCGAAATTAGTATATACGCTCTGTTGCAAAACATGCACTCCCGTAATAAGTGCTGAAACAATATATGCCACAAATTATTAAGAAAAATAATGTCACAGACACTAATATGTGACGAAACAAATTGAGTGTTAAGTTATTATTTTTAATGTTTATTGTATTTGCTAAATTAACTTAATTTGGCATCGTAATTGTGTGTACAATAATCTATGCGTTCAACAGATAACAAACCTATTTCTGCAGTCCGGTATCCCCCTAGAAATAAACAAAATTCCTAAAAGATAAAACGTTAATATGCAAAACAATATTTTGTCAAACTTAAATATTTATTAAATATATTAAAATTCTTAAAATCATCATTAAGACTTTCATGTTACAATTATACTCATTAAATTTATCATTATCAATTGATAGCTCATCGTCATTGATTTATCAATTTGAATTGGAGACAGATATGATGACATAATTTTTAATACTTGGCATTGCAGTTAATTTATTAATTAAAATGTAACTCCCTCATGGATAATAAAAGGGTACCTTTACTTTTCTTGACATGCCGTTTTGAAGGCGCATCTTTGGCCGCAGTCGTTATAGATAAATTTATTTCGCTTCTATCTTGAACACATCTAGACTTCGGGACACCGTTTGCAACTCAAATCCGAATTAGTCGCATTTTTGCACATTGGCATACTCTCATTTTTCATCTGTGTTCTTCATTCATGTTATTGCTGAAGTATTTTCTCTGAATTCTCAATATCTGATTGAAATTGTCTTTTGCAGCCTGGTTTGAATCTCTCCAACTATCGTTGGTCATTCCGCCTTCTTCTAGTCCGTTGCATAAATTGGTCCATCGGCTAACGGAATCACGTAGCCCTTTTCCCATTGGCTTGAGCTAACTGGTTTGAGAATACACACATTGGCTGTACCGGCCACACATTTAACTGCCGTAAACCTTAGGGTTGGCTGTGTGGTCTGGGTCTTCTACACATTGGCTGTAGGTAACTACCAGCGGTCTCGATACCCGAAAGCATCAAATGCACTTCAAAAAAAAAAAAAAAAAAAAAAAAAAAAAAAAAAAAAAAACATGTGGCCAACTTTATTGCCCACCATAAATTAATTAGACTTTAATGTCCTATCTGGGCGCCAGTCCGTCTGCGTTGTTTGCTAGACTGTCCTTTTATTGTCCAGGCTTTCACGTAACGTTTATTATACCTGATACTACAGTATCCCGGTATGAAATATTCCACAGCCGTGTGAATCAATCACACTCTGTCATCGTGCAATGAAACTTGGTCTATAAATGCATTTAGGCTAAATATGAAAATCAGTAAAATGTTATCGTCAATGAGATTTTAACCATGTCATGTCTAACCAAACCGGACGTTTCCACAGAGTATTAGAAAGGCGCGTCCTGAAGCCCACAGATATACGTTCAGACGTACAAACAAATCTCATTAATTTTGCTGTTTCCTTACGTTCAGTAGATTGAAAAAATGTCTCTACTAATCGGCAGTGTGAGCAACTAATAAGGGAACCAAACAAGTCATAACCAGGCTATGGCAAAAGGAGCAACACACACTGGGATACACATAGTCTGAAAGCAATCAGATGCAAATAAAAATGTAGACTTTAATTGATTTCTTTTATGAATTAAGAGCAAATTTATCAGCTTCTAAAAACTTGATTTTTACCTGAGCAAATTCTCGGATGAAAATGACTGACAGGCCGTATCAATCAGCAGACAAAGGCAAACACTACAACATAAAAAAAATATTAGAAAAGAAATAAAATACCTCTATTTATGCATTGTTTATAAGTCAAGATTTAACATTATTCTACTTAATTATCTCATTAGCCCTTTCGGGGCGGTTGATGCGCCAACGCGTCGGCTGCGAACTTGCATTCAAGGACGACTGCCACGTATCCAAGTTGAGGAAATACTTACCCTAAAAGACGAGAATCACGTCAGCGCGTTTTCATATGGAACGTTTTCATTTGAATTTATTTGTCTACTAGATGGCGTTAAATGTCCACGGGAACAACTCCAATGTATTTTGCAGATACTTGACCTTGACATAAAGAGGATCCAATGAATTATTTCTCCATTTGGAGCGGTGAAACATGATTTTGTAATATAAACAAACAGAGCACTTCTCGCAGCATCAACAATTTTATAATTGAGTTTCGGGTCTCGTTTTGATTTTAGCTTAATGATTTTGTTGGTGAATTATAGGAATATGAGAGAGTATTTTTTTTAGGGGAGGCGGGGGTTAGAGGAATGTGCGGCAGTGAAATGATTAGGTTGTTTCGGATAAAAGAATGGCTGGGCTGAGACTTTTTGTTTCTGTGGAAGAATAAATATACTCATATGGTAAACAAACCAGGCAGTAATGAAAGTTATGCAGATAGTGAAGATTCGTGGACTACAAAAGGCAAAAGAAAGCGCATAGACAGTTATTATGAATCCAAAAATTGCAATGTTGGTCTGTGCGTGGATTCTTGCTTTGAAATATACCATACGCAAAAGGTGTATTAATTAATGCAAATAGCTACGCTATTTTCTTGTATATATATGTACATAATTTCTATTAGCTATATAAATATTTCATTACAATCATTTCAATATTTTTTCTGATTAACTGATAACTATTTTAATCAAGGTAAGTAATCATTTTTAATAAACTAAAATTTTTAATATTTTGATAAAAGAAAATTTGTATGAAAAATATAGATCAAATAGAAAATAAGTATTTCCTTTATTCCTAAAAAAAGTAGAATGCTGTGTTGAAGGGCTGAGTTTTAGCGAATTTTTTTCGAGAGTTAGGCTTAGAGCAAAAAATTAGCCGTTCTTTGGAACAGTTCGGAAACGAAGCGCTCCGTCCTTTGGGCTACGGCAGTTTCGGAATGCCGCCGTTCCGAAAGGATTAGCCATATATAATACATATTCAGGTTTTCCACTTGATTAAACATTCAAATCAAATAAACATTTTTTGCAGCAAACGTATCGGAATCCAACTAGTGCATGATGTAGTTAACAACTTGATGATGTCGATATGAGAAATAAACAGCTGTATCAAAATGAAACTGATTTTTTGCTCGAATCCCTGCAAAAAGAAACGGATATTACACAACTCTCTTAAAGGGCTGTAATTTCATTTGATTTAAAATAAACAGGGATTTGATGCCAATTTCTTCGTGATAATCTAAATTTTCGATATTTAAGGTCGGATATGGCGTATTATACTCCTGGTTCAAGTCGTTCTTCGTATTAATTTTGTGCTTTAAAGTGGATGTGCTGAATCGGTGCATTTAGTCTGAATATTTTGAGTTCAGGTAGATATATGCTGATTCATTAGAAATGTATTGTATAAACATGGACTCTGGTGGCCTTAGTAGGGATAAGTGTAGGTAAAAAGTATACACTTTTATAAAGTTTAAAGGTTTTGAGTTCAGGTAGATATATGCTGATTCATTAGAAATGTATTGTATAAACATGGACTCTGGTGGCCTTAGTAGGGATAAGTGTAGGTAAAAAGTATACACTTTTATAAAGTTTAAAGGTTTATTCATAGCGCGTAATAAACATCGATTGGAGCTTTTTTTTTTCTTCTCTGGGTACTGTCAGACCATGGGTAAACAAGCTAACTATTTTTACTTTCCTTATATACATAATGTATAAGGATAGTATTGTGGCGGGGTCGAAAATTCGAATTCGAGTTTTCGACATGACAGCGCGTTTCAAGCATCCCTGCTCACGAATCAACAATTTTTGAGGTGATGCCTGTGTGTGTGTGTGTGTGCGTGTGAAAGTATGTGTGTGTGTGTGTGTGTGTGAAAGTATGTGTGTGTGTCAGTGAGACTGTGGAGATGATAACTGCGAATGAATGGACCAATTCGAACGAAATTCGGTACAAAAATCACAATCCGTGAATACTGGAAGCCTATTGTTTTTATCCGTAATCGAATGTTCAGAACCCCCCCTACATTTTCGAGTGAAATTTTGAAAAAATCATTAAAAAATCAAAACCTTTAATAAATTTACTCAAATAAGCATTTCTTATGCAATTTTTCATTAGAAAACGATTGACATAAATTTAAGAACGCTAGCACGAACCGTTCTCGAGAGATTGCACATTTTTCAAAAAAATATCAAAAAATCATGTAAATAAAAAAAAAGTATTATCTATTGAGAAACATGTTCACTTTTCATATATAATATCATGCGATAAATTGGGTGACATCATTCGCGTGAATCTAGCTCGTTCCATTCATTATAAAGATACTTTGAGTAATACTTTTGTATTTGAACGACAGTAGTCATTTATCTGCTGTAAGAATAACTTATTTCTCCATCCATAACGCTTGTCGATATTTTGGCGACGAATTTGGTGGAATGACGCCAACTTGGCGACGTTTTTAAATGCTGCTAAATTAACGAAAAACTCGCCAAATAGATAAAAATGATTCTAAAGCAATGTAAATAACGACTTATTGAGGAAAATTCAATATCTTGGAAATAATATAAATATCTATTATAAAATTAATCCTTTTTTTTTACTGTAAAAGTAGTAAATTTTTTGCATTATATAAGGTCAGTCATGTGCTGCCCACATCAGATTTTTTGTTATTGTTTCCCAGAAAGTCGAAATTTGTAAGTTAAGTTACGTATTGCGAATATATTATTTACATGTATTCTTAATTTCAGTATTATCCAAAAGTATAATATTCGACTTATGAAATCATAATCAATATTTTTTTTAAATATTGAAGGATTTAAAAAGTTTTATGTGTTGTTGATATAAATGTTTTTACAAACACATTACATGCCAATAACAATTACAATTCCGAACAGCAAATTTATATTTCAACTGCGATTATTAATCGAGAAAAAAATACATAATAAATTAAAAAATTGTAATTGTATATGATATTTTAAAAGTGATTGCAATAAAATTTCATGTGTATATGTCACTGTCTCAGAGTATCCATATGCTACTTTAATATACATTATTAAAAGCATAAAAATGTTTGAAATTTGGGAATCATAAAGAATTATTATAAAAGAACTTAAAAATTTTAATAATAGTGTTCAGATATTAATATTTTCCGCGTTGAAGTTTCATATCATAAATTTTAAAAACTGCTACATGCGGATTTTTTTTTATACCATAGCATTAACGGTTTACCATCCGAACAAAGCTTTACAAAGAATGTAAGACAAGCTGTTTTTAAAATATGCATAATTTATCATTCTGGGAAAGGTTTTGTTAAAATTTGTAATAGAAGTGAAACGCATTTACGCCTATGATATTAATACCCTGTCACACGCACATTCTTTAAAACGAATGTAAATATTTTGTTGTTGTTGTTTTATCGAGAGAAATTGTGGATGTTTTACTGAAATCAAATGATTTTTTCTCCCCATAGACCTTAATGCAATTTAAGAATGGATATTTTATGTAGTCTTATTACTATGCATACAAGCATATTCCGCCTCTATTTGAGTTGAAAAATGACCAAAACTTGCAAATTTATCAAAATTCGAATTAATAATCTCGATCCCGGGACAATTCTTTCCTGTGCATTATTTGTGATGACAATAAATACATAAGTGCGCATGTGCTACAAAGTACTTGCTCTAATAGTACAAGAAATACTGAATTAGGCATTGATCTCAGCTCCCTATACAGGGTGTCCCAAAAACATTGAAACGCGCTTTAATTCTTTAGCTGTTGGAGATAAGTGGGCAATGTAAATTGCAAAAATGTTGAAAGGAAGGTAGGAAATAAGACTATGCTAATGAAATGGTCCTCCTATTAATTTTTAAAAAGTTGCACTTTTTAAATTTTTATACGATCTCCTTAGACAAATTGGGTCAATCAGAAAATTCACAGTTCTGGCCGGTGCATAGGCGAATGATGAAAATCAAATGCCTGGCCATTGGAAAAAAATTATAGATGCACAGAAAAAAAAATCAAAAATAAAGCGGTTTTAGGACGGATGCAAAACTAAGTATAAATGAAAAAGAACTTTTAAAATCGCGATTTTGACACAAGATGGATGCCATCTTTTATTTTGAAGTGGGTTACGTGATATTTTCATTTAATATGGGTGCAATTATTATTTTAATTTTCATTTAAAAACTTCCGAACATAGTTTGCTGAATTTTTTTTTATATATATTTTATAGGATAATTTGAATATTTCCTAAAATTTTCGAAGCAATTTGTGAATTTTAAATTCGCTTAAAAAATGTTTGAAAACTTGTTGAAAATGAAATATGCTGTTGAAAATGGAATATGTTGTTGAAAATGAAATACATTGGTACCATAGGGTGCAATGTATTTCATTTTTTCAACCTTGGTTCAATGCAAAACTAATTAGGTGATATTATTCATTTACATTCCCATATGTCTCATAGAACATCTCAACAACATACTAAAATTTCATTTTGATAAATATATAAAAATAATGTCATTTTTACAGCAGTTATTGTGCGAACAGGCAGACAGAATGAACAACGTCATAAACACTTTTCAACTATGTTGTAAAGTGTTAAAAATAACTGCAAGTTGTGCCTATTCGGGTCCTGAGCACCTGCGTACTGTTACGAACGTGTAAAGTGCTCTCACTGGAATGTCTTATGAAAACCAGACGGAGAAAACACTTGTGCATGCAACCTTTCCTATGACGTGAATCTAGGGTCGCCATATACTGAATTTCGAAGACGAATTCCAGATGTAGTAATTTATCGCCAATTTAGTAACATTTTGGTTCGAGAAACACATCAAAATAACGAATATTCTGCGAGACGTGAGAAATTGTTAGAAGTTTCTATAGAGAGTCTGTAAAAGGAGTCATCATTCAGTTGGTGAACGGTTGACGTGATAGAAGCTACATTGAACTGTGATATTCGTCAATGTTTTGATAATAGTATCGGCTATTTGGTAAAATTAGTGGAGCATTTAAGTGCTTTTATACTGTATATTGTTCCGCTTTACGCTGTGGTTGTAAATAAATGTATTAGTTATCTAGAAATTTGGATTCATTCTTGAATCCTCAACGCAAATCCACAATCACAGAGGGTTTGTCGGAACAGTGTCAAACTTCATGATCATACGACACTTAGATTGTCCACCACACACACACAGAGAGAGAGAGAGGGAGAGAAAGATATTCTGCCATTTTCCTTTATTATGTGAGATTATTCGCTGCACATCTAGAAACCCGTAAAGTATGGCAGATATTTATTGCCTTCATTATACGCATTTCGTGCGTTCCTGGTGTCAATTCGTAGTAATTGTATAATTCTTTACAACTTTGTAATTGGCTTATTTTTTCTAACTCTCTTTGTTCCCGAGTTCTTTATCCCAACATTTTAAATTCTCCGACATAGATACCATTTATTCTATCAACCGTTGTCACTTTACTACAGATAGATACAACGTGCACACTCGTGAATCTTTCCCAACAAATTTATTGGGGTACTAAGAACATTCCTAGTAACCGTTTTTACTGGAAACCCAATTTCACCAAAAGTAAAACAAATAACAATTTTTCCAAAACTAACCTAATCCCAATAAACCCCATTCTTCGGAAACAAGATCTGAAAAAAGAAAACAGTTTCATTCATTTCTTTCCAAGTTGCGAAAAAAAGTTTAAAACAGCTGCAAAGAACGTTATTTATATATAAATCATCCATCTAACAAAGGAAAAGATACGTAAAAATGTTAGCTTCTGTTGAAGGTTTGATATTTTACATTAGTTTAACTAAAAGAAAAATGTGTAAAAATATATTGTTTTATTTAGATAATATTTTAAAACATAAAAGTAATTTAGAAAATTAAGGAAAATGCAAACATTTTCATTTTCTTTGTATTCAATTTATGGATATCACAAGAATGTTTACTACTTGAAAAAATCTGATATGGACAATACATGACTTTCCCTATATAATGCAATGAATTTACTACTTATACAGTTAAAAAAAATGTTATTCTTATAGTATAGATACTTATATTCTTTCCAAGATATTGAATTTTCTTCAATTAGTCGCCATTTTCATTGATTTAGCGTCGTTTTTAACCATTTGGCGAGATTTTTGTTAATTTGGCAACATTTAGAAATGTCGCCAAGTAGGCAATTTTCCGCCAAATTCGTCGCCAAAATCTCGCCAAGCTTTATGGAGGGAGAAATGAGTTATTCTTACAGCAGATAAATGACTATTGGCGTTCAAATACAAAAGTATGACTCAAAGTGTCATTTCTCGTGAATAGAACGAGTTAGATCCACGAGAATGAAGTCACCTAATTTATCGTATGATGTTATAGATATGAAAAGTAAACATCTTTCTCAACAGTTAATATTTTTCTTTAATTTATGGGGTTTTTTTATAAATTTATTTGGAAGATGTGCAATATCACGAGAACGGTTCATGTTAGCGTTTTAAAGTTTATGTCAATGGTTTTCTAAGAAAAAATTACATAAGAAATGTCTATTTGCGTAACTTTATTAATGGTTTTGCTTTTTGATGATTTTTTCAAAATTTCACTGGAAAAGTTAGGGGTTCTGAACATTCGATTGTGTTTTAAAACAATAGGCTTCCAGTATTCATTGATTGTGATTTTTGTACCTAATTTTATTCGAATCGCTCCATTCGTTCGTGAGATATCGTCTCCATAGACTGACTGACACACACACACACACATACTTTCACACACACACACAGACATCACCTCAAAAATGTTCGAATCGTTATCAGGGATGCTTGAAACGTGCTCTCCCGTCGAAAACTCGAATTCGAACCCTTCACAATACTTTCCTTATACATTATGTATATAAGGAAAGTAATATACTGTTGCAATTAATTCATACCTTGCAGGGTCCACTTTGAAAGTAAGAGCTTGCAATTATGTCCCAGTAGCTCAACGGTAGTGATTTGGATGGCCAGTTTGAAGATACAAGGTTCGATTCCCGGTGATGGACTTTCTAGCCTACGAATTTATCAAACCCATACTCAGCAAGGACAAGGGAACAGTTTTGGGCGTTGTTTAGGAACGGACTCTTGTATCTCCTCGTGCGTACCTCTTGCCTTAAGGTACCTTCCCACTCACCGCAATGCA
Organism: Amaurobius ferox; assembly: GCA_951213105.1. Lineage (NCBI taxonomy): Eukaryota > Metazoa > Arthropoda > Arachnida > Araneae > Amaurobiidae > Amaurobius > Amaurobius ferox. Next base: position 84,538,021 of record OX578151.1, on the reverse strand, counting down.
ACGCACTGCAAAGGACGGTTGAGGTCACGCATGCGCTGTACGATGAAAAAGTGGGGGGAAGTCCTCTTCCGCGGTGAACACAGGCCACAACGCTAAATTCTAAATGGAACCGAATTCAACGCGTACCGCACGGTTGACCGCAACGCAATAGCCAATAGCATCGTAGATCATGTTTTTGCTGCTAAATCAATATTTCGTATAGTAAATTTTTGATTTGATCTTGTTTATATGGATTACTTTAGATAGCAGAAGCTTAAACAGATGAATGAACATTAAAAAATATTTGGATTTGTCACACATCCGTATAAAAAAGCAAATAAATATTTGTTGAAAAATATTCACTCAATATACACTTAAGATACAAAATTAGTTTAAAAAGCGGTATTGCCGATATTGACTGAAATGAAACAAACAAAGAAAAAAAAAACGTAAAAAGTATTTAAATTAAAGAATGCCGTTATTAAAATATTATGTCTTAAACAAATTTAAGTTCATTACCATTTTATACTTGATTTCAAAGGTTTTCAAATACGTATCTATTTTAAATATCCGAATATGTTCTTTGCTCATTTGTAACGTTTAAAATATTTCTCATTAAAGTAAACTTTTAAATTTAAAAATTATTTTTTCTATATTTATATTTATTGAGTAATTATGTTTTAAAATAGATTTAAATGTATATTCCATCTATACCTGGTATAAAGTATACTTCAAGCTATTTTTCAAAGTAACTTTGAAATAAATTTTTATAAGCATGCAAACTTAAAAGAGTAAACTTTTCTTATTTACATGTAAACTTATTTATTTTATTAAAAATAAATGATTTTCAAATGTATTGCACATTTCTGTTAGCGCCAAATTATTAAAATACAACCTCTTTAAAATTTCAAAGTAGTTTGATTTTTGTTTCTATTCCAATCTAAAATGTTCAAAATTACATGTCGAAAGATAACTACTACTCGTATAAGGATGTTCGATGATTTCTGTCTAATTTTATATGCACATTTTATATTTACTATTTCTACAAACACTTTTTTAATTAAGAAGAGTACATTCCATCTATAGCTGGTATAAAGTATACTTCAAGATATTTTTCAAAGTAACTTCGAAATAAATTTTTTTAAGCATTCAAACTTAAAAATAATATACTGATATAAGATTATTTTGTATATAGAACTTAAAATAACTTAAAACAAAAAAAAAAACTCTGCAGATTGTTAAAGAAAAACTGTATGTGAATATTTCAGCAACAGATGGCAGCACTTGTAAAATTTAAGATTCGCTTGGATTCGAACCAGAACCCACTCGTTTGCGGAGCTGATTCTCTACCACCCAAGCCAAAACTTCACACCTGAAGTGTACTAACAAATTATATCATGCAAAGCATTTAATGCTATTTTAGAATATTATTTTAAAGAGTAAACAGAATATGCTTTCAAGTTGTTTTAGGATTGCAATAGAGGGATAAAAAAAAGTCTATGGAGAACATACATCAAAATTTATTTTCTGAATTCTGTCGGATGTTTTTTTTAACGATTCGAGAAAGAGAACATAATTGTATTCGTTAAAACGAGGAAATTGCCATAGTGTAATAAATATTCTAAAACAATTTAAATTAGGATCCTTTGTGTTTTGTGATTGAATCACTTTAGTTAGCTTATTTTAGAAAACTGATGAAATATGTATATATCGCCAAAGCAAACTCCGGTACGCTCTTGTTTAAATTCACAGAAAGGCGAATTTTCTGTAAATGCGTCAATACTGTAAACTAGCAAGCCGCTGGTAAATATAAATTTGAATCAGAAGATCAGAATAGACCAAAGAGATTATATTAGTAATAATATCTTAATTTTTATTATATAATATTTTATGTATATAAAATCGCTTTGGAATAGATGGTTTGTAAACATGGCCGCTGAACTAGGAGAAATTGTACCTCGAGCGTAAATTGTACCTCGAGCGTTGCTGTGAACCGTCTACCGTTGCGTTGCGGTGAGTGGGAAGGCACCTTTAACCATTGAGCTATCTCTGGCCGTTTCGTAATGTAAACTTATACATAGAAGAATTGCTTATAAAATTAATTAACTTTTTAAAAATACTTTTATTTCTTTAAGCATTCACCAAGCATTTTACCTCGGTTATAATCGTGAAAGTGTGATGTAACAATATTCATGGATAACAATAATCGTACCAATTTCTACCGAATCACTCGATTTTTAACAGATATATATATATATATATATATATATATATATATATATTATATATATATATGTATAAAAATATAAATTAGTAAATCCAATGTTAGAATGTAAGTAGTAACTCATAATACACTATTCCAAAATTTTCTACAAAATACAAAGAAATAAAAGAAATTAAAACATAAAGAGGAAATTATAAAGCGTAATGCAGGTCATAAAGACAAAGACAATCAACAAGTTTCAAAGATGAAGAATGAAAATAGGAAAACAAAAAAATCAAGCAAAAAAGCTTGCACATGGAAGAGCTTTAGGCTTAAGATAAGTTATATACATATACATATATATATATATATGTATATATATATATATATATGTATATATATATATATATATATATATATCATGTCCCAAACTGCATATAAACATGCACATACATGCATAATCATTCACATATATACTTTCAGAAACATACATACACACATAGACATGTGCATCACTTCAAAATCATTTGCATCGTATTTATGAATATAAAAAATTACGTGTCAATATATAAAAACTGTATTTTTGCAGCATGCAATATTTCTATACTTTAAAAATTACTTGTAAATCCGTCAATATCTATGAACTTAATTTTAAAGCTAACAATATATTTATACTTTAAAAAATTACGTATAAATCCGTCAATATCTAAAAACAAAATTCTAAAGCTAGTAATATATATTTACTTTATTAAATTAAGTGTAAATACGTCAATATCTAAAAACGAAATTTTAAAGCTAGCAATATCTCTATACTTTAAAAAATTACGTGTAAATCTATTAATATTTATAACCTGATTTTTCCAGCTAGTAATATATCTATACTTTGTAGCATCTACATCATTTCTTAACTTATTGCATAATAAAAATGATCCCAATTATTACTTAAATTTTTTAATCAATATTTAATATCGAAAGTGTAAATTGAGCAAAAGACTACATTTTGAAAACTGTTTTACATCAGAAATATACCTTCGAAGAAAACCTTTTATTTTCTATATGCTTTTAAAGAAAAATTAAACTTTTTCATCGGTCTCCAGCTTTGAAATAAAAAAGTAAATATGTATTTGACTATGGACGTTGAGACGAAAAAATCCTGAGCAGCTGCAAAGAATACGGCTTGTAGTCAATTGATCCATCTCAGAGGAAGAGAACAAATTTAAAAGCTTTCATGTTCTGTAAAACGTTTGATCTTTATACGAACTTAATCGGTGAATTTTTCTCAGAATATATTTTATTTTTATGAGTAAAGTACACCATACTTAACTTTCCGTGGAATTGAAATAGCAGGCCCAACGATTTTAAAATTTATTTTTTTAAACATGTTTAACTATATATACACTGGTTCGTCAAAATTAGAAGATAATATACAGACCAATACATAACTTGCATTATAAACAATGAAAGGCAATTAAATTTGATACTAAGATTTGATGTAACAGGATTAATCAAATATGGGAGGGCTGTTATCACTTCTATGGAATTTAAAGTCATTGTTTTGTAGGTACGTGAGAAGGTGCAGGAATATTATTCTCATACTTTTCGATAAAGGGGTTATATTGTACACGACAGTTTTATATTGTATAAAAACACCTCTGACAGCCAAACACATGCGACAATGGTTGGTCTAACAGTTGGGGGCTTTTACATTATTTATTGTCAGTGCTATCTTTCTTATATTGGTAAAATTAAACGTGCTAAATTTCGTATTAAGGAACATGAAGACTATGTAAAAAACAGGAATTTAATAAATAATCAATAACTCAGCATTGCTAACATTTTGACCATTGCTTTGAGTTTTGTTCAGCAAGGATCATACAAAATTGCACGTCGATCTATGATCTTGAATTCCTTGAAGCCTTCTATATCCAGATAAATTGTAGCTGAAAAGCGTGTTTATCCCTACAGAAATATGCCCTACTCATCTACAAGTGTTACTTGGTATTTCTGTAGAGTTCTTAGAGGTGGCTGGGGGGTATATTGCAATGCATCCTCCTACTCCACATATCACTTGCTCCATTGGCTTAAGATAAAGAAAACTAGCCTTAAACTTAATGCTCTCAAGCACAGGCGCCGAATTTCAAAAATTCCGGAGAGTGATCAAAAATTAAAATATCTTTAATTTTTTTTAATCATTCAGAAAAATGGTAGTTTATCCTGAATTTAATGAAGTCCTACAAGGTTTTCAAAATTGATTAAGGTGAAACATAAACCCATGCAGAACCTATATCCACCCCCATCAGGGGCGTCTCCAGACCGAAATCTAGAATGGGGAGCAAATGGCCTAAAAACACGTAATAACATAAATGAGAAAAGTATTTGCTCTCTCTTTTGCTAGTAATGTCTTTTATTATTTATACAAAATGCATTTAATCGGACTTGTGATATCTTTATGACCTCGTCTGCGATTAAATATAGGTTCAATTTGGCAGCTATCTCCTTGTGAACATGCGGAATAGCCATGCTATTTAGTCTCTGCTGCTTCATTGTAGATCTGAAGTAAATCTTGAGTCGTCGGAGAGTAGAAAAAGATCTTTCAGCTGTACAGGAGTAACCGAAACTGTTAATATTCGGTTTATTAATTTACAGAACTCTGGTATGAGTGAGTGGAGTGACATGTTTTCTTTTCTATTAAAAAATTCAAATATATCAGATATACTGTTAATTTCTGCAGAATTTGCCTTGACTGTGTCCCAAAATATATCCCAGTGAAGCGACAACATTTTGCCATCAAAATCCGAAAGGTAAAAATATACTATTTGTTCTTCCCTTTTAATTTTATTGAGGACAAGTATTTTAATCATGGAAAAATGCTCCATCATTTTTACTTTCCTTATATACATAATGTATAAGGAAAGTATTGTGACGTGGTCGAAAATTTGAATTCGAGTTTTCGACGGGAGAGCACGTTTCAAGCACCCCTGATCACGAATCAAACATTTTTGAAGTGATGTTTGTGTGTGTGTGTGTGTGTGTGTGTGAAAGTATGTGTGTGTGTCAGTAGGTCTGTGGAGACGATAACTGACGAACGAATGGACCGATTCGAACCAAATTTGGTACAAAAATCACAATCTGTAAACACTGGAAGCCTATTGTTTTTATTCGCAATCGAATGTTCAGAACCACCCTAAATTTTCGAATGACATTTTGAAAAAATCGTCAAAAAATCAAAACCAATAATAAATTTACGTAAATAGACATTTCTTATGTCATTTTTCATTAGAAAACGATTGACATAAATTTTAGAACGCTAACATGAACCGTTTTCGAGATATTGTACATTTTTCAAAAAAATTATCAAAAAGTCATATAAAATAGAAAAAAAAATTTCCTATTGAGAAACATGTTCACTTTTCATATATAATATCATGCGATAAATTGGGTGACATCATTCTCGCGGATCTAGCTCGTTCCATTCATGAAAAAAGATACTTTGTGTAATACTTTTGCATTTGAACGCCAATTTATCTACTGTAAGAATAACTTATTTCTTCGTCCATAACGCTGGGCGAAATTTTGGCGACGAAATTGGCGGAATGTCGCCAACTTGGTGACTTTTTGAAATGTTGCCAATTTAACGAAAATCTCGCCAAATGGATAAAAGTGACGATAAATCAATGAAAATGACGACTAATTGTCGAAAATTCAATATCTTGGAAAGGATATTAGTATCTACTAGAAGAAAAACCTATTTATTTTACTGTAAAAGTAGTAAATTCATTTCATTATATAAGGAAAGTCATGTGTTGCCCACATCAGGTTTTTTCCTCAAATATTGATTTTAAGAAACTTATGACATTTTCCACTAATTGAAAGTAAATTTGACGAAAGGGTGACTTAAGTGACTCTTTAGGTGACTGAAATCGATGAGGATCACATCCCTCGTCAAATCTTCGTGAAATTTTTCTAATCCGTGGAAGGACAGGATCTTCTAAATCAAATTCTACACCTTTTTAACATTTTACAACATAGTTGAAAAGTGTTCATGACTTTGTCCATTCTGTCTGTATCTGTCCGTTAACTCGATAACTGCTATAAAAATGACTTCATCAAAATAAAATTTTAGTATGTTGTTCAGACTGTCTGGGGGACTGTATGGGAATATAAATGAATAATATCACCGAATTAGTTTTGGATTGAACCCGGGTTGAAAAAATTAAATGCATTAAACCCTATGGGACCTAATTTTTCAAATATGTTTTAATCGAATTTAAAATTCACGACTTTAAAATTCGCGAATTTAAAATGAAATATTCAAATTATCACATAAAATATAAAAAAAAATTTTTAGAAAAATATATTCATTAGTTTTTTTAGATAAAAGTTAAAATAATAATTAAACCCATTATATGAAAGATCACGTGACCATTATATGAAGAAATCGCGTGACACACTTCAAAATAAAATATGGCATCGATCTTGTGTCAAAATCGTGATTTTTAAAGTTCTTTTTAATTTATATTTGATGTCGTATCCTTCCTAAAACCGCTTTATTTTTGCTTAATTTCTGTGCATCTGAAACAACGCAATTACAATATATTTCAGTTTAAATGATCATCAAACTTTGATTATTTCTACAACGAAGCATAATTTTCACTTATGGAGATTGTAAACACATCAAGCTGTAAGATGAGTTGTATAAGAATTCCTGAATTTCTTAAAGGCAAAATTGTTTCGCGCTAATGTCTGCAATATAGTTGATATGAATGAAACATTCATTGATTTTACATAGAGAACAGACGATTTATAACAGACTTGTTCGGTGAAGTTTTAAGCACAGAGTTAAATTACTTTTACCTCTATGGTTTTAACTTTTTAAGTAAAATAAATTATTGTAGTATTGTGATGAATGAAAGAAATAGAATAAAAGTTTATGAATGAAATTTTTACTGCTTTTTCACCGAGAGCCAGGTAATTTATATTTCAATGACGTCATTTGAATAATGTTCATTTTTTTTTCCGATAAAGTTTTCAAATATAATTAATTATTCTAGTATTGTGATAATTTTAAAAATATTACCGCTGAATGTATCGCACTTTAGATATTTTTAAATAAAATTGCATTGTAGTTGGAAAGTACTTTATAATCAATGCTTTATGCATGATTGATCTTTCTTGTTTTATTATTTCTTCCCATTATTCCTAAAAATTATTTTCTTCTCTCTGAGTTTGAATAGATTCTACTACACCTTTGATGTAATTATTTGCATCTTGAAAGGTAAAGAATGTGTTCTGGAGAGCAATATTTAATGTCTCTGCTCTTTGAAAGACGAAAATAACAATTTTTGTCACAAAGAAAAATTCGAATTCTTGATTTTTTTTTTTTAAGAAAGCCGTTGCTTTTGCATCTACTTCACTAACTTCCTTGCACATACCTTCAAAAAACTTAATCACCGTTTCGTAATTTTTGCCAATGATGAAACGGAGCTATCTCTCACACACCAACTAGTTGGGCAGAATGGCCATAAGGAATCTGTATCGCCTAAACCCAATTGAAACGTTTGGAAAATTTTTAATCTCTTTGGAGATTGAAAGAAGTGGCTTAACATTTTCTTTCTAGTATAGATCTTGATACAAAGAATTTGACTTTGATGGCGGAAATTTTCGTTCTTCAAAATCATTTTTAAATTAAACAAAATGGTTAATGATAAAATTTTGGGGGGGTGCTGGAGCATCCGAGCTCTCCCGCAGTCGGCGCTTTTGTTCTCACGAACGCTCCAACGTGTCCTTAAACGAATGCTCTCACGTTCCTGTGTATCGTTTACCGTGTGGCTCTATGTAGCCTGGCGTTGTCATCCAAAACACCTAAATTGGAATCAACAGCTTCCCCTCAAAAGCCTAACAAAAAGTTCCAGAATTTTATTGTTGCATATATTTAGATCGTTCAGAAATTATATCTAGTCAAACTATTACTCGAACTATTTAGAATATTATAAAGAAAACTTATATCGGCATATATTCTAAATAAATGACATTAAAATATCATCAATATTTGAGTACCAGAAAGAAAAGAAAATATTTTTTATTTTTAAAATGTAGAAGTCGCATTTCTGGAAAAATATTTTTATCAAGTATATTCATTTAAACAAAATAATCTTTTATCCCTTATAACAGTCGTATACAAAAGCTTTAAAGCCAATCATCGGTAACATGGTTTCAAATAAGAAAATATCTGTATTCATTGATTTATATTAGTTTCAGCGAAAAATCCAAAACAGCTGCAAAAAATGTGGTTTATATATACACTATCAATCGTGGAGAAATTTATAGATTTTATGTTCTGTTAAACATTTTATCCTTTCAGTGAATTTTACAAACGAAAATTCTTACGTTTATTCCACCTATATGGAATTTCATTTTAATACAGAAAATCCGTATTAGAATTAATGAAGGATTCAGAAAATTCAAATAATAATCCGTAAATATAGTTTAAGTCACAATTTTAGTTACTTTAAACATGTTTAATAAAACATTAAATTTTTCAGTATTAAAAAGTAGAACTCAAAATCCAGAGAAGACATTTTTGTTGGACCTTAGTATTTAAAGGAAATAATCTTTGTTTTCTTTTAACGGTTTTAGAGAAAAATTATAAAAACAAAATCCTCGTCTAAATGATATGGAATAAGAAAATAATATTACACATTGAGTGATATCAGTTGGCATGACAAATTCAAAATCTGCAAAGAACGCGGTAAATATACTCGTATAAACTATCAATCTCTGAAACTCTTTTTAACACTTTACAACAAAGTTGAAAAGTGTTTATGACTTTATTCATTCTGTCTGTCTGTCCGTTAGCACGATAACTGCCGTAAAAATGACTTAATCAAAATGAAATTTCAGTATGTTATTTAGACGGTCTGTAGGACCTATGGGAATATAAATGAATAATATCACCCAATTAGTTTTGGATTGAACCCGTGTTGAAGAAATGAAATACATTGAGCCCTATGGTACCTAATTTTTCAAACATTTTTAAAGCGAAATTAAAATTCACAAATTGCTTCGAAAATTTTAGGCAATATTCAAATTGTTCTATAAAATATATAAAAAAAAATTCAGCGAAATATATTCAGTAGTTTTTTAAATAAAAATTAAAATAATAATTACACCTCTTATATGAAACGATCACGTGAGCATGATATGAACGATCACATGACCCACTTCAAAATGATATATGGCATCCATCTTGTTTCAAAATCGTGATTTTTTAAAGTTCTTTTTAATTCATATTGATTGTTGTATCCGTCCTAAAACTACTTTATTTTTGCTTAAATTCTGTGCATCTATATTCTGAAACAACGCAATTACAACATATTTGAGTTTAAATGATCATAAAACTTTGATTATTTCTACAACGAAGTCTAATTTTCACTTATGGAGATGTAAACACATATAGTTGTAAGATGAGTTGTATAAGAACTTCTGAATTTTTTTTTTGACCCAAAATTATTTAGCTGTGGAGTCTGCAATATAGCTGTTATGATTGAAACATTCATTGATTTTATATATACCAGCAGACGATTATATATTGCCCTTTTCGATGACGTTTTAAGCATGAAGTTAGAAAATACTTTTACCTCCATGGTTTTAAGTTTTTAAGTAAAATGTATTATTGTGGTAATGCGATAATTTTGAAAATATCGCAGCTGAATGAAAGGAATGGAAAAACTTTTTGAATGAAATGTCCACTGCTTTTATATGCAGGCGATCTAAATTTCCATGATGTTATTTGACAATAATTCATTTGTTTTCGATGAAGTTTGCAAATACAATAAATTATTGTAGTATTGTGATAATTTTAAATATATCACAGCTGGATGTATCGCATTTTAAAGATGTTTAAATAAAATTCCATTGCACTTGGAAAGTGTTTCATAATCAATACTTAATGTATAATTGATCTTTCTTGTTAACACTTTCAAACATAATTGAAAAGTGTTTATGACTTTGTTCATTCTGTTCGTCTGTCTGTCCGTTCGCACGATAACTACCGTGAAAACGACTTTATTAATATGAAATGTTAGTATGTTTTTGAGACGGTCTGTGGGACATATGAGAATGTAAATGAATAATATCACCTAATTCGTTTCTGATTGAACCTGGGTTGAAAGTGAAATACATTGAACCCTGTGGGATCAAATTTTTCAAACATATTTAACGAAGTTAAAATTTGCACATTGTTTCGAAAATTTTATTAAATATTTAAATTAGCCCATAAAATATATAAAACAAATTCTTAGTTTTTAAAATAAGATTAAAATATTAATTTCTTCCATATTATATGAAGTGATCACGTGCCCCACTTCAAAATAAAATGTGGCTTTCATCTTTTTCTCCTAGTGTAAAAATCGAGATTTTTAAAGTTCTTTTAATTTATGTTTAGTGCTGCATCCGTCCTAAAACCGATTTATTTTTGAGTATTTTCTCTGCATTTGTATTATGTGCCAACGCAATTGCAATATTTTAGACTTTAAATGATCATTAAACTTTGATTATTTCTAGAACGAAGTCTAATTTTAATGTATGCAGAATGTAAACAAGTGATTGTTTACATTCTGCATGATGTAAGATGAGTTTTATAAGAATTGCTAAATATTTCTTACACCAAATTGTTTATCTCTGGAGTCTGTAATAGAACTGATATGAATGAAATATGCATTGCTTTTATACTATAGAGGCCCAGACGATTTATATTTCAATGACGTCATTTGAATAAAGTTCATTTTTTTCGATGAAGTTTTAAATTTCCAAATATAATACATTATTGTAGTACTATGATAATTTAAAATATATCAGCGCTGGATGTATCGCATTCTAGAGACGTTTAAACAAAATTGCATTTCAGTTGGAAAGTGTTTCATAATCAATGCTTTATGCATGCTTGATTTTCCTCGTTTAAAAAATAGTAAACTGTTAAGAAAGGGGATTTGCACCATTAATCTTTGACTAGGTTAGCTGATGTTCTATCAATTGAGATACTGAGACTATTATCTACATTTTTCTGAAGTGATATTACATCAAACTTTGTCAGATCTCCACTTGATATATAACATTTTATCTTTTATTTCTCAGCTTTTGATATAGAACTTCTTTTCTACTGTAACACTCTTTGTATTGAAACTGTTGTCATAAGCAATAGATTTATAAAAAAAAAATTATGATTTCAGTAATTTTTACACCCCAGTCATCCACTGCAGGTAACCTGCAGGATAAATTTGTTTGGGCGCCATTCTATATAATTATTGTCTTGGCGAAGAATTAAACTACCGATTACCAGTTGGTTAAACAACGTTACAATTTTCATCTACTGACATGATCACACTGGCGCTACTTGTAACTTAACTATTGTTTGTAACTGAAGTTTATACAAGAAAGTCCGTACTCGTTTGGTCATATTCTATAAATACACCACGGGCCAAGGTAGTAGGCCAACGGCCGTACCGTGCTGAAAACACCGGTTCTCGTTAGATCACCGAAGTCAAGCAGCATCGGGCGCGGTTAGTACTTGGTTGGTGACCACCTCGGAACGCCGCGTGCTGTTGGCCATCTCGGCTGCGGTATCCCCGTGGTTTGCGCGCTAGATTTGCACGCTGCCACATATGCCGCCGTGTTCATGCGGAGTACGATCACGTTAAACATGTGGGTCCGTAAGTCCTTCCGAGAGGTTGGTGGTAGGGGAAGGAGGGTACGGTCCCTGTGGATGCCTCCCCCACTGGGTTCCGGTCTAAATTGGGTGGCACTTCCCGGCCGTCCATACAGTTACCTTACACCTTTCTGGTAGGTCGGACGGTCTGGGTCATCAACATCATCAACGGGCCAAGGTAGTATAGCTATAGCGATGTGTCAACATAAGGCTGATGGTGAGAATGTCACTGAACATAACACTACGTTAAGGACATATTTTAAAATGCTTCTGGTAGAAATATTTACTTGGGACCAGAAACGATGCAGAACATTATATCTTTGTATTGTAACTTTACAATAAACTATGAAAACAAGAATACTTGACAGAATTTCCTTATTCCATGCTTACAAATTTATTTTTATAAAACGTCCTACATACGTTTTTAAAGTCATTTAAAAGCATTATTTTTTGTTAAAATCACTGGAAAAAGGAAAAACGTTCAACATAAAATCTATAAATTTCTTTCCATTTCAGAGATTTATGGCTTTTATATAAATCGCTTTCTTTGCAGCTGTTTCAGATTTTTCGCTGCAACTGATGTAAATGAATGTACTAAGAAATTTTCTTATTTAAGACCATGTAGCTGATGAATGCGTTAGAACTTTCTTTTAAAACTGTTATAAAGAAAGCAAAATATTGCATTTTTTTTAAATGCTAATGTCTGATAAAAATATTTTCTTAAGATTTTGGTTTCTACTATTTGATACTTTCCTTCTTGTGCTCGTACAATGTAATCAATTTTTTGGCTGATAATTATGAATTATAGATTCGATAATGCTACTAATATTAGGCAATATTTAAGAATTATACCTTGAATCGTTTGCTAATCGTATGATGCCTAAATAACCTTTCAATTAAGATTTCCCCCAGTTCACATTATAATTCATGTTATTTATTCTAATCGAATCTAGACGAATCACTGGCCTAATGAGTATTTTATACGTTCCTACTTTTAGATTAAGATAAGTTTCGGAACGGAAGAGAGTTATACAGAGGTTTTGTGAAGAGAGTTCTTAAGGTGTTATTGAAGAGAGTTCTTCAGGGGTTATTGAAGATAGTTCTTCAGGTGTTATTGAGGAGAGTTCTTGAGGTGTTATTGAAGACAGTTCTTGAGGTGTTATTGAAGAGAGTTCTTGAGATGTTATTGAAGAGAGTTCTTGAGGTGTTATTGAAGAGAGTTCTTGAGGTGTTACTGAAGAGATTTCTTGAGGTGTTATTGAAGCGAGTTCTTGAGGTGTTTTTGAATGTGTTATGTTCTTGGGGTGTTATTGAATGTGTTATGTTTTTGAGGTGTTTTTGAATGTGTTATCTTGAGGTGTTATGTCGGCTCGCCAGTTCGGAGATCCATGGTGCGATTCCAAGGTTCTTTACAATGGCGTCCGAATAAATCAACGCTGTAGGTTAGTTCAAATATGTCGGAAGTCTGAAAGTGACCCTAGTACGACTAGTACGAATTCAGTGAACTCTGGACAATCGAGCGCTCAATTCAAATTGAGAGGATAACAATCACACAGGATACTAACCTTTATAAAAATAGTAGTAGCAGGAGGCTAACCTGGGGTAAAAATGGCAGAAAGTAGTCAGTCAGATTGTCAGTTGCTCCCTAATCTGACATTAGAGGGCGGAGAATGAAAAGTCCACTTCTACAATAAGAACTTGTAATTTCGCCCCAGTAACTCAAGGGTAGATCATCGGCTGGCCAGTTCGGAGATCCAGGGTTCCATTCCGGGTTGGAGTAGTTTGTATTTCAGTTTGAATTTCACTTCCCTTTATCAACTTACGTAAAATATATTGAATCTCAAATCAGTCGTAATCAAGTGCAAAAACCTGTCCGCAATTAAAATTTACTTTTTGAAAATTATTACTTTTAATTTTCTCCAGTCTTGTTTTTTTATAGTATATATAACATAAATGAGACCATAATATATATATATATATATATATATATATAAAAGAATGAGACCATAATAGATAGATATAAAATAATGAGAGCATAATAGATAGATGCAAAAATAATGTGATGACATTGTATTTAAAGAATAATGGGATAAAAATAAAATATTTCTTTGCTAAATACATAAATTTCATTTTGAAAATTTAATTTATTTTACTTCTGGCTCATTTTCAAATCAAAGAACTTATGACTTAGATATGAATGTGCTACTAACTTCGGAAGACAATGGTGTTTTTTTTTAACTAGATGAGAATTTGATTTAATATTAAAAAAATACATATTTCCTTTTCCATCAGAGACAAAATCAAGAATCTAATTGTATGAATTTTAAATTTCATTTGAGGCTCATTTTACTCTAAGCGAAATTGCTTTTCTTATATTCTATTTCTTAATCTTTAAGATTATTTTAAGAATGTACTAATATTTTAACATTTGAGGCATAAGTATTACTTTCCTTATATACATAATGTATAAGGAAAGTATTGTGACGGGGTCGAAAATTCAAATTCGAGTTTTCGACGGGAGAGCACGTTTCAAGCATCCCTGATTACGAATCAAGCATTTTTGAAGTGATGCCTGTGTGTGTGTGTGTGAAAGTGTGTGTGTGTGTGTGTGCGGGTGCGTGTGTGTGTGTGTGTGCGTCAGTGAGTCTCAGGTGACAATATCTCACAAACGAATGGAGCGATTCGAATAAAATTTGGTGCAAATATTACAATCCTTGAATACTGGAAGCCTATTGTTTTTAAACGTAATAGAATGTTCAAAACCCCCCTATATTTTCGAGTGAAAATTTGAAAAAATCAGCAAAAAATCAAAACCTTTAATAGAGTTACACAAATAGATATTTCCTTAGCAATGTTTCCTTAGAAAACGATTGACATAAACTTTAGAACGCTAGCATGAACCGTTCTCGAGATATTGCACATTTTTCAAATAAATTTATCAAAAAAACCATAAATTAAAAAAAATATTAACTGTTGAGAAACATGTTCACTTTTCATATGTAATATTATGCGATAAATTGGGTGACATCATTCTCGTGGATCTAGTTCATTCCATTCATGAGAAAAGATACTTTGAGTAATACTTTTGTATTTGAACGCCAATAGCCATTTATCTGTTATAAGAATAACTTATTTCTCCATCTATAACGCTTGACGAGATTTTGGCGACGAATTTGACGGAATGTCGCCAACTTAGCGACTTTTTAAAATGTTGGCAAATTAACGAAAATATCGCCAATTAGATAAAAATGACGCTAAATCAATGCAAATGACGACTAATTGTGGAAAATTCAATATCGTGGAAAGAATATAAGTATCTACTATTAGAAAAACCTATTTTTTTACTGTAAAAGTAGTACATTCATTGCATTATATAAGGAAAGTCATGTGTTGCCCACATCAGATTTTTTTTAAATGTGGTACAAAACTGTTTTTACTGGAAATAGAAATATCCTTATTTAGATGCTAAACTTCTCAATGATGTAATGCTAATACACTCTGTAGACTGCAAAAATGCATCAAGTAGTTCCGGATTCATTTACATTGCGATGTGGAATAAGGAAATGGTGATGAATTTCAGTTTTACAGGATTCAACTGGATTGGTAAAATTTGACGTTATACTGATCTATTTCTGAGCACAAGGTTACAACTTTAAATTTGGTGTGCAGTTTAAAATTGATTAAAAATCGTTACAAATTTCAACGTTGAATCAGCGTTTCCTCACTCTCCGTATCGGGTTTCAAAACCTTCACATGTGGATCTGATTATCTAAGTGTCCCACAGGTTATCTTTGCTGTTCGCCTCTTCTCTAGCAGCATTTAATATTGGAACAATATTGTATATTTTGGCATTATACTGGAAATTTTTTCAATGTGATCCCAATATTAGATAAATATTTGTGTTACACTGGCCTCCAATATTGGCCAACCTTTACATTACAATATTACGTCAATATCGATGTTACATTGGAACTGTTTCCAACGAAACGCCAATATTGGCCTAATATTATCCCCATATTTTAAGACAATATTGACTCAATTCCGTCAAAATGTCCACTTTTTCATACTAATTCAATATTTGCTGCCAGTATTGGGCCGATATTAGATTGCTGCTTGTGTTATTAATAAAGTTGAACTTCGAAGTTGAATTATTTTAATGTTGAAGAAAATTATAAAGTTTTCATGATGGCACCTAACAGAATAATTAAATTTTATACAGTGCCTGGAAACATTAAAGTGCTTGGTACATACGAAGAAAAAAGAAAATATTTTTGTTTCGAATATTATTCCAAATATAATATGCTCGCTTCCTGTGTTTTGAATAATAGAAAAGAATTGATTTAATTATTTACTTGAATCGAATCAAATAAAGTCGGAATTTTTTAGCGAAATGTTCGAACAAATCATCAATATTTCATCTTTAAGGTGTAGAACTGGAAACAGCAAAAAAACTTTGATCAAATAAGAACAATGTATATCTGTAAGGTTTTATCCCCTCGAAATTGAGATATTGAATTTTCAAAAAGGAAATAGTCTTGTTCAGAAGAAAATATAATTAAAAAGTATGTCTTCTGATAAATATCATAGATAATCTAATAGAGCGAAAATTATGTAAGAATTGATGATACGAAAGTCACGTCGGTTTTCAAAACGGAATTATTGTTTTGCTCACTTCTAAAACTAAGATGAACGCGAACAAGAAAGATCAATCATGCATATAGCATTGGTTATGAAACACTTTCCCACTCAATTCAATTTTATTTAAACATCTCAAAAATGCGATGCATTCCTGGGTCATATTTTTAAAATTATCGCAATACTACATTAATTTATTATATTTGAAAACTCAAAACTTCATCCAAGAAAATGAACTTCATTCAAATGACGGCATTGAAATATAAATTGCCTGGTTTAAACATCTCTAATATGCGATACATTCTTCGGTAATATTTTTTAAATTATCATAATACTACAATAATTTATTATATTTGAAAACTTCATCGAAAACAACTGAAATTTATTCAAATGACGTCATCGAAATATAACACGCCTCTATGAAAGCAACATTTCATTCATAAACATTTTTCTTTTAATTTCATTCATCACAATACTATAATAATTTATTTTATTTAAAAACTTAAGACCATGGAGATACAAGTAATTAAACTCTATGCTTAAAACTTTTCGAAGAAATCGTCCTTCTCTCTGTAAAGTCAATGGATATTTTAGTCATATCAGCTATATTGCAGACTCCATGAGCTATATAATGTTGCGTTAAAGAAATGCAGCAATTCTTATACAACAGATTCTACATATTTCGATGTTTACATTTTCCATAAGTGAAAATTAGGCTTCGTTGTAGAAATAATCAAAGTTGGATGATCATTTAAATTCAAATATATTGTAATTGCGTTGTTTCAGTATGTAGCTGCACAGAATTTAAGCAAAAATATAGCGGTTTTAAGACGGATAAAACACTCAATATGAATTAAAAAGAACTTTAAAAATCACTATTTTGACACAAGATGGATGCCATATTTTATTTTGAAATGGGTCACCTTATCTCTTCATATACTGGTCACGTGATCGTTTCATATAAAAGGTGTAATTTTTATTTTAATTTTTATTTAAGAAACTACTGAATACTTTTGTTTACTGGTTTTTGACTGTAGAACTAACAGTCCTACTTGGCGACAAATTGACGAAACATCAGAAGAATGCTATCCCCTAACAAAACACAATTAATTTCATTTATTTAGCTCAATGTTATCAATTTCATGATATTTTTATGAGGGCGCGGTAGCCCTGTGGTTAGCGCGCTGGAGTTGCACTCGGTAGGCCCGGGTTCGATTCCAGCCACTGCCCAAACTGCCGCCGTGTTCACGCGGAGTACGATCACGTTAAACATGTGGGTCCGTAAGTCCTTCCGAGAGGTTGGTGGTAGGGGAAGGATGGTACGGTCCCTGTGGATGCCTCCCCCACTGGGTTCCGGTCTAAATTGGGTGGCACTTCCTGGCCGTCTAAACAGATATCTTACACCTTTCTGGTAGGTCGGACGGTCTGGGTCGAAGAAGAAGATATTTTTATGGATTTACAAACTTTTTATCAATTTGGTGATATTTTAAAAATTCGCTAAATGTGTTACTAAGTAGGACGGTTGGACTGCCAGCAAATGCTACCAAACCATCATTTCAATACTTTCTTCTAACAAAACAAAATTAATTTCGTTGATTTAGAGTCTTATTAATCTATTTAATTTGGCGACATCTCATCAATTTGACGACATCTTTTATTCAATCATTTTGGCGACTCAATCAATTTGGCGACAATATCAATTGGCGACATCTTATCAATTTTATCAATTTGGCGACATCTTCGTCAATTTGGCAAAGTTTAAGAAAAGTCGCCAGCGCTACGATAACCAGCCAAATTTTTAGATCTGAATTCACAGATCTGAATAATAAGACATCCTGATCCCGTTTGTATATACTAAATGAAAACACTAAAATTGCATTAGAAGATATACCCGTTCTACTCTTATTCCGTTTCAACAATCGGCTAAATGAGTTTATTAGCTAAACACAATATAAGGGTTTATTGGCTAAACACAATGTATAAATTTGAAAACTCTTTGCCAAAATAAATTAAAGTTATGTACGCCGTCGGCAATTAATATAATTAAAATAAAAATCCAACCGGTCATTTATAAGATATATTTTTATATCTATTTATTTATTATTCAAATCGAAAAAATAATAATAAATATTTACAAACATATTTAATTTAATTACGTTGCCGAACAACATGATATATGAAACATGATATATGGAAGAATCTTCCTTATAAAATGCTGATATTTAAATAACCATTTTGATTCCGTGATACTTTTCATTGTTGACTAAGAGCTTGTGAAAAATAAACCATGGTGATAGTGTTAACATTTAAATTCATTTTTCAAATCTACGATATTTCAAAAGTGACTGATAAGTGCAATAAAATCCCACCGAACTCAGAGATATAGTTTTAATTCACTTTCACGTTTCAAACCAGCTATTTCCAATATTTTCATTTGGAGATACCAGGGAGTTAGAGAGTAGAAAAAATGCTAGGAAAAAGTTTCGTTTTTCATTAATATCTCGACAACTTCCTCTCTTAGAAACTCGAAACATAGGCTAAATTTTGAGTGGGGTTATTCCAAGGCTACCCACAAAGTTTCATCAAATTCAGTTTAACCAATCTCCCGTGATGATGAGAAAAACAAACAGATATATTTTAAATTTTATTTATATAGATTGGCAAGTGTCCGTCTCTCGGTCTGTCTGTCTGTCAGTCTCGCTTTATTGAGGCACTTTCCTGATAGATAGAGACCCTTAATTTGATACATGGATCGAGCATTCGATAAAACCCACTGGTTAAATTGAATTTTTATAAAATGTTTATTCGAGGGGGTGCTCCACACCAAAATGTTCGAAAAGTTAAATGATAGAAAAGCATGCTTTGTGATGAGATAGAGACTTCAGATTTGGGGTATCGGTAACCCGTTCGAAATGAAGAAAGTGTGCTATTGCAAATTTCCGATATCTGCTATTTTAGGTAGTGTTATAAACCAAAATGTTCGATTTGTCGGATAAAGTAGAAACGACTTTTAAAATTTTTATAGAGACTTAACATTTGGTATATGGGCTAATCATTTGATACAAAAACCAAAGACGAATAGAAGTTTCAAAAATGTTCATTTAAGGGGATGTTCCACAGCAAAACATTCGAAATTTGAAATGATAAGAAACATGCTTTGGTATTTGATACATACATTAAATTTGGTGTACCGATAGGTAGTTTAAAAGGAAGAAAGTGTTCAATTTTAGTTTTCCAATATTTTCCACTTTAGGGGTTCCGCACACCAAAATGTTCGATTTTTGAAATGAGAATCGTCTCCTTTGAAATATAACAGAGGCTTGATACTTGGAATATGAGCCAATTATCTAATAGAAAACCGAAGAATAGAGTTTTTCAAACATGTTCCTTGAAATTCGGTATATGTGCTAATCGTTTGATAAAAGGCCCAACACAAATACACTTTTCGAAAATGTTCACTTAAAGGTGTGCAAAACAGAAAAACGTTCGAAAGGTGAAATGATAAAAAAAGCATGCCTCGCGATAGGATGTGGTTAAAACCCACATAACAGGGGCTTTAAATTTGGTAGATAGTTCGAGAGGAAGAAATTGAGTAATTTCAGTTTACAACATTTTCTTATTTAGGGGGTTCCGCATACCAAAATGCTCGATTTGCCGAATAGATGTGAACCACGAATTATTCAAAAATGTACATTATTCGGGGGTTGCTTATTGGGAGACCGTTGATTTTCAACGGGTATTCGGCTAGTATATACTAATTGCCAAGTGCCTGTCCGTCTGTCTGTCACGCTTTTTTTTGGCACTTCCCGAATAGAGAGATACTTGCAATCTTGTACACGTTCCGAACGTTTGATAAAGCCCCTGGAAAACTTGTATTTTCCGAAAATGTTCTGTAGAGGGGGTACTCCAGGGCAAAACGTTCGAAAAGTGAAATAATAGAAAAACATGCTTTGTAATGAGATAGAGACTTCAGGTTTGCGTATGGGTTAAATCGTTCGAAATGAAAAAGTGCGTAATTTCAGATTTCCATTATTTGTTACTTTAGGGGGTGCCGCAAACAAAAATATTCGAATTTGCGAATAAATGAGAAACGCACCATTTAAAATGTAATAGAGGCTTGGTGTTTGGTATATGGGCTAAACATTTGACGAAAACACACAAGACGAATATATTTTTTTTTAATGCTTGTTTAAGAGGGTGCTTCAGAGCAAAACGTTTTATAGATGAAATGGTAAAAAAAACATGATTTGAGATGAGATAAAAATTTCAAATTTTGGTGTATAGACAGATAGTTCGGAAGGAAGAAAGCGTTCAATTTCAATTTTCCAATATTTACTACTTTAAGGGATGCTGCACACCAAAATGTCCGATTTTCCAAATAAATGAGAAAGTTCCCTTTTAAAATGTGATAGAGGCTTGATATTTGGTATATGGGTCAATCATCTGATAAAAAAAAACCCCAGAAGAATAGAGGATTTTCAAAATGTCCTTCTAAGGTATGTACATAAAAACTTTCGAAAGATGAAATGGTAGAAAAACTATGATTTTGATGGTATAAGAGACTTCAAATGTGGTATATGGGTAGATGGTTCGAAAGCTAGAAAATATGCAATTGCAGTTTTCCCATATTTTCAACTTTAAGCGGTTCTGCATACCAAATTGTAGTTCTACGAATAAATGATAAATGCTCGGTCTGAAGTGAGACAGATATTTTAAATATGGTGCGCAGATGAAAAAGTTGAAAAGGACCACAGGAAAAATCGAATAATTCAAAAATTCATATTTTTCAAGGTCTGTTTATTTTGAGATCGCTGATTTCAACGGGTATTCAGCTAGTATCATATAATTCGCCCTCATCGAGCATAGTGTCATTTACATTTTGAAAATATATTTATTTGCTTTGTTTCATTATAAACATTGGCATCGACATACTTTTGTAAGTATTTATTTATTTACTGCATATCTATATGGGTTGTCGCACAAAGGGATGTGAAATGCAGTTTGCCACATTCAATAATTCTGTCAATTCGAAAATATTTTATTTGTGAAAGCCTGTGAAAGACATTTCAAACATTTTCGCCTTCAGTCCCGTTTTAAATAAATATTACTTCAAAACGTTCTCCAAATAAAATGTCCTCGGGAGAATTGTAAAATATTACTGTCAGATATTTTTATTTTTAAAAAGTGACACAGATTCAGTCAGATGTATTAATTTTCACCTGTTTAAAACAGATATGGCAAAACCATAGAGTTTGACACGCAGTGCAATGTCATTAAAACGAAAATTGTGCGATAACCGCAGAGTTGCCCATTTTAGCAGTCACGATAAACGATAAACAACCGACAGTACCCGGTTCTATCTTCTACGGTGCCTTTATGTGTTGCATACTTTGCACACCTGATGCACGGGGATCCTGTACAAGATAAAAAAATCTGATGTGGGCAGAACATGACTTTCCTTATATAATGCAATGAATTTACTACTTTTACAGTTAAAAAAAAGGTTATTCTTATAGTAGATATTTATATTCAATATATTGAATTTTCTTCAATTGGTCGTCAATTTTATTGATTTAGCGTCATTATTATCCATTTGGCGATATTTTCATTAATTTGGCAACATTTTAAAATGTCGCCAAGTTGGCGACATTCCGCTAAATTCGTCGCCAAAATTTTGCCAAGCGTTATGGACGGCGAAATAAGTTATTCTTACAGCGGATAAACGACTTTTGGCGTTCAAATACAAAAGTATTACTCAAAGTATATTTTCTTGTGAATGGAACGAGTTAGATCCACGTGATTGATGTCACCAAATTTATCGCATGATATTACATATGAAAAGTGAACATGTTTCTTAACAGTTAAATTTTTTTTTTATTTATGGGATTTTTTGATAAATTTATTTGAAAAGCGTACAATATCTCGAGAACGGTTCATACTAGCATTCTGAAGTTTATGTCAATCATTTTTTAAGGAAAAATTACATAAGAAATGTCTATTTGCGTAACTTTATTAAAGGTTTTGATTTTTTGATGATTTTTTCAAAATTTCACTCGAAAGTTTGGGGGGGGGGGGTTCTGAACATTCGATTGTGTTTTAAAACAATAGGCTTCTAGTATTCACGGATTGTGATTTTTGTACCTAATTTTATTCGAACCGCTAAATTCGTTCGTGAGATATCGTCTCCACACACACACACACATCACTACCAAAATGTTCGATTCGTGATCAGAGACGCTTGAAACGCGCTCTCCTGTCGAAAACTCTAATTCGAATTTTCGACCCCGTCACAATACTTTCCTTATACATTATATACATTATACGCACATAAGGAAAGTAAAAAATATGATGTAGACAGCACATGACTTTTCTTATATAATGCAATACATTTACATCTTTCACTGTGAAAAAGTGATGAAAATATTCACAGCACAGTGTTGAGGGGCGCGGTAGCCCATTGGTTAGCGCGCTGGAGTTGCACTCGGTAGGCCCGGGTTCGATTCCAGCCACTGCCAAAACTGCCGCCGTGTTCACGCGGAGTACGATCACGTTAAACATGTGGGTCCGTAAGTCCTTCCGAGAGGTTGGTGGTAGGGGAAGGAGGGTGCGGTCCCTGTGGATGCCTCCCCCACTGGGTTCCGGTCTAAATTGGGTGGCACTTCCCGGCCGTCCAAACTGTTACCTTACACCTTTCTGGTAGGTCGGACGGTCTGGGTAACAACAACAACAACAGCACAGTGTTGAATTGTACATTTGGCTCTTTTCCAGATGACAACATATAAAACTATTTAATTTCCAAATTAACTTACATTTTACACTTAGCAAGTTTATCTGCCTCTTTGTTCCCTTGTAATCCAACATGTGCTTTAACCCAATGTATTTAAGACCACAATCATTTTCTAGAATCTTTTCTTTAAGACTATTAATTCACTTGTTTTTGATATTGAACGAACGTAAAGCCATTAAAACGGATCTTGAGTCTGTAAAAATATGAACATTTTGGATTCCATTTTCTATTATTATACTCCACTGCGTATCATATCACATACAATTTAACATTAAAAACTGTATTGTTATCGTCAATTCTTTCTTGCCATACTTTGTTTATTATTCCTTTATTAACACTTTACAACAAAGTTGAAAAGAGTTTATGACTTTGTTCATTCTGTCTGTCTGTCTGTCCGTTAGCACGATAACTGCCGTAAAAATGACTTAATCAAAATGAAATTTTAGTATGTTGTTCAGACGGTCCGTAGGACCTATGGGAATATAAATGAATATAATAACCCAATTAGTTTTGGATTGAACCCGGATTGAAAAAATGAAATACATTGAGCCCTATGGGACCTAATTTTTCAAACATTTTTTAAGCGGATTCACAAATTGCTTCGAAAATTTTTGGTAATATTCAAATTGCTTCATAAAATATATAAAAAAAAATTAGCGAAATATATTCAGTAGTTTTTTAAATAAAAATTAAAATAATAATTACACCTCTTATATGAAACGATCACGTGACCATGATATGAAACGATCATATAACCCACTTCAAAATGATATATGGCATCCATCTTGTTTCAAAATCGTGATTTTTTAAGTTCTTTTTAATTCATATTGAGTGTTGTATCCGTCCTAAAACTACTTTATTTTTGCTTAAATTCTGTGCATCTACATACTGAAACAACGCAAATACAATATATTTGAGATTAAATGATTATCCAAATTTGATTATTTCTACAACGAAGCCTATTTTTCACTTATGTAAAATGTAAACAGCAAAATATGTAGAATGAGTTGTATTAGAATTGCTGTATTTCTTTAACACAAAATAATTTAGTCCATGGAGTCTGCATGGTTGATATGAATGAAGTATTAATTGATTTTATAAAGAGAAGGACGATTTTTTTCGATGAAGATTTAAGCATAGAGTTTATTTACTTGTAGCTCTATGGTCTTAATTTTTAAATAAAATAAATTATTATAGTATTGTGATGAATGAAATGAATGGTAGAAAGTATGAATGAAATCATGTTTTTATAGAGAGATCCAGGAGTGTTATTTTTTCTATGACGTCATTTGAATGAATTTCAATTGTTTTCGATGAAGTTTTCAGATATAATAAATTATCGTAGTAATATGATAGTTTTAAAAATATTACCGTGGAATGTATCGAGAGATATTTAAACCAGTTTTAGAGATATTTAAACCAAGCAATTTATATTTCAATGCCGTCATTTGAATGAAGTTCATTTTTTTCAATGAAGGTTTAAGTTTTCAAATATAATAAATTAATGTAGTATTGTGATAAGTTTTAAAATATTACAGAGGAATGTATTGCATTTTCGACTTTTTTAAATAAAATTGCATTGAAGTTGGAAAGTGTTTCATAATCAATGCTTTAAGCATGGTAGATCTTTCTTGTTATACATAACAAAAGCGGTTCCAACTTTTTCATTCATTCTAGATCCATTGGAATATATTTCCAGATCATTTTCCTCGCTTCTTCCCAATTTACACTTTCAGCTTTTTTCCTTCCAAGTTATATTAATAATTACATAGGCCAAATTCTACTTCATTGGTTTTGATTTGTTGGTGATTAATATTTATTTCTTGTTTCCAACGAGAAAGTTTATATAACTTAGTTCTTTATCCTAATATCCAGTGGTATACATCCTGCTAACACTTGTATTGGCACAGTTGCGATAGTCCTATAACATTTTGTTATGGATAATAACGCCATTCTTCGTATCTGGTTCAATTTATCGTTTATTCCTCTATGGTCCTGTTATCAGATCTCAGATCCATACATTATCATTCTTTCGGTAGCCTTCATATAAATTTCCTTCACCACTTTGGGGTTAGAGACCCCAAGTTGCCCTCGACAATCTTGTCAATTTATGGTGAAAATTATACACCTTATTCTTCACTTCCCTCAAATGGACCATGCAAGTTAGCCTTTCATCTATGAATAGGCCCAGGTACTTTAGCTCTTTCTTGTAGCTAATCCCTTGTCCTCTCAACTTTATTCCAGGCATGTGCGTAACATTATTTCTATAACCAATCATAGTGTAATGAGTCCTGTCTTTATTCAAGGTAAGCCCATATTTATTTGACTATTCCATGATCTTATCAATAGTATTAGTCCCCAGATTGGCCAACAAATATGATGCTTTTGCTTTTATAAGCACCACGATGTCATCTGCAAACGTTTGTATGATAATATTATTGTTACCAAAATTGACATTTAATGCCCTATCTTCTATTACTAGCCACAAGATAGGTGCTATGCTAAATCCCTGAGGGATCCCCATATTATAACTCAAATATACTCCATTTTCTTCCACTCTAACATATCTTTCCTTTAGAAAGTTTTTAATCAGAATTAAAATCATCTTATGTACTTCAAAATCAATCAGTTGCTGTATTACATCCCTCCAATGAACCGAATTAAACGCATTGGAAATATCCATGGAAATCATACATGTAATCAACTATTCTGCTCTATTCTCATTGATTTGACTCATTATTGCCTTAATTGCATCAATAGTACTGTGGTTTTTCCTAAACCCATATTAGTTCTCATTCAACTTTCCGTCTAAATAATATGTCAAACTTTTGGTCAATAATTTGTCCAAAATTTTCCGCCAAATGGGAAGTAAGCATATTGGACGATATGCTTCAGCTAAGTTCAAATCTTTTCCCGCCTTTTTCCAATGTTTAGGAAAATCTCCAGTTAAAAGACAAACATTCATAATACTTTAAAACCACTTGTTATCAATATAAAACATCTCTTTTATGACGTCCATTGTTAAGCGCCGTTAATCCCTGGTGCCTTACCATCATCGAATTCTTCTATCACTTTGCTAATCTCATATAAAGTGAACAACTCCATACCTACATCGCTGTAAACTTCACTTGGGATCACTTCGAAGTTTATTTCAGGAAAATGATATCTCAAAATTTCCTGTATGGAATCAGCAATATTGTCTAATTGCAATCGTGTTTTTAAGAGTGATGGTTTGTACTCCATCACTCTTAAAAACACAATGAGTTACCATATTATTAAGATTTTTATTAAGATTATTAAGGTTTTTAATTAGCCTATAATGTGCTCTGAAAGAGTTATTTATAACAACTTTACTTAAATATTTCTTAAAACTTTCAATTTTAACTTGCATAATATTTTTCTTATATATGGTATATTCCAGCTTATATTGAATTTTTTTCCCTATCTTACTTTCTTCTTCCCTTTGGAACTTCCTCCTCAGAGCTTTGACTCTACTTCTCAATATCATCAGTTCATTGGTCCACCAAACTGCATTTACCCTTTTTACCTTCTTCTTTTTGATGTTATTGTTACATATCGTTACCAAGCGGTCTTCGATATCTCCAACATAATCATTTATATTATTATTATTTATCTCTACTTTTCTCACTTCATCCACTAAATTATAATTTTCCTCTTTTACTCTTAACCAGTTAAGGTCTTTCATTCTCCATTTTCTGTAACCTCTCATTCACTTCTATTCCAATATTGAACTTCATTGGGTTGTGATCACTAATACAGGTAGTACAATCAAGAGCGTATTTACGCTCGAAAGCGCCTTTTTAAATTTTGTACGCCTTATAAGAAGTGAAATAAAGTCCTTCTATTATAGTTGTGTGCTTGTTGTTTCTGCTAATTGAAATCAGACGTGATGTCAATTTATTCATTATCTATTATATATCCATTTCTTAAAACAATTACATCATCTTAAAGCACCAACCCACCGGAATCTAAAATATGCTATTTAAACTCTAAACACTTCTCTAAACCATATAATATCCATCTATTTATTTAACATCAACAAAACCAACATTCTTCTACTCCGCCATTGCCGGGGGGGGGGGGGGATAGGGTTGCCAAGATGAGCATAGGGTTACATATGTATTATTGGTGAAATGTTGACACAGAGGTTCGTCTAAAAGCCCTGAAATTAATGTTGTAGGTGACCTAGTTTCCAACGATCAAGAGCTCACGTGCGACCAGGGGCGACCCAAAAGGACACTTTTCCCGCTGGGTCCGCGTCGTGACGCCCTCTATACTCTAAGCACCATCTTTGGTAAAGTGTCAGGGGCGTTTTCCTATTTCCCTTGCAGATGGCTATCCAGGGAAACTTCTAATCATTGCCTAAACATCCAGGGACCATCTTCACAGGTAGGGATCTTCCAAATCCTACGATGTCACATACGTTATAAATAACAATGTAACAAAAGGTATGTAACCGTTTGCCCCAAAACTACTGGAATTTTTAATACTGGAATAAAAAATAATTTAACCTCATTTCCATGAGACATGAAATAATTTTACAGATACATATTCAATTTTTTTTTCAGTTTTCAACAATTCAAATTATTTAATATTTAGAAAATTCTTATTAAATAATATTTCCCAACATCCTGCCTAAGCTTAGAGTTGTTAATACAACAAATAGAGCTTCCTCCAACCTCAGTACAAAAACATATTTTGCTCGTAATAAAGAATCTGTTCAGATGTGATTTAAAAACACCGTGGCGCCTGATTCAAATAAAAATTTCCATACTTATAAGTAGCATTTTTTTATTAACAAGTTTATATAGAGTTCTGATTTTGCTAGTTGTATCCCACCTCTCTTGTCAATTTTTAATCATATTGCTTTCCGCTAGCGACTTTCCTCTTTGCTTTGAAAGTTGGAAAGTCAGAAGAGGCACCGCCCAGTCCAAATGAATAAGGTTTAATGATTCTCCGCATCGATGGTAAAACCGCACAACCGACACAACCCCCCCCCCCCCAACCGGAGACCAGTGAATTATAAAAAGTTATTATAAAGCGTTTATTAGTGATTTTGAGATTGTGATACAAATTTATTGATTTGTTTTGTCATCCCGAAAGTTTGCTTGGTCTGGTCCTAGGGTCGGTGCCGTGGAGTGGCCGGGGGGCTCCCCTTGAGACTGGAGGGATCGAAACCGACTCTCAGAAGTTTTGCCGCCATCAGTGATGCTCTACCTAGGAATATTACTGGGTGAACCCTATTTTTTTTTCTTTTTTGTGAAAATTTTCTACCTGTTATGGCAACAGGTGGTAAGAGTAAAGAGACTGAATCTCAAGTTGAGGAAGCTATAGAACTCTCAATTTATTTGAAAAAAGCTTTAGAAAGCCAGGACGTGCTTCAAGGATTAATTTCGGGGACCAAAGTCTCAAATGATTAGAAACAGAAAATGCTGGACAAGCTCACTTCATTATTAAACGTAATAATATAGCAGCAAAACCTTACTGCCCAAGTGCAGGGCAGAAATAGGAGGTTTAGTGATAGAAAAACATTTGCAGAAAGTGTAAAGATAAAAAGAGTCGTATCCAAGGAAAGATCAAGACGTACAACTCGCACAAACTACGTGGTAACAATTTACCCGAAGGAAGAGAGGTCCTCAGAAACAACCAAGAAAGAGATCCAAGAACTTGTTGATCCAAAAAGGATAAATGTGACAGTGAAAGTAGTGAGAAAAATAAGAAGAGGTGGAATAATAATAGAAACGGCAGAATCAGAAGATCTGGACAAACTGATTGAAGAGTTCAAGGCAGTAGACCTGTTACAGGTAATACGATATAGGCATAACTAAGATAAACTGCCACAAATCATATTATACGGAGTAGAGGAAGAATATACAAAGGAAAGCTTAGAAAAAAATATCTATCAGAATGATGAGATAGAGGATACCCCAGAATTTTAGGTAAAACATAGTTTCAAAGGAACTAGAGGAACAAATTGGATCTGCACTGTAGATCCGAAATTCTATAAGGCAATACAGGAAAAGAGAAAGATGGATACGAGTTGACTTTAGAGAGCATATTCGAGTCAATATATGCTACAAATGTTATAAATATGGGCATATTGGAAAATTTTGTGCATCACAAGAGCAAAGTTGTTCAACTTGTGGTGAACTAGGACACAAGTTTGAAAGCTGTGAAAAAGAAATAAAGTGCAAAAATTGAAAATCACAATATTAGATTTGGTACCAAGTACAAAACGAATCACAAATTTGTAGATAGAAATTGCCCTATCTATCTTAAAGAGCTTAGTTTTATTGCACCAAAAATTGATTATAGAGGCAAATAGGAATTGTCAAAATCTGAAATGCCTTTCTTTAAATTTAAACCATACTAAAGCAGTTAATTATCAATTCTCGCAGGATCTTATAAATGAGAGTATTGATATGGGATTCTTAAATGAACCCTATTATACTCAAAATAAAATAATTGGTTTTACTTCAGATTATAAATTAATCTATTTGGAAGGATAACCAAGAACTGGATTGGCTCTTGGCCCCAAAATATCAAGATATTATGTCATTCTTAATTAGAGATTTGAGTAGTGTACAAATCGAAATTGGAGATGAAGAGTACATTTGGTCCTCTTTCTATTGCCCACCTTCTGAGGACTTGTTTCATAAGTTAGAAGGTATTGAGCCCTTGATTGGTGGACTCATAGATAAGCAACACATAATATGTGGTGATTTCAACGCAAAATCAAATGTGTGGGGTCCTAGACCAAATGATTCAAGAGGAATCGAGTTACTGGAATTTATAGAAAGGCTGGATATAAAAGTAGAGAATAACCCAAATAGTTGCACTACATTAACTAACATCAGAGGTTCGAGCTGGATAGGTCTTTGCATCTGATGTGGGCAACACATGACTTTTGTCGTGACGGAATTCGTCACTTGTATATAAAGTGTACAAAATTACATTATTTCTTAAACCTTTATATTTATACTTAATTAAATTGTGACCCGCAACCCTCTTGTCGTATGTATATATATTTTATCATCTTTAAAAGTATTTAATTCTGTGCAGACATTGTGGTATTTTCTTTTCTTAGAATAATATTCCTTCACACACTCGAGGAACAGCGACCGTTAGTTCAAGGTCACACGTGTTGACTGGCGGAGACAGATGTCTTCGTTCTTTTTTGTTCTGCTTTTGGATGGCGCGACGTTGTACAAGATTTCTCGGTGCAGGTGTACCTGCCTTGCTGAATTGTTGTTGGATGGGCTGGACCTTGGATGTTATTTGAATGAAAGTGA